>OZ010789.1:179074413-179527715 GCA_963932465.1 Maratus speciosus | reverse complement strand
TTCCTGTCTGAGTGGCATTTTCAGCGCTGAAAAGCGGTTAAGTCCCTTAAAGGATTTAGAGTGGATAATTAAATCCTTCCCAAACGATGATGGCAAATGGAGTTAGACCATACACACTTAGGAACATTTTAGCTTTTATGAATTTCAATACCCCAAAACAGGATACAAATTAAGCGTTCAATCTTAAATAGAAGAGGTAGCCTCAAGATTAAAAAAGAGGTCACATCAATCAAGGTCACACGGTACTTAGCGGGCGGGGTTGAACTACAGAAAAATGCTTAATTGTTTTCTTGTTTATGGGTAATCTATTAAATAAATGCACAAGCGCAAACGTCGTGTTTTGATTTGTTTGCAGAAAAGGTTTCAGGAAGGGTGGAAGAGATTTCATTTGATTGTATATTCAAAATATAGAATCTTCTACTAATTTTTATTCGTGACTCTAATTTATTTATAAGTTAATTATATAAATAAAAACAAATTATTTTTAGAAGTTATTTTATTTATAAAAATGGCAAAACGTTGGCATTTTAATACCTGCAATTTCTGAAATTGCAAGAAAAACTTTCTTTCTGATAACATTCATCTCTTTCTTTTTCCAAAGAGTAAAAACATGTTAGTTAAGTGTTTTTATTTTATTTTATAAAAGGGGCATTCCACGTCAAATCAGGCAGTAAAATATCAATATGTAACCCACCATCACAGATTTTAATGAAACTGCGTGTGTTTGTTCTTACTATTAAGATATGATCACCAGTAATTTTTTTTGCTCCTTGGTGAAATAGTTTCTGAGAAAAAAATTGTCAAAATTTTGAAAAACTGCCGTCAGTTGGCATTCTTGATAGCTCGGTTTTCAAATGTAGCATGTCATGTATATAATCATATTTCAATATCTAATCTACAAATCATCTTCAAATAATTTATGCACAATATTTAGGGTACGCAGCTTATGAAAAAAATATATTGTTACGCTTATAAGATTTTAAGTGTGTCTAAAAAAATATTTAAACTGTGAAGTCGTGAATTTTTTATGAAAAATAATGCATTAACAAAAAAAGCATTATCAACAAAAGGCGGTATTTTTATTAAATTTATTTTTTATGGGAGATATACTCAAAGGTGTCCTTTACCTGATTCTGAAATAAAAATAGTGGGATTTTGGGTGTTTTTGGTAGTATTTACTATTTTAAAATATTTTGAGGTGCATTTCATATCAAATCAAGCAGAGTCATTCCATGTCAGTTCCCCTAAGCCATTTAATCACTGTCACAAATTTCAATGAAATATGGTTTGTTTATAGCTTATTTTAAGACGTAATCACCTTTAATTTTCTTGATCCTAAGTAAAATATTTTTTTAGATAAAAAATATCAAAATTTTGAAAAATTTATTTAATTTTTTTTAATGACAGTTCGATATTCAAAGACTACATTAAAAAAAAAAAAAGTCATTTCAATATAAAATCACTAAATAGGTTTCAAATAATGTATATGTGACAAATAATGTAGGCTGATTATTATTTCTTGTTTTTTATCATGTTTAAACACTAAGAGTGTCTTTTATCTTATGAATTTTTAAAATCAAGAATTTTGTCAAAAATAATGTGTTAATCAAAAATTTATTATTAACCGAAGGCAGGGTGTTCTTGCTTTTTTTTAATTGTACGTAAAAATATCTTTTAAATGGTTATAAAATAAAAATAGTGAACGTATGAGAAAAAATTATCAAAATTTTGGAAAAATGCCACGAGTTGCCATTAATGATTGTTCAATTTTCAAAGGCCTCATTTTATATATAAAATCATATTTCAATAACTAATAAAGAAATCTTCTTCGAATAATTTAAGCAAGGTAAATAAAGTATGTAGATTATGAAAAAAATATTGCTGTAATGTTAAAAAATATGTAAATGTGTCTAAAAAATTGTATAATCTTTGAAATCAAAAATATTTTACAAAAAATAATGAAATTATTAAAAAATCTTTATCAATCAGAGGCGGAGTTGCTATGACTAATTTTTTAATTTTAAATTGTACATAATACTACATTATAACTGGATCTGAAATCAAAATAGTGATATTTTGGTTGGTTTTAGTAGTATTTAAATCATATTTAAAATTATCAATATTTTCAAATGTAAAACCTATCCAATGTATCATCCCTGGAAATATTTTTATTTATACATTTATTTTATTTTTCAAATTATCTTTTATATTCGTTTCTTAAGGAAAAAAACAAACAATATTGTTTTTTAGTAAAACTTCTAGGGCGAAGAGCAATTATCCCTTTCCAAAAAAGAGAAAAATCACTAGCTCCTCACCGCCCAATAGAAATTTTCAAAATAACAGTCCTAATCTTTAAACTCATATTTGGCTGTTAATATTGAAAATTTAGCATTGAGCTGCTAATATTGAAAAAAAAAACCAAATTTCACTCTGTTGAAGAAAATTTTGACGTATTGTGCTTTAAATATATGCAAAAAATGCATAATCCATTATATTTATATCTTTCAAATAACTATATCTAAAAAAATATTTAAAACTTAATGAGTTGCACTTTTGTAACTTTATTCAGTTTCTAATGATATGTACCGTAATTTCGGGTGTATAGCCCGCAGATCAAACAATTCAGTTTGGACCCAGAAATTTTATTCAGTATTTGAAGATTAATATTTACTGTGATCTAAAAAGTTACATTTTATTTTTAAAAATTTCTGGGTCGAAACACGATTGTATGATCTGCGGGTTATACACCGGAAATTACGGTAATTTGATTTATTTCATCACAATATTGCTGAAAGAGGGATTTTCAACATATATATGTGTGTATATATATTCCTGTTCTCAAACAAATTATTTAAAAATTATTCATTTATGTTTAATAAAGCATATATATATTGTTTATACACTTACAGAAAATACACATAGCAAATTTTATGATATTATGTCAATAATGTCTAAAAGTAAAGAACTTATCTAATAGTATGTAACGAAAAATTTAACATCTGGTGTAATGACAACAAAATTTTATAATTGTTTTACTTAATTTGGATGAATGAAAAAAGCTTACATGTTTATATTTTATTGAAGTACAGGTGAAAATGTCACAAAGACATACCTCAACAACCACTGAGTATGTCACATTCACACTACAGATGATTTTTTTTCTTTCGATCTTTCGGGTTTGATTTCAGATGGTAATGAATTAATTAGTTTTGTTAGAAGTGTCATTGCAGTCAGCATATTAGGCTCACTATATTTTTTTTATATAATTTGTTTTGATTGACTCGATGAACAACAATATTTAAAGGGACCATTTCATGACTTTTCAATTAAAAGCTGATTTATAAATTTATGTTGTTTAGTTATTATTATCGTCTTAAGATAATAAGTTGATATTAAAATTTTTAAATGCAGTTTATTTATTATTTGAACAGTTGAAAGTATTTTTCAATAAGAGTGCGGGCTGTTGATTTTAAGTCGGCTGTTGAGCAATGTAGTGTTGGTAAAGGAACTGGTACTATTTAATTTAATTTTTATTGCTGTAAATAATATTTGCTATTTTATTATTGTATGTATTATATTTAAGCAAGAGTAGAAATACACGATATCGTAGTCATTTTAGTACATCTTAGCATGAAAAGCTTCAATATTTATCATTAAACATTCACATTTTATGAAAATTTTGTTAAAATTGCTCATATTTACACTATTTTTATTTTATAACTATTGAAAAGATATTTTTACGTACAATTAAAAAAAGTAATAACAGCCTGCCTTCGGTTAATAATAAATTTTTGATTAACACATTATTTTTCACAAAATTCTTGATTTTAAGAATTCACAAGATTAAGCACACTCTTAGCATTTAAACATGACAAACAACAATAAATAATAATCTGGCTACATTATTTGTCACATATACATTATTTGAAACTTATTTAGTGATTTTATATTGAAATGACTTTTCTTTTTATGCAGTCTTTGAATATAGATCTGCCATTAAAAACATTTTTAAAAAAATTTCAAAATTTAGATATTTTTTTTTATCTTAAAAAATATTTTACTTGTAATCACCTTTAATTTCCTTGATCCTGTCTTAAAATGAGCTATAAACATACCCAGTTTCATTGAAATTTGTGACAGTGAATTAAATATCTTAGGCGAACTGACATGGAATGACTCTGCTTGATTTGATTTGAAATACGCCTCAAAATACTTTTAAATATGAAATACTACTAAAACACCCAAAATCCCACTACTTTTATTTCAGAATCAGGTAAAGGATACCTTTAAGTATATCCCCCACAAAAAATAAATTTAATAAAAATACCGCCTTTTGTTAATAATGCTATTTTAGGTAATGCATTATTTTTCATTAAAAAAATCACGACTTCAAAGATTAAACATTTTTTTAGACACACTTAAAATGTTATATAAGCGTAACAGTATTTTTTTCATAAAATACGTACGCTATATATTATGCATAAATTATTTGAAGATGATTTGTGGAATGGATATTGAAATATGATCATATTTATGTCATGCTACATTTGAAAATCGAGCAGTCAAGAATGCCAACTCATGGCAGTTTTCAAAATTTTGACATTTTTTTTCTCAGAAACTATTTGACCAAGGAGTAAAAAAAAATACTGGGAATCATATCTTAATAAAAGGAACAAACACACGCACTTTCATCAAAATCTGTGATGGTGGGTTACATGCCTGCCTGAACTGACATGGAATGACCCAAAACAGATGAAATATTATTTAATATTTACTATCAAATGTTGCTGATTTAAATACAGCCGATTTTATTTATGTTTTTTTCAATGTAATGAACAATGATGCATAAAAATTAGTTAATATATTTAACGATAGAATTTTGTAGTCTTATTTTTTACTCAACTCCTGATGTGCTAAAATTATAAAAATGTTATATACGGGTCTATTACCAATGAAAATACAACGTATTGTAATGTTTGGAATGTATCGAGAATTTAATTATGAATAAAGTAACCAATTTTAAGTCATTTTTTTCGTTTATCGAGCGGAGACGATAAACTTTCTAATATTCTTTTGATAACATTGCACTCCTGTTATTAAAAAACAAAAAAAACAAAAAACAAATACAGTCGAACCTCGTTATCACGACACTTTAATGGCCAGAAAAAAGTGTCGTCATAAGCGGAGTGTCGCGGTAACCGGAGTTAAAGAAAAATATGTTTATAAAAAGCTGTATTTTTAATTAAGTTAAAGCAATTTTAAATTCATAAATGTTCTTGCAGTTTTAAGCAATAAAACATTATTATTAAACAAAATAAACGCAAAAACAAAATTGAAAAGAATTAAAATTAGAGTTATGATGACTTGTTTTGTTTACTGTTAAATGAAATATTGATGAATTAAGGTTTGCTTATCCCTCGATGTGCTTCTTATAATTATTTTTTCAATGTTATACAATGAATTGTATTCAATATTCATTGTTTCAGAAATGGATGTTAGATAATTTCTGATCATTTCAATGCCATGCAATGCTTCGGTTTTAGTCGTATGAAAAACGCCATGTAAGCACAAGAAAGCGCCGCCTGACCAGAACAAAAAGACCACGAGTAGACTGATACGTCTATCTGGAGCTTAAGTGGGTCATTCACAGTGTGTGGGTTTAATTATTCAGATAAAGGATTCAAGTAAAATTTCTCTTTTACCTCAATGGGTATTTTTGACACTCTTGTGAAAAGTTTGGCTAAGACATTTCTTACTGCTTAATTTCTGTGCTTATAAGATGGATTATGAAAAATAGACAATTTTCCTAAACCGTCGGGATATCCGGAGATGAAAAGTATTCAATGACGTAAAATCCGGAGTTTATTTATATTAAAATCGTATACAGAAAATCGGGACTTTGAAAAGCTGACGTGATAAGCGGAGTGACGTCAAAACCGGGTGTCGGGATAACGGGGTCAGACTGTATTTGAATCATTTAACTCATTTCATTTTATATTCGGATTCTGCTAAAGAGTCTCGGCTAAATGGGCGCAGACAGGGACGTTGGACACGGGGACGCGGACGGCGACAGACACGCGGAGTGCCGAGGTCCGCGAATTCTGCGGCAGCCCTTTTATGCCTTATCCGTCCAACGTCCCTGCCTAAGTCCCTTTAGCCGAGACTCTTTAGCGGAAGCCAGATTGAAAAAAAATCGGAAAATTGAAATCAGTCAAATTTAAGAGGAAAATTGATTAAATCAAAGACATCTAAAAGCGGGAAGGGTAATACCGTGGCTCTGAAGCTATCACTCGATATTGTTCATTTATTTGTTTAAATATTTTGCGGATTCTATTCAATATTCTAGCTTTAATAATTTTTCTGAAATAGACATATTAGAATTTTTTACTCTTTATTTATTTATTTATTTATTTATTTTTACAGACCATTTCGATAATGCCAAAAATGTAATTACGAATTTCAAATCGTTTGTCACTCACGGAAGTTGAATCTTGTTTACCAGATTTATTGTAAAATATTTTTGTTACAGTTTATTTTGATATAAATATGTTTATTTATAGAAGATATAGTTGCAATGTCCTTTTAGTTCCAGGAGAAAAGAAAATAAAGTCTTCGTAATATTAATGCCTTTTCTCCCGGAACTAAAATGATATTATGGCTATTTTTTATACATAATTTTATTGAAACAAACTGTAACAAAAAATATTTTGCAATAAATCTTGTAAACAAGATTGATCTTCCATGAGGGAGTAAAGATTTAGAAAATATGAGCAGGAAATACGCAGATGGTAAATATTCTGTCATATATGACATCACACTAAAAGTCAGCGTATCTGCATCATCAACCTTGCCCACAAGATATCGCAGCTGTGTCAATTTTGCGCCCGATAACTAACATTAAGCTTGAACGTTTGATATGCATGCAGGTTTGCAGTAACCTCCGACATCCATGCTTATCCATACCGCTCAAAAATCATTCTTCATCCTTGTTTCACAACTTCAAAAAAAAAAAAAAAAAAGGATTTTCTCTCCATAATTGTCGAGTCCAGAATGCGCTTCTCATACCCATTTTCTTCTAGCACTGCTACTAGCGCAAAATTCAGTATCTTGGCCGTGCGCCATCAAATGGCGCATAGATTGCTCACGCATTAGGCCGGTGTTTTTTTTTTGTTTTTTTTTTGCTCTACTGCATTATGATTTATTAGGAAAGAAAGGAGGAGAATCATATTTTACCCCTAACCGACCTTTTAAATATAAGAAAACCGCAAATGCTTATTTCATTGTACAAATAATTTCAAAGTTGTTTAATTGTAACAAAATTATTATAATTAGTTGATTATTATAAAATAATTGAAATTCATTCCAAATCATATTAGTTTAGTATAATATTTTTTTACGCTCTTTGATGTAATCCAACAAACACAGAGCTATCGGTAAGCAATCGGCCGACAGCAGCTTGCCACTACCGGCGGTATTGGCACGATACCGGTTGCTGCTACCGGTTTCATATCTTTTTTGATACGCCGCGCGAATGCGGCCCGATTCATGAGGCACGCAGCCGTTCCGGTATCGGCAGAAAACTATGCCGATAGCTATCCATATTAATGTCGGCCGCAGCCCGACACCAGCATAAATTAAAAAAAAATTGCTTTGAGGGCGCCATCTATGAGCCATCGTGGAATGTATATTCGAAACGAACGTGTGTCGGCGCGGGAAGAGGCGGGGTTTGATCCAACGTACCCAATTTTTTTTTTTTTTTTTTTTTTTTTTTTTTTTTTTTTTTTTTTAGACCTCAATAAAGGGGACCGGGAGGGACAATCTATGCTCTACAGACTCACTTCCTAGTCTGAGCAGTCTCTCTCGGGCAGTAAAAGTAAAAGTAAAAGTAAAAGGACAGCAAGCAGACACCTTAACCACTTAGCCACTGAGACCTGATCAGGGGAGGATTCAATGAGGTAATAAAAGGAAGGCATATCGATAAGTAATGGTTATCGTTGAAGGTAAGTGGTAGATGGGAAAATTGGAATTTTGAAGTGTTTTTATTTTATTTTTTATTTATTTATTTGTAATTTTCTTACGCGCTTGTACTTAAAAGTTAATTTAATATTTTAATGAATGAAATAAACATCTTAGCGTATTCGTTATAGCAAGCGAATTTAAGAATAAATTTAAGAATAATTAAGATATAGATATAATTAAGAATATATATAAATTTAAGAATAGTTAACTATTAAAAAATTTTTTAGAGGTTTCAGTTAATCATTTTCTTTTTTTTAGGATTTATAATCTAATTAGATGCGTTGCGTTAATTTATAAAATATATATTTTTAACATGGAAAAATTTATTTTAATAAATAAAAAGTTGGTAATTAATAACTTTTAATTAGAATAGGAATTCATTTTATGTCGTTTTGCTGATTGAAAGCAGAACATATATTAAATAAGTATTTTCCAATATTAATTTGTTATTTATCAATAGTTTTAACTTAAAAAAATATATTAATTTACATTTTTTTTCTTTTTAAAGATAACTTTAAATGGGGGATATTTCTGAATATTTCTTATAAATTTAAGAATGCTTATTAAATAAAATAAGTGAATTTCAGAGGTTTTTCTCTTAATACAATTTTTTCTTTAGGGATTATAATGTAATTAAATGTGTTAATTCAATAAATTATTTGTAACATAGAAAAACTAATTTTAATAAAAAAAATAAGTTGGTAATTAATTACTTTTAATTAGAATAAGAGTTCAATTTTTTGTCATTTGATGATTTAATGTTGAATATATTTTTAGTGGTTATGTAGCAAAAATGATTCTTTTACTTATCAACATTTTTTAATCATCAAATAAAATAGAAATATTAATTTACCTTATATATATATATATATATAAGTGGGAGATTTCTGAATCTTTCTTTAAAATTTTAATGCTAAAAAGATGGGTAGTTTTTTTTATATTTTTCTAGCTTGTAAAATAATTTTAAACACTTTTTTAATAATTTGATATTTGAATAAATTAAGAAACATAACTATTGCTTTAAAAATTAATATAATAATAGCTAGAAAATAAATTAAATTGATTTATGAAGTTTTTTTTCTACGATTAAATGTACAATGAATAATAATTTTAAGCAGCGATTTAAAAAACTGTTTTGATGATTCAAATAATTGTAAGTCCTTTTTAAAATGAATTCAATAACAACTTTTTTTGATTAAATAAATATAGGCTATTTTTGACATTTTTTTTTATCACTGTTAGAATTTTATATGAAATACATGCAATATACATATCTTATCAAAACTCAAACTCAAACTAAATTAAGAAAAAGAAAAAAAATGTCGGCTAAGACTAAACATTCCGATTCCGACCGATGTTGGTAAATATAATCGGGCCACTATCAGAAATCACATATCGGTCCTGCGTCACTTGCCGGTGTAAGTCGCTTGCCAATATATAACCATAAGGGGACCGATTACGGTAACCGGCAGTCGAAAAAGCAGATTCTTAAGTTTCAGTTGCCGATATGCTGCCGATATTTCACCGAAACCACTGTGCCCATGCCACAACCCAGCAAACACATACATTTCGGCACACGATCGGACCGCAGCCGGCACTGTCGGTTAAGTGCCGGCATGGGCAAAGTGGTTTCGGTGAAGGTTCGGCATGAGCACAGTGGTTTCGGCGAAGTATCGGCAGTATGTCGGCAACTGAAACTGAAGAATCTACTTTTTCGACTGACAATTACCGTAATCGGTCCACTTATGGTTATATATCGGCAAGTGACGCAGGACCTATATGTGATTTCTGGTAGTGGCCCGATTAGATTTGCCAACATCGGTCCGAATTCGGAATTTTTAGTCTTAGGCGAAATTTTTTTTTCTTAGTTTGGTTTGAGTTTTGATACTTATATTTCATGTATTTCATATAAAATTCTAACAATTATAAACAAAAAAAATGTCAAAAATAGCCTATATTTATTTATTTAAAAAAAAGTTGTTATTGAATTTATTTTAAAAAGGACTTACAATTATTTGAATCATCAAACGAGTTTTTGAAATCGCTCCTTAAAATTATTATTCATTATATACTTAACAGTAGAAAAAAAACTTCATAAATTAATTGAACTTATTATCTAACTATTATATTCATTTTAAAACCCATGTTTCTTATTTTATTTAAAAATCAAATTTAAAAAAAAAACTGTTTAAAATTATTTTACAAGCTAGAAATATATATAAAAAAACACTACCCATCTTTTTAGAATTAATATTTAAAAGAAAAATTCAGAAATCTCCCACTTCTAAAAAATTATTTACAAAAGGAAAAAATAATAATAATAACATTTCTGTTTTATTTGATGATTTAGATAAGTAAAAGAAACATTATTGCTACATAATCACTAAAAATATATTCTACATTAAAACATCAAATGACAAAAAATAAACTCTTATTCTAATTAAAAGTAATTAATTACCAACTTATTTTTTTATTAAAATTAGTTTTTCTATGTTACAAACATATATTTCTTGAATTAACGCATTTAATTACATTATAATTCCTAAAGAGCAAATTGTATTAAGAGAAAAACCTCTGAAATTCACTTATTGTATTTAAAAAGCATTCTTAAATTTATAAGAATGATTCAGATATATGCCACATTTAAAGTTATCATCAAGAAGAAAAAAAAATGTAAATTAATATTTTTATTTTATTTTTAAATTAAAACTATTAATAAGTAATAAATTAATATTGCAACATACTCATTAAATATATGTTCTACTTTAAATCATCAAAACGACATAAAATGAATTCGTATTCTAATTAAAAGTTATTAATTACCAACTTTTTATTTATTAAAATAAATTTTTCCATGTTAAAAATATATATTTTATAAATTAACGCAATGCATGCAATTACATTATAATTCCTAAAAAGAAAATTTGATTAACTGAACAAAACCGCCAATTTTTTTTTAATAGTTAATAATTCTTAAATTTATATATATTCTTAATTATTCTTAATTATATCTATATCTTAATTATTCTTAAATTTATTCTTAAATTCGTTTGCTTTTACAAATTCGCTAATATACTTACTTCATTCATTTAAATATTAAATTGACTTTTAAATACATGCGCGTAAAACAATTACAAATAAATAAAAAAAATAATAATAACACTTCAAAATTCTAATTTTCCCATCTACCACTTACCTTCAACGACAACCATTACTTATCGATATGTCTCTCCCTTATTATCTCATAGAATCCTCCCCTGATCCAGTCTCAGTGGCTAAGTGGTTAAGGCGTCTACTTCCTGTCCTTGGGTACGTCGGATCAAACCCCGCCTGTTCCAGCGCCGAAATACGTTCCATTCAAATATACATTCCACGATGGCTCATAGATGGCGCCATCAAAAGAGATTTTTTTTTCAATTTATGCTGGTGTCGGACTGCGGCCAGCATTCATATGGATAGCTATCGGCGTGCTGTCGGCATAGTTTTCTGCCGATACCGGACCGTCTGCGTTTCTCATGAATCGGGCCGCATTCGCGCGGCGTATCAAAAAAATAGGAACCGGTAGCGGCAACCGGTATCGTGCCAATACCGCCGGTAGTGGCAAGCGGCTGTCGGCCGATTGCTTACCGATAGCTCTGTGTTTGCAGGGCACTTAACCACTAGTTTCGGCTGCGGTCCGATCGTGTGCCGAAACGTATGTGCTTGCTGGGAAGTTGATGGATTTTGATTCGAATGCGCAATAGGGTGGAGCGCTCGCCTATGGGAAAAAAAATTTCTTAAAATCAAAATTGGCCGGGGTGGGAAAGTTGCTCTATCCGATCCTCATTCTGAATATAAAATATCTTTGAAAAATATTAATATTAAATACTGCCCCAAGGTCATTGAATATTGAGAAAAAACGTAAAAGCGCTCGGCTATGGAATATATATATATATTTTCCAAATCAAAATGAGGCGGTGTGGGAAATTTGCTCTATCATGTCCTCATTCTGAATAAAAAATATCTTTGAAAAATATTAATATTAAATACTGCCCCAAAGTCATTGAATATTGAGAAAAAACGTAAAAGTTGTGCATTTTCTCATTTTTTTCCTCAAATATACAAACTATTTTATTAATTTGATTTAAAAGGATGATCATCGAATTATTATTATTGTTATTATAAATTTATAGTAAAATTATGTAATATTTATATCAAATTCGCTTTTATTATGCTTACTCAACGACTATACTTTTTTTTAATATATGAAATTTGGGTAATTGTAATTGTTTTATATTTTTTACTTAACCTGTGTAAAAAAATATAATTTGAAATTATTCTTAAACAACTACAGTAATAAGATAAAAATAATTTACTATTGCAATTTACAAGCAATGAAGTTACTATTTTATAGTAGTCCATACTGTTTTTTAGTTTCAAAAACTGCCTTTTTTTTCGAGACTCCAGACAAGTTTTAATGAATTCAACGCATCTCAAAGGACCACAAACAGCAGAAGAAGCCTCCGTAACAAGTTTCACATATCTTTCAGTGGCTTGATTGTGAAAAGGGAATAGTTTAATCTTAGGTAAGGTGTCTTCATTTATTGTCTTTGGATTTAGGATACATTTTGTAAGAATGTTGTGATCTAAGAACTTAGTTAATGGTGGTTGTATCACGGTCACTTCAACCCAATTTATAGAATCTATATAGACTTTGGCTTCAAAATTTATCCGTATGTAAAGAATTTCTTGACTTTCGAGATTTTATTGTTCTGCGTAGTGCCAAAGGTCTTACATAGTATGTAAGAGTGTTGGCACTACACATAATAATAAAATCTTGAAAGTGAAGACATTCTTTACGTACGTTCAACTTACCTGAGATCACATACGTAAAGAGTTTTTTGACTTTCGAGATTTTATTATTCTGCACAGTGCCACATTTATATAATATATATGAGTGTTGGTACTATGTAGAATAATAAAAGTTTCACGAAAACAAACGATCAAGTTACCTGAGAGACCAAAGACTGTATCGATTTCATAAATTAGGCAGAAGTGACCGTGACAGAACCACCATTAACTGAGTTCTTAGATCATAATATTCTTACAAAGTGTATCCTAAATCCAAAGGCAATAGATGAAGACATCTTACCTAAGATTAAACTATTCCCTTGACACAATCAAGCCACTGAAAGTTGTGTGACACTTCTTACGGAGGCTTCTTCTGCTGTTTGTGGTCCTTTGAGACGCCATGGATTCATTAAAACGTCTGGAGTCTCTGAAAAAAATGCCAGTTTTTGAAACCAAAAAACAGTATGGACCACTATAAAATGGTAACTTTACTGCTTGTAAATTAAATAGTAAATTATTTTTATCTTATTACATTAGTTTTTTAAGAATAATTTCAAATTATATTTTCTTACACAGGTTAAGTAAAATATGTAAAACAATTACAATCACCCAAATTTCATATATTTTAAAAAAGTATAGTCGTTGAGTTAGTATAATAAAAGCGAATTTGATATAAATATTACATAATTTTATTATAAATATATAATAATAATAATAATAATTCGACGATCATCCTTTTAAATTAAATTAATAATATAATTTGTATGTTTGAGGAAAAAAATTGGAAAATGCACAACTTTTACGTTTTCTCTCAATATTCAATGACCTTGGGGCAGTATTTAATATTAATATTTTTCAAAGATATTTTTTATTCAGAATGGGGATATGATAGAGCAACTTTCCCAAACCGCCCCATTTTGATTAGGAAAAGAATTTTTTTCTCCACAGGCGAGCGCTTTTACGTTTTTTCTCAATATTCAATGACCTTGGGGCAGTATTTAATATTAATATTTTTCAAAAATGTTTTATATTCAAAATGAGGATCTGATAGAGCAACTTTCCCACCCCGGCCGATTTTGATTTGAAGAAAAAAAAATTCGCTCCACCCTAATGCGCAAGTCGTGGAACCGTTTCTATTTCAAACCGAGACCAGTATGATGTGTTACTTGCTACAACAAATGAAAATGTGTTTTAGCTATTAATATTTTGTCGAGAAATGTAACGAAGTTTTCATTGCTTTTTAAACCAGGAGTAGATAATACTTTTATGAAGAGACAAAAATGTGGATTTCGTAGGGACGACTATAATTTAGCTTTGAGACGGATGTTACATGACAAATAATGTTTTCTTTCAGTTCATTCTATATCTTCAGTGTTTTTTACTTCCACAGAGCCCAGTAGTTAGTATGCTTGTCCGAAAAGGGGATCTTGCGCTGATGCTAGTGAGTTCAATGCGAACTCCGTCTGGAGACATGACCATGCAAGGTTTTCAAGGTTTTCCTTCTACGAGAAATGTTATTATTCTCATATTCCTTCCAAAAGTTCTTCCTGTAGGCAACCCCCACAAAGTTTCCTGAAAATGGTTCTACTATTCCTATATTGCCATGCCAGGAGTCTTCTTACAATTGTTGCTAATGACTGATACATATATATTACTAACAACTATTTCTTACATTTTGAAATATCTCACTTCATTACGTGAAGAAGAAAAGGAGCCTACTGGAAAACTATTTCTCTTCAAAGTGTCTCAAACATACGGGAATTTATAATTCGTTCATTGTTTTTTTTCCAAATTAAAGTTTAACTATTTTGAAACGGTATAATAACTAACATAATAGATATCAATGTTTGCTATAATTTAAAAAATTAAAAATGTAAAATGACAAGAATTTCTTATAATATTTATTTTATTTTATTATTAATAAAACATAAAAGATGCATATATTGTTCAGATATTTCTGAAGCCCACTAATATGTGAGTCATGGACCACCAGTTGGCAACCTCTGTCCTTTATAACCAAATTCAAACATTTATATGGATGTCAATTCTGTAACCGAAGTTACAATGAACATTTTAACAGCTATTTAGAAATTTTGAACTTAAAAAAGCATAGAATAATATTCCAGCTATTCTGCTGATAAATAAAAAATGTATCCAATAGATCTAAAACACTTTTCTTTCGTTAAAGAAAACATAAAAAGAGGGAAGTGGGTTCAATAGGTGCAAAGAAAAGTTCATTGACCCATATACATATACAGGTTATTCGGATATCAAACACGTATAAATTTCGTGAACAGGCAAACGAAAACGTAAGATATCACATACTTTCTCGCAGTGCATAACACCTTACATGCAATAATTAATCTTGTAGTGATCATATTATCTTGTGGATTCCTCCTACTAGCGTATGTTTCCAAAAAAAAAAAAAATATCATGTTATTTAATTGTCGTAAAATGTTAAATTGTTTCTTTATTTTGCATGCAAAAAATAATTTTTTTTATACTTTATAATTTATTGATTCATTATTATGCCACAAACGTTTCTAGAAACAAATCAAATATTAATATTTTAGAAGTGGTGTACTTTCATTGAACATGACTCGAAATACAAGTTAAGTAAACAATTCGTGAACGAAATTTGAAATATAAGTCTTTTACCATTTTAAACAGTCAAAATTAGTAACTTCAGAATTTTGAACATACAGATTTTTTTACTTTTTTTTTCAATCAGTTCTTGCTATTATCGGTACTTACACAATGTCTGCAAATTATAAACATGAGTTCATTTGCATCACATTTCTATCAAATACTTAGATAAAAGAAAGAGAAAGAAGAATCTCTTTTCTTCTTCTAAGAAGAAGACAATTTATTTCTAGTGAAATCATCAAGACTAACATTCTTTAAGGACATAAAATATCATTTCTTTTCAAAGATATTTCGATTCTAATCATAAATGTTTAGTCTAAAGTCATTTGAATCACGCGGATGTCAACTCGATTTGTAGGTATAATTACATTATTGCGCCATACAAAAATCTTATAGTTGACACATATCTATGATATACTTTATTATTTCCCATAGGAGACCATTCTATGCCATACTGACTGACCATCCTCATAAAGTATATTGAAGATTACAATTTTTGTTCTTCTGTTTACTTGTGTTAGACAATGGTAACGCTCTCAATACCTCACATGATAATATGTCTTATAAGTTGAAGCTTCAGTGATTTCGAATATACGTTTTATGAGCTGCTTTTAGATAAATATACACTCTCAGAACAAAGTTCTTGAAAATGAAATCAAGAACCTGCCAAATAACTTTGACACAAAAAATAGTATTTATTACTCACACTATTAAGTACTGATACGTACTTAAAACTTATTTAGTTACGGAAATGGCAAATAGTACAATACATTTGTACACATAGAGTTGCTTTTTTACTATAAAACTTAATAGAATACCATTGTGGGGACCAAACCGTGCACTCATAGCGTATTCGCTTACGCACATGAGAATTTTCAATAAAGTCAAATTATTTCAAGTTAAGCTTTTTCCGACTTAGTTGTTGCTTTTAGTATGTGTTTTTAGCTTATGATAAAGTGTTTCATCTTTCGTGAATGGTTGAATATTCGTGGTTGTAAATTATACAATGCACAAATTCATTTATATTAATTTCTATTGCTATTCAAAAGAAATCCTAGTCTTTATTAAGATAGATTTGCATTTTTTTTTTTTTTTTTTTTTTTTTTGCATTATCAAAGTTTATTTCTTGATTTTCACAGAATACTTGACATTGCATTTGAACGCAGAGAATGAGTGCAAGTTAAGATAACACAGGCCTGCATGGAACAAAGTTGTTTGATAAGATTAACTGTTTCTAATGTAATTTTGAACCCAGAACACGAAAATAATGCTAAACATTGCGTATGACAAATCAATTTTTCACCAACTCGATTTTTCTCTACTTGATGTCAGTACAGTTTATTTTACTGTGATTTAATCTTTGTGATTTTATTTGGACAATACTACGTTATTTGTTGCTGCTACAATTGTTTTCATTTAATAGCTGTGTATTTTTATTGTAAATTTGTATTTTTTAAATTAAGATTAAACTTTTAATTTAACCCTTAACGGAACAATGCCGCCATATAATCGGCATTAACACCTTTAGCAAATTTATTCGCTTGGTATGACTTTTTTAAAGAAATACCTTTACGTATACGTTGACAAAATGTGCAAGAGAAATTTACTAAAACATTTACATTTAAAATATAGTGGTGCGAATAGAATATAAAAATAAAATGTATTTAAGGCTACGGTCCGTTAAGGATTAATTATGGTGAACTGTGATAGGATTATGGCTACACATGATTGTCTTAATTCTCCAGATAACTTCTGTTGCATTTGTAATGAATATTCTGTGCATTTTGTAAATATTAATTTCAATTAATCTTGCTTTTCTCACATTATACATATTGTATTAGTAGAAAATGTGTTAATACAAAATGTTGGAAAACTGTACGCGATGGAACAAAAATGAGCTCATTTTTGGAATCAACATACCAAAATCTTGTAAAACAGCGATAAATTATTTAAAAAGTTTTCACAAAGTTAAATTTTGCAGGCCTGTGTAACTTGTGGACGATGGTATATCTACAAAAAATAAAGAACACACGTGTTTTTCAATTTAAATAATTTATTCTCGGTGTTATTCTTGAGCACATTAAGTGGTTTAAAATAAGCAATTATGCATGAGTTACGAGAAACACATTGTTAATAGTTTATGAAACAGAATATTATCTTCGCTTTACAATGCAAAAAATGCGTGAATGTATACTGAAAGTAAAATTTTAATGCATTCTTAAATATTAATAACATTTTAAACTGCTTTAAAGTATTAAAAAGAATACTTGTACGACATAAATTTGAAATGTCTAATAAATGGATTATTATAAAATGTAACATAATTTAATTATATTCTATAATAGCTGAACCATTAATGCTATTCAATAACAGAAAAGACAAATATATTGTGCTGTGCTCAAAATTTTAGTTTACTTATTATATGTTTATCTATTCGTAATTTATTCGAAATCCTCTGCTCGAGATATTAACATAAAACATGCGGCAGTTAATTCAAAAATATCTTTAATATGCATATTTAAATTCCAAAATAAATATAAACTCGAGAATGTTTTCATCAATAAACATTGTTAGATATTTTAGGATGAAAATATATCAAAGGTGAGAGAGAAAGTAAATAAATATAGATTAAATCACACATTTATATCGTAAGATTAAATTAATTTTTGATACAGCATAATTAAATTTCATCACTTAGAAATTATTTTTTAAATAAATATTGTTTGGCAATAATAATGTTTTTTTAAATATATAATTACAATGTATAGTATTATTAAGCAGTTGTTATTCTGTTGAAATATTTTGAGATATTGTCGTTTTATAATGATTTATTAAAAATTTAAATGCAGCTTGAAAAAAGCGCCTCTAAGTACATAAAAACTTAAAATGCATGTATAAAAATATCAACATCAATTCGCATTTATCTAATGTAATCTGTTCCTATTTCATAAGATTTGAAAAACAACTAATGATATGTTTAAGAAAATTGAATTCACTGTCTTTTTCTCATTGGTAAACTAAAAGGTCAAAAGACAGTATCTGATAAAATATTATGTTTGTTAATGGACGGAAAAAAAAGTGAGAAAAATTGTATGATGAAAATACAAAAATTTAAGAACCTGAGAATAGTTCTTTTTTTTTTTATTATTGAAAATAATTATGTATAATAACTGTTGTAAAAAAAAAAAAAAAAAAAAAAAAAATACTTCTTGTTCATTAGATTATGAAAACAAAAAGTTATCATCGATAAATATGAAAAACAAAACTGTGCATTTATGCCTTTAGAAATCCCTCAAAGAAGACAAGGATATGCAATTGCCTATTTTTTTCAACCAATATAGAAAATGTCGAGTTATTCTGAATTATGTTAACAAGTAGTTTTTATTCTTATTTTAGTGCTAGGAAAAATTTAACTTGTATTTAATATGTAAAATGTATGGTCCCGTTTTGGGTCTTTTTTTTATGGGGAGGCTAACTGCCACCGCTAAGCTATTCACCTTCAGCCGTCCTGGCATCTTTGAGTCCCAACCGAGTTCTACTTCTCACATCATCCTAAGTACTCTGATGTAGAGTAGTCTTCAGTTGCCATGGCACGGGGATGTGGGGCTGATGTCCCAGGCACCTCGTCAAACCGTAAGAAGTAGTAGTTATGACGTCATGAGGAAGTTTATCAACTTTCTTGTTGATAACGTTCATCTGTAACTATGATCTCTTCGTTATTTTGGGGGGATATGTAAAAACACATTACTGTACCCCAATTTCGTTACACTTCCCATCGGAAAAATCAAATTATCCCGCCCATTGGTAGTGTCGACACACAAATGTTTCACACAACATGATTTGCTATCTCTTGTCGACTCTATTTGGTGTATTCGAATGATTATGTGCGTATTAAAAAATCCAATGAACGCTATCCAATTTTTTCAGATTTTTGGATATAAAGAAAGAGAAATGCATAGGCATGTTTGTTTCTTTGCAATGTTTTCATATAAAAAATAAAGATGATACTTTTCGAACACCCAGCAATTCACAATTACACAACTAATGTATGAAAGATACGTTCAAGTTACTGTTACAGTTTACATGTATCATAAACATATGTCATGTATCTGTATGATTTTGACATAAAGATTAAGTCACAGGACGTCTCACGTTTACCATATTATTACCAATAGCTTTATAATAACAATGCAGTTACAGATATAAAGCAATCTAATACAGAAAGAAAATGGAATAACATTTCTTACATGTATGCATTAAAAAAAAAAAAAACCTTCTGAATGTTATTAAAATACTGAAAAGAATAGACTTCATTTAATATTTTTTTTAGATTTTCAAATCACTCAGGCAGTATTTGTATTTTAAAAGGTTATTTACGAAATATACATAAACAAATTACATTTTTTCGCCATACGTTCTTCAGAAAAAACATTTGTTGTTCATTTTGTAATCTCAAAAATGAAATGATAGTATGCTATACACATCGTTAAAGTATCATGCATATGTTTGTAATTAAGCTTTGTATCCTGGAGAGAATATTTACAGCTTAAGTAATAAATGCATTATATGAATTCGCAGTCACTAAATACAAAAAAGTTAAGAGTACTTCTGCCACATTAATTTAAACTAAATTTTATTTATTTATTTAATACGTCATCTTATTTCGTAATATGTTAATTCTAGGAAGAAGTGAAATATGTATTCACTTCATGCCGTTAATATTTATATTCGTACATTTTCTTTATTTAAAAATTTTAAATAAGAAATAAAGAAACTACGTCTAAGGCAGTTAGGTGAGTATGAAACTTTCTCTAAAACGGAAAGATTTTCAAGTCCCGGCAAATCCAGAAAAAAGACTTAATTATTGCTGTATAAGCCGGTATCTACCTAAATTGGGAATGGAAAAGTTCTTAAATTTCTATTGAAACCAAACTTTTCATAAGACGAGGAAAAAGATTGATTGTTCTGTGACAAAAAAATGAAACTGCTTATGTTCAAATCACCATTTTCGCGTAAATTTTCAAGACGTATTTTATTAGTTCGTTTTGTTGTGCTGACATTTGGAATTCTAAAAATTATTTATTTTTATCCATACCCCATTTATTTCGATATTAAAGCCTAAATTAATTATATTAATCCGTAAATAAACTTAAGTCGGAAATTATTATTTAAAAGACAGAAAAAAATTAAATATTTTACACTATACAGTGTTCCAATACTTATTTACATCTAAATTATCAGAAAAAATTCTTTTAATAATATCATAGTCTTAAAAGTTTTAATTGAAGAGCTCAGATGATAAAGATGATATGTAACATATCCTCATTTTGAGAAAATACATTCTGAACCATTTTATCAACTAAAAAAAAAAAAAAATTGTCAAATTCGCCCTTTGTCAAAAAATTCTCTATGAGTTTTATGTTTTTTCAAATAGTAATTTAACAGATGATGGAGGATCCTTGATTATCTTCAATCATATAATTGAAGATATTACTATTATTTTTTTTTACATATACTACCCTACATCTAAATTATTTAATCATTGGATGAAAATTAACAATCTGTTTTCAAAAAGCTTGGTTTGCAATAACTTAAATGTTTTATTTATTCTAATGACAATGTACCTCAGTAATATTTAATATGTATTTGTTGAATGAACTAGAAGTTAATTTCGGTGATAAACATTTGCTTATTTTACAAACATTAAAACAGAAAAGAAAAATAAAGAAAAGATAATATACATTTTTACAAAAATAATATAAAGTTTTTCGACATAAATTAACATTTGTAAGTCAATTTTTGATATATTGCAAATGTTTTTGTCATTGCATAGACAATGCGTGAATATCTTTTAATTAAGGATGATTGACGTAAATTTATTAGAAACCGAGCGTGCAGTTGCTGTCTTAAACATCATTAATCATTTATTTTCTGTTTAAAAAGGCATATTTATAGTAATTGAATTAAATAGAAATAAAAGTTAACTCTTTTTCCTACTTTTACCTCAGAAATCCACTATAAATCAATTTATTTTTTCAATGTATTGCATTTTTTTTTTAAATGTGCCTGAAACGTTAAAGGTATATTTAGGCATTAAAAGCAAATCTGCATAAGGCTGAATATTGTCTATAACAAAAAATTTTCTCAATTCCGATCGATTTCCCTTTAAAGAGAGTGTTGTTATGCTGCCCCTGTGCTCTTATTTTTCATGTGTTTACATCAATATCATTTTTGATTTTGCTACATAAATACAAAAATGTCTATTTCTGAGTTCCACAAGTCACTTTGTATGAAATAGTGTTTTCTTGCACGTGTTTTACATCAATATCATTTTTGGTTACGCTACATAATTACAAAAATGTCTGTCTCTGAGCTTCACAAGTCACTTTGTATGACATAGTGTTTATTTACACGTGTTATACATCAATATCATTTTTACATATAATAGTTATAACATATATTAGTTGTCTCAAAAGTCATTTCACATTTCGTGTCTGAATTGTAGCAATAAGAGGCGTGTGGCCACTCTACCGCCGGCACCTTATATAAACATTGTCACCCAAAATTTAGTAGGCATGAAATTCACGGATGAACAGCATGTTTCTCATTAATGTAGTTTCTAAAGAACGGTAACTCTTATGTAACTCTTTAAAAAATCCTATAGATTTTACATAAAAAGTCATTAAGGCGATGTCTATCAATATTCCCCTGCAATTTGTGCAAAGGAATTTTCTTAAATGGAAATAATTTTAACAGGATTTCGTGAACAGATTAACGCAAAGAAATTCAGTTTCATACGCAGAAAATCCTTAACATTTAAAATGATACTTCTGTACAGATTAGTGGTGAAAAACTGGTAGCATTGCTGACAGTGTATTTCTATAAAGGCAAGAGTTTTTCTTAGAGTGTGGAAAACGTATCGTAATCACTACATATTTCAGTATGGTGATGACGTCATTAGATATTGTATTATAACATTCTAAACAACCAAGTTTAAAGTTGAAACTAGTTTGTTTTTGTCGTCCAAGAACACGTATGTCTGACAGTAGTGTTGCCAACATAGCACCTTTTTACCCTACTTAAAAGAAGGGTTATGTGTTTCACGCGTATCTGTGTATGTGGATTTCTTTATACCCGCGAAACATCCCAACGGCTGGATGGATTTTAATGAATGATGTCTCTATCGATTCGCCTTAACGGCCCGATGGTTATAGGCTAGGTTTTGTTTTTATAAATTCAAAATGGCGGCCGTAGATTACAAAATGGCAGTCAAGACGAAAAAAAAAATTACGACCCTATTGAGTGGCATATCATTGGACAGGTCTTTCAAAATGAAGACGATGTTTCATTGACTATTTTACAGTCAGAAGCTCCGTTAAAATATTATACAACCTGGAAGTTGTGTATGTGGGATCTCTAGCTTTACTGCAACTCTAACCATCATAGACATCAATAGACCTCATCAAAACAGTGTTTATAGATAAGAACTAACAATTAAGCACAACTTAAAAGTCATCAATACAAGTAAATAAAAAAAATAAGTAAGTAATATAAACAAGTAATATAAAAAATATATTTTAAGTCAATTCTTACTTAGGTCAATAAGAGAATTTTTTTTCTCCCATTCCTCTTTCTTCTTGAGTAATGCTTAAAATGCCTTGCTCAAGAAGAGGGCTCTCTCGGTCTTAAATTACCTTGATCAAGAATCGTGCTCTCTCGATTATTGAAAATTAATTAATTAAATTTAATTTAAGTTAATTAATTAATTAATATTTGAAAAAAAATGGATTAACATCAAGTGTCATCCACTAAAAGTTCAAAAAAATTATTTGAGCTGGATTGGATGAATAATAAGTATTTTATTAACGATTGAAAATTTGTACAAGATATGACCACCTGTTTAATATGACGTAGGACCACCTTTCGCCCTCAAAACCGCAAACGCCCGACCTGGTATCAACTCGACAAAGTTCTTATAGGTAGTCAGAGGTACCTGATACCAAGCGCTCACCAACTGGTTATGAAATTCTCGAATATTGAGAGGTGGTAGCGTGGCAGCACGGATTGGGATTTTCAGATGGATTCACAAATGTTCTTTTAGATTCATGTCAGGTGAATTTGGAGGTCAGAACATGGCTTGAAACTCACTAGAATGCTCTTCGAGCCACTCCCTGACGATTCGACCCGTATGACATGGTAGCATTATCCTGTTGGTAAATGCAATAACCCACCGGAAACATTGTTGACATTAATGGGTGCACATTAATAGTGCACAGGCATCAGGGATTGTTCTATGGAGATTGTGGGTCCTAATGTGCTCCATAAAAGCATCGCTCACACGGTAATATAGCCAACATAGTTGGATAATAGCCAATATAGTTGGTCTCCGACCAACTGTGCGTCCGGGAGCCAAGCTTACCGTTGTAAATTGGTGTGTTCGCACGCGTCCGTCGACATGAGGAACCAGAAAACGTGATCCTTCGGACCATGCAACTTTCTTCCATTATTCTATGGTCCAATTCCGATGTTCATGGGCCCGTTGCAGTCGCTGCTGGCGATGACGTGCTGTCAGCGCAGGAACGTTCATAGGCCGCCGGCTGCGTTGGCCTATACGCAATATTGCACTCAGAACTGTGAGTTGAGAAGCACTGTCTGGGTCGCCACTGTTGTAGCTGTTGGTAATTTCAGCTGGTGCAACTCTTCGGTCACGACGAATAATGCGTAACAATATCCGCTCTTCTCTGGAATCAATGCGCCGAGGGCGATACACCGCTCGACGGAGACTTGTCGTTTCGCCATCCATACACCACTTTCGGTACGTGCTCACAATGACTGCACGTGTACAGCCCACCAAATGCGCCGTTTCCGATATCAGCGCTTCCAATCGCTGAGCCATTATGATTTGACCTTTATCAAAGTCTGATAAATCTGCTGCTTTATCCATTAAGTGGTTAATCACGCTAAGTTTTGAAATACAGTGCATAGGCGCTTTATATACCCCAATATCAACCGCACAAGACCCGTGGTTTTGTTTCTGGGCGAGCTCATTGTTATAAATGGAGGTTGGTCATAATGTAATGGCTCATCGGTGTATACAGCGAGAGTGTGAGCTAATAGTAAGAATTGAAAAAAAAATAGTTTCACATTAATGAGAAATAATTAATTAGTTCGCTTTTTACGCAGTCGGTTTTTTTTTATTTTTTTTAAATTTAATTGTTTATTATGAAAAGAAAACTATTATCCTAGAAGAATTTCTGTAGTGTACTTTTGTTTTTAATTACAGAATGTCACGTAATAAATAGAAAATTATTGTGCAGAATTTATGATATGTTTTTTTTTTATATATATAAAAAATGGCTAGTAAGGCAACACTGCCTGATAGGGACAAAGCTTCTCAGTTATTATTAACAAATCATTGGATATTTTTATAATAAAAATTTCTAAGATTTAAAGTATAAATTTTTAATCACAAAGATTTGTTTATTCAAAAAATTAAATAACTTGAGGCATCCTATATAAATTAATACAAAATAACATTATATACATCATAATCGAATTTGAACATTTTCCTTTCTTTTTTAGGATAAGTTAACGATATTCTTTTCAAAGCCCCAAATTACACCAATTAAAGCTGCTATGGCTCCATTTATGTACAGTATTCCGTTGTAAGATCCAATAACGTCACGAAAGAAACCTGCAATAGAAAATATTTAAACATTCAAACACATAATACGACAATGATCAATGAAAGAAAATACCTTTTTATGTTATTATTAACAAAAGTTTTATAATGAATATAGTAAAGAAACAATGCAAATGCAGTAGCCCCATATTACATCGACTTTCGTGATTTCACTCATTCAAATATATTGCTCATTTTTCATGTCCCTCAGAAGTGAATAAATAATAATTCAAAAAACTTATTTGCACTGTTTAACTATCCATATTTAGATAAAACAAATAAATGTGATTCCCTATTTTAAATTTTTTAAAGAAAATTTTAATATGCACATAAAAAGTAACAAACATTTAGAGAGAAATATAAAACACTAGTAGAAGACGCAACTTGGTAAGCTTGGTATTTGAAATATTCTAACTGACTTTTTTGTGGCTACTAAGATTAGTGAGAAATTAAACTGCAGTAAATAATGTAATTATTATTAATTAAGTGACATTTTGTGGAAAATGCAGTCTTGTTTTGCATTAAGTGAATGTGAGACTTGAATTAGTGAGAACATTTTTCAACTCAATAAAACAGACATACTACAGTAAATAACACACACAAATAACGCTTGCATTCAAAAGTTCACAGAACATATAAACATTATACAAACATACATATAATAAATACAATAATCCTAACTGGAGTGAAAAGTTAGCCAAAGACAGGAATCGAACCCGGGATCACAGCATTCCCCAGGCTGTCGCTCTAACCACAGAGCTACTCCAACCGAAACACGGGCCTGCAACTTTTCACTAATAAACCATGTTGAGGAAGTCACCAGCCATCTATACGAAAGCCTTGGATGACCGGACAACGACTCTCAACTTAGACTCAACTTAGCGAAACAAGGTTTCTACACGTGAAAGAAACTAAGTGAGTATCGCTAAGTTTTTTTTTTTTTTTTTTTTTTTTTTTTTTTTTTTTGTATTTAACAACACGTGAAGAGTCATACATTAGAAAATATTTCAATTGGAAATCCGGTCAGAGAACGGCTGTACGCTGTTATTAAGCATTATCTAACACTAAATACATTTTTATTATTAAAAGTTCCGTTGATTATCAACTGAAATAATTGGAGACGATGAACTTATACCCAATCACAAGATTTGGCATCAGGTAAAATCTAGCTGCACTATTCTCTTTCTAGGTTCAGAATGCGGAAAAAAGTCTAGACTTTTTAATTAAAGTAAAATCAACCTTTACACCTCTTTGTAAGTTGTATGGAAAAAGCGTAGATTTCAAAGAATCGTACTCAGAAACCTTTGACTACAGAATAAAAAAATATATATATTTAATTTTTTTTCGTTTAAATACTACTAAACAGCAAGTCTTAAAATAAAATATTTAATAATATCTACAAAACTGAGAGAACTATGTCACAATAAAAAAATAATTTAGGAAACATTTAATGATAGCTTACTCATAAAATACCATATGCATCATGGTCAAAATTTTAAATTAAGAAAAAGTATTGGCTGTTTAGAATTTGTTTATTTTGGGGATTTATTTATTGCTTTAAAAAAAATGAGACTTTTGCGACAAAGTGATATATGTATTGGCACCTAATGGTCACGGTGTACACAATGACTACATTTTATTATTTTTTATGTAATAGAAATTATTTATTTCTTATTCCTAAATCAATATCGAAATTGAGTTTCTTAGAGTACAAAATTGTCCCCACTTTTCGTACTATGAAACAAATATAATTAGGGAAAATTGAATACTGTATTTTTTGAAGAATTTAGATAAATAAAATGAAAAAAAAACACTTATCCAAATATTACAAAAGTAATTATAATATATAAGAAAATAAATATTGTTTCTTATATAATTCAATTCTGAATTGATCATATCGATATAAAGTAATAGCCAAAATTGTGGACATTTTTTGAAATTTTCATGTTTTATAAACTTGTCTGCTTGAAGAATACAATAAATTTCACTTAAATACGAATATTTATATATCAAATTCAAGGAAATTTAATGTAGAATTTAATAAAAAAACATGATTAAAATATGTGGATTACAAAAAATAGTTACGCTTACAAAAAATAAGATCTATCTTAGATTTCGCTGTATTTTAAAGTTACACTTACACATTCAATACTCAGTAGGATAACACTTGTTTCTTAATGTAGCTTTACAGCGTCTTTTCATTCAGAGAACTAGCGTTTGAAGTTCATCCTTTTTAATCACGTGATGCCAAGAATCAATTATAGCTTAAATAAGTTGCGTTTTATTAGATGGACGGTTTTTTTGTACAGGGATTTTCAAACGTCGCTACAAATTTTCTATAGGATTTATATCAGGGCTGTTTACTGGCCTGGGTAATAATTGTATGATTTTATTTTTTAAAAAATATTTGCATATTTTTATCATATGGTATGGGGCTGAATCCTGCTGAGAGATAAATGGTGCTTTATCGGGGAAGAGGTCCCTGATGGAAGCTATCAATTTTGGTACCAGAACAGTTTCGATGCATTTTTTTACATTCAGAATGCTATCAAGCACTTGGATGCGGCCCAGCGGCCCACACCATCTGCAGACATACAGGCCCAAATCATGGCATTTGTTGTGTTCTTTGTAGTTGCCCCAAATGCAATCAGGATGTAGCTCTTCCCATGCTCCATGGTTCACATATTTGCGCCCATCTCTACCAAAGATCAACATTTTACTCTCATCGTTCCAGATTCTTTGCCTCCACTGATTACCTGACCAATTAATGTGTTCTTAGTGCCCACTGAACTCATTTCTTGCGTTTCTAAAAAATTAAAAATTGTTTTTTCCTTTCAGTCCAAAACCTGCTAATCTTCTTCTTATTGTTCTTGAACTAACTGAAATACCCATTGCATTCATTTCACATCTAACAGCATCTGATGAATTTCTTCTATCTTTGAGGCATATCCTTTTCATCTTTTGATTGTCAGAAGCAGTTGTGCATTTTTTCGGCCTGATCTTGCCTTATTTATCACTGATTTACTTTCTTTATAACGTAAGTACAAATTTCGTATTCCAGATAAAGCGACTGACCCAACGATCTCTCTTGCAATTCAGTGTTGAATTCAGAGTATGGTTCGGGAGGACATTCCCCCGGAGCAATAAGTTGTCTCCCCCTGGAAGATTTGAGATTTTGTATTTTAAATGGTCAAAAAGTGCAATTACCTCCCCGGAATTCTATAATGTCCCCAAGGAGTCACAAAAATCCCTCCCGGAGAAAAGTGTCTGAATTCAACACTATTGCAATTTCAGCAAAAGAGAAACCAATTTTCTCTCAATATTACAATTCTGCTTCTTTTTGTAGGTTTCCAATCACTTCTTGTTGTTAATGATTTTGTTTTGAAGTATTTGCATTAAAAAATAAATATAAATATTTTTTAAAAAACAACATTCTAATTTGCTACACTAGTATCTATCCTTCTGCAAAATTCATTCCAGAAAAATACCTCTTTTACAAATCCAAACATACAACAGTTCAGTTACTGACATTTGATTGGTTCTCAAAACAGTCATTGTGATTGGCTAGGAAGCTTTTATTACAATACATTTCAGCATTCATGACTAATTGTGTTTGTATTTTAGGATAAAGTAAGTGTAACATTTTTTATAATGCAGATATTTTAATTCATTTTTTTATGAAATTCTATATTAAATATCCTTGAATTTGATGTATAAACATTTGTATTTAAGAGAAAATTAATATGTTCTATGAGCACACAAATTTATAAAATATGAAAATTTCAAAAAATGTCCACAATTTTGGTCACCACTGTATATATATTTGGATATTTGTGTTTAACCTTTTCTTTGTCAGATAATTTGTTCTCAAACTTCCTGTCCCATTATAATGCTCTATGTAAAAATCTATATATACTAGGAGGCTCAGACTCCTGCGAGCTACGTCCGCCCTTCACCGTGCAGGTTTCGCATTCTCTAAAAATAAAGTAATGCGCCCTCTTTAAAAAGTACTGCCAGATTACGGAAGATTGAATGATAATATCAGTATAGCAGCGGCTATCTCCTTTAATCGCATCGCCATGCTTTTCCATTCGAATGGGCATTTTTTGGTTGCCATGGCCTTATCCACCTCTGTAGTAATAAATTACGTATGTTTTCGGGATTGATAAGTAAGATCAAACACACATTTGTAAATCAGCTTGTTTTAAATGGTTAGGATAAAAATGATGCTATATTTGAGAGTTTTATATTGACGCTATGTACAATATTCTTCTTTTAGGTTTAATGTTAGAAAACTCCGTCTGCTTTGGAATAGCTTTCAGATTCACGTATTGAAAAGCATTGTGTTTTGAAATTTTAAGCTTATATTTTATTTCTTGATCAACTTTTAGATATTTCAAGAACAGGTACAGTTTATTCTATATTTTTTTTCTCTATTTTAATACACCATCACACATATTTTCAAGTTATTTTTACAATCTATATTGCTTGTATTAATTAATAAGAATATCCGAATTTTCTAATATGTATTTATTGAATAGTATTTCGCACAAGATAAATCGAAAATATTTTGCGCATACATTTACCTGTATTTATGATGCATCAAAGTGATGTAATAAATAAACAAATTTGCTTGACACACTAATTTTATACCATGTGACGTCAGATTAAAATTCTCCGGAATGAAAATCATTTTAATATATGACGTAATTTTCCCTATTAAATGCATTTCTCGTGTAATAATTTATTTATTTTTATTATTTTTATTTTTTAAGATTCACGGGTACATATATTATTCAATTTAAAAGTATTTGGAAATTTTATTATTTGAGATTTTTATATATGACCTAATATTCACCATTAAAAGTTTTCCACGTGTAATAATATTATTATTTTAGGCACTTTAAATATTACCATATTGAATTTTGAGATTTTGAAGTATGACCCAATATTCACCATTAAAAGCTTTTCAAGTGTAATAATTTAATTATTTTAGGCACTTAAAATATTATGATATTGAAAATTTGAGCACTTTACATGTAGTGTAATTATCACCTTTAAATGCGTTTTGCGTGTGATAATTTTACAATTTTAAACTTTTGGTACGTTTTTAATATTTATGTGTAAAGATTTTGATGTAACTTTCCATTTTTCTGCTTTTAAAACGTGATCATTTAATTCTTTTTTTAAGATTTTCTTTCTGTCTTTAAGGTTATTGAAGTCATTTTCTCTTTAAAATTGAAAAGAAAATCCTTTTTACGTCTAAGGAATTTGAAAGTGACAGACGATTTCTGGTTACTAAAATAAACTGATTCCTGGTTATCGAAATGTGAAATATATTTTATATGTTTTTTTTTAATTTTCCTGAAAAATATAATTTAATCATAATATTGTCTTCACTATCCATTAAAAGCTTTTCAAGTGTAATAATTTAATTATTTTAGGCACTTAAAATATTACGATATTGAAAATTTGAGCACTTTACATGTGGTGTAATTATCACCTTTAAATGCGTTTTGCGTGTGATAATTTTACAATTTTAAACTTTTCGTACTTTTTTAATAGTTACGTGTAAAGATTTTGATGCACCTTTCCATTTTTTCTGCTTTTAAAAAGTGATCATTTAATTCTTATTTTAAGATTAATTTTAAGATTAATAATTTTAAGAAAAATATAATTTAATCATAATATTCTCTTCACTATCTATTGAAATAAAAGATAATTTCAATTTCAATTAGAAAATGACGAATAAGAAGAAATGTAATAATCCTTCTAATTTTTCCCTGTTATCTCCATTTTTCCACAAAAAATGGAGTAATTTTGTTACTATCATTAGAGAAATGTCCTTAAAATTAGAAAACAAAATTAATATCTCAAAAACTAACTAAAATTTTAAAATTCTAATATCACTTTTGAAAACCGTGGATCAATACCGATACTTGGAGTTAATTTCAACGCACAACGTTCCATATTTTAAGAGAAATAGCTGTGAAAAATAATCAGTTGTTTTATAAAACCATTAATAAATTGTTTTCCTAAATTCGTTTCATTAGAATTTTATATATATAGGGTAGATATATATTGTTAACATGGAAATTTTTGCATAAAAGCATCTAAAATTTTAGTGCACATGATGGAAAATAAATTTTATATTGTTATTGGAAACTAATCTTCTATTCATTTTACTACATATATTAAGTTATTTTTAGAATATCTTATCAAAAAATTCTCATTTGTGTTTCTTTCTATTGTATTACACTGCTGTTAATAAACTATTAAAACGGGAATATCTGCTTACCTATATAAACAGGCAACACAAATGCGAGAAGACCTGCGAAAAAATTCAGGCAGCCCATGGCTATGGATTGCTCATGTTTTTCGAGATACCGATTGACAAGTACTGGATGTCGAACAAAAAGACTTCCTTGGAAAAGACCGCAAGCAGCTATTCCTAACAGAACTGTTACTTTTGAATACATGGCTGACAAGCTCGCCAAGAGGGCCCCTTGAAAAATCATTCCAATCATCATAAATCTGCAATATGAAATGTTAATGATTAATTAAAAAAATATTATTTTTAAAATTATTAAAAGAATACACTTACTTTAGTCATATGTAGTATCGTTCAAAAAACCTCTAAACCTTTTATATTTTTTTTTTCATTTTTATTAATATAAATTATTCAAGTAATTTATTTAATTTTTCAATAAAAGAATTTATGACGTCGTAACTTAAAAAAATTCTCTTGCTCTAATTTAATTAATTTTATGGGTATTAATATGAAGACTGTGCAAAATTAATCTATAAAGCATAAACATGTACTCTTTTGACAAAGAAATGTTATTAAATTATTGATGATACCCACAAACAAAAAAGAGCCAGGCCGCGGCACTCCACATATCTATATGGCCTGCTTTTCGGACTACCTTAATAACATGAAAGTTCAGTAAATGCTGTAAACATATCTGACTTGATCATTCGAATGCCAAGAAGCATTTTATTCCTGTGTCTTTAGTTGGCAGCGAAGGTATCTCTGTTCTTGGACACAGGTCGTTTCCAAGCCAACGCAACTGGTAGAAATTTGAAGCAAATTCTACTTTAAGCAGGATTTCCACAGCCGATTATATATATATATATTATTTTAAAGTGTTCGTACCACTTTTGCTAAATTATAATTCTAGCCATATATTTATACAGTAACTGCAAGTGAAATGTTCTACAAATAATATTTATTCTAAGTACTGGTACAAATGGAATATAAAAGTTATTCGCATGTGGCAGTTCTGCATAAGAAATAATGAAAAATGATTATTTAGTTCCGACTTTACAAGCTACTCCCTATGTTTATTTCTTTCAACAATACCATATAGCAAAATATAAAAACAGATACAATACAAGAGACACTAACAATTTTATAACGTTTAATAAAAGCTAAACAAAGACTGCACTTATATCTTTATTGGGCATTCTTTGTATGATTTGAGATTGAGCAGAAAAAGGTAGAGTTTTAATTATTTATCTAGATCAATAAGACCACTAAATTAATTCGCTGTTTTTGAATCTCAAAATGCACGAATCTCATTAGCTCCGAGATCGTGCTTTACGCTTGAAAAAACAACAACAACAACAACAATAATAATAGCGATAATAAATAAAAATTAGAAGTAGAATTAGAATTAGAAGAAGAAAGGAAAATAGATTAAATAGTAATTTATTCAGCAGATTTCCTGTACAAAAATTTGAAAAATTCACGAATTTCGTTAATGCTGCAATCAATTAACACCCTTTGCGGTTAATAAAATGAATTTGGTCTGATTTGCTAATTTTTAATGGTTCCGTACTGAAAACGGAATCATTATAAGATCATTCCTGTGACTGTCACATCCATTTTACTCGTAATCTATGGGACGTGAAAATTTCCAATTGATTGAAATAATAAATGCTATTAACCCACATATTTAAAGACTGTTAACCATTTATAAATATATTTAGGAAAAATTTAGAGAGGCTAATTAATTTACTTGAAAGAAATACTTTCCTTGTATATCGTGTGAAGTATCGTGTGAAAGTTTTCGTAACGCTTCATAAAACATTTCTCATAATTTTACATATATTTTTAGAGATACCGTCGGAAATGTAGCTTAAAAATATGACCCCCTTCCTCTATTTCCGAATCTATTGAAATTAAAATTCTGAAAAAATTAGAGGTATTAGGCGTTAATATACACCTTGCTGAAAACTACAACGATCACCCTAGGTCAGATAGTTTTTGAGTAAAATGCATTTTCCGTTACACACAAATTTCGATTTACAGGGATTCAGCTAAGGTGTTAAGGAGCGATGGAGGTGCCTATCCTAGCAGAAGTATAGAATAACTGTTGATAAGGATTTTCGAAATAAATCGTCAGTAAATAGCCGAAATATTAATCCTTAAAGACACTGACGGTTTGGAGATGCATAATGATAGTGGCGGCGTACTCTAAGTTCCCATCGGCTTTCAAAGCCCAGATAACAACTTTTGATGATATATTAGTGTAATGCAATGCCCAATAGCAGCATAAAAGCAATACACGTCAAATTGTTAAAACAGACTAATTGAATTAGAATTAATTACATAAATACTATGGGTTTGCGACTAGGTTGAATTGAATGGATCTCTCAATACGCCTCCCGTATCTTTAAAAGTTAATTAAAAACCTATTTGGAAAAACGCGGCACAGATCAAAGCAGCGTTGCAACTTTTCGACCTCCTTTCGAAGCTCGCTAAGCACAATGCTAAGTTTAAACTTTGAACTAGGGTTTTAGCTACGCTGTAAAAAGAAAATATTATTACTACGCTGAATTTAGCTTTATGAAATGCCAAATGAAGTTTAAATATGCACTACTTTATTGTCAGTACCGAATTAAGTTCATATTAAACAGATTAGGATAAGATTAAAAAAAAAGAGTTATACAGAAAAGCAATATTTGATAGTTTTTAGTATTCACATCTGTTTGAAATTTTATGGTATACCCATTCATACTTTTCTAGTATATAATCTACTAGCAGCCTTCGCCCGCTTCGCTGGTCTTCGCTGGTCTGTTTTCCTAAACAAACCATGAATCAAACGAAATATATCTGTGAATTTGATCATTCGTTTGAAAGCAATATGGACATTAACCTGGCATACCCATCCCAATTGCTACAAACGATATGGACCTCATTATACTATTGTATTTTCTATTGAGACAGACCAAATTTGAGCTGCTAAGGACCAGCTTCTTTAATTGATCCTTTACTGTAGGATTTGGTAAAGTACGATAGAACAATATGTAATATACTTATACCGTTCCTCTGAAAATTTATCAATGCAATTCTCATCAGATTCCGTCCAATAGAACCTATGAAAAAGGCTAATATTTCATAACCGGGCTCACCTCATTCTAGAACTTTCATCCAAAATCCCATAACCAAGCAACCTAGAACGATATGTGTTTTATACTAAAATATTCCCTGAAAAATTAACTAACTGGGCGAGTTCCACCAAAATCCACTTGGCAGAATCTTTTAAACTGGCAAATGTACCAAAACGTTCCCTAAAGATTATCTAATTAACAGTTTGTCTTACCAGAATCCACCCAGCAGAACTTTTAAAAAAGCCAATCTTTCATAATCGTGTTCTTCTGATTTTGAATTTTCCCCAATAATTATTTAAATAAGCAACACAGAACGATATGATGTACTAATTATTGTTTTCTGAAAAATTATCTAACAATGTAAGTCCCATCAAAAATCTATTCAGCAGAACTCAGGTTGTTATTGGCCCAAACAAAATTTCTCTTTGCATTTCATACATATTATAGATAATTAAATTTAAATATATCTTCCATAACCGCGTTAACCAGATTATAGAACTCTCAGGGATGTAGGGGTAGGTCTACTTTATATACCCACTGGATTTTTTAAGAAACCCTGCACACCTTTATAGAATATATATTCTCTAGTAACTGATATACACATTGCATATAGCGTACATCCTCTTATAGTAATTTACTACACCACAGAGAACTTTCCGGCATAGCATCAAAATCCATTTAGTAGAACTTTACATTAAAGGTAATCTTTCATAATCGGGTTCACCTAATTTTAAAAGTCGCGTACTTATCATTTATTCAAAGTAGAACTATTTTTTTACATTAAAACACTTCTAAAACAAATTACTTAACTAACAGTGTACGTTCTACAAAATTATGGTCAGTAGAACCTGAGTTATAGTCAATCAGAATAAAATAAGAATTTGCGTCTTGTAAATATAGTAGATGATAATGAGTAAAATTGTAAGTATTTGTATATGCGATTTATAAATGCTATTGGCGAGATTTATGCACGGCTAACATAAAAGCATCCATTTTTTCTTTTTATCCATAGGAGCAAATGGTAAATTGCAAAATATTCTTCTATTTAAACCTTTGAATATGAACACTTTTTTAAACAGTACAAACATTGCTTTCATACTTAAATTAAATATTTCCGTTTTATAATATTTACTAGAAACGTAGCCCGTCAAAAATGACGGAAATTTAGATATAAAGATATATACAACTCATGTGCAAGAATATGAGTATTCTCGTTTGTTCCGCAGTGATAGATGAAAATAACACATTTTAAGAACGAAACACATTTATGAAAAACTGTGTACAGTAGAAGACCACTAATCTGCACAGTTTGGTTCCAAGTGTTATGCAGATTTGAGGCTCTTTGCGGTCATGTCTATTCAATCTTTGTTTACATTTTTTTTTTAAATTCATATATTGGACAATTTAGATTGTTAAGCCTTAAAAATAAATAAATTACACACTTGAAGTAAGGTAAAAACTATTAAATTATCGTATACGATTTCATGAAATGGTATTATATGTGTGTGCTTCACGATCTTGGTTACGACTTTGGCGAAATTGGCTGCAACTTGTCATAATTCTAATAGTGTGGGCCTCTATAACAAAAAAGTAACCAGTTTTTAGTAAAATTTCTGATATAAAGTAGTTTTCAAAAACTTGTGAAAATTGCAGGTCGTTCTCATGTTATGTCAGTCCTAGGAATAATATTTCTAATACTGAAGAGTTTCCATGTATATGTGGAATTTAGAAAAGCTTCTCCAAAAGAAAGGTCCTGAAATGACATTGTAATTCCTCTAACTTCAAAGTTTAATCGGGCCCTGATGTTGTTTACTGAAATCTAATAAATACAGTTATTTTGAATATTGCAACATAATTAAACAGCTAAACTTATTTAACTTAAACTCGCTGTTACTTCCCGATGTTATTTTTTAGTATTAAGAAAGAAAATTATTTAAATTTTTCAAATCATGCACATTTATAATATTTTTTCGTCTTTAATAACTAAATAACGAAAAAATATGCTTTTGTTCTGAGCTCATAAATATGACAATAAAATAATGTAACCAAGAGACATTGCAAAATTAAATCTTTGTGATTTCAAACCATAAACAAATGATACCGCCACCATTTTACCTACTATGGCGTCATTAGAATATTGTCCATTGATTGTTGGAGAACTTACTTTGTGAATGATTACCTCAATGATTTAATATTTTTTACGGTTCACGATGAATGAATCATGTTTGTTTAGGTTTATGGAATGAGATATTAATCCGTGAACCTAATTTCAACTAAAGTTATCGAATGATATATGTATTTTTAATCGAAATTAAAAACAATGCTTTGATCTCGAACTAAAAAGTTTTAGTTTGTATAATTGGTTATTTCTATAAATTATTTATTTAGGTACTTTTCCATTATAGCGCATTTTTAAAAAAAGCTTGGCGTAATTCGGGAATCAGAAAGTGAGATATGTTGCCAAAATATATAAACAGCTATGAAAACAAATCTAATGAACTTTTATTTTTGTTTATATATGCACTTATATACATAAAAAATCGTTTCTAAATGTATATAATATTTTTTTATATACAAATTACGGCACAGATTTCAGATATGAACCGGGATACCTAACTGGTGCTAAAATGGTGTTATTTTGCCTGCTATGGTAACCCGGCTATTGTTTTTTATTTATTAATAAATTGTTTATTTGCTTTTATTTTCTGTTTTTAAATTATATAAACTGTTTTGTTCTATAGTTATTATTCAAACTTTTATTTATTTATAGTTATTTCCTTTTCAAAATGATAGCAAATAATTTAAAAATATATAAGTAACTGGTATTCGAAAGCGAGATTTTTGCCGAATTGGCGTCAGAGAAAAATCACGCCAACCCCGATGCGTATATGACATCTGTGCAAAAATTACCTCTGTTTCTTTATAAAAATGGGTAAGTAGCTTTTTTTGCATTAAATAAATTGTATACATATGCAAAAAATTGCTTGTGAGTATGAAGCAGTAAATAGGAAGTCAGAAAATACGTTGGCAAACTTCTTTCTTGCCAAGAAACTTTTCTCCGAAGTATTGTACATAAGCAATGATTGCTAGAAATGCATTTTTAATTATGCTATGCGCTTTTATGTTTCACTACATTTATGCATACTATACCGTGTGTATAAATGCTACTGTTCATATGCAGGGCTACACAAAAGAATTCGTAAGGGATACTGAGTATGAGAATAAATTGCTTAAAGGTGGTTTTTTAAGGGGTTATGCAGTTTTACGCTGAACTGCATTTAGTTTACTAAGAAATGTTTGTAGAATATAGATAAAATGATATACAGGGTCACGCAAAGAATTGGATACATAACCGTCTATGGATGATAATATCTGGAAATGTGATTGCAGTAGTTTTAAGGGTTGTTTAAATTGAATTTTGGCTAAATAGTGGCATGTAATAACGGTACTATTGGCTATGGACAGTGACTGTAATCAATTTTTAAATTTTTTTATGCGTTTTCTAAAATGTTTACTTAGTTATCTTATTTACATTATTTCCCTAAATAACAAAGTTTTGTTAAAGCATTCAGGATGTTTTGGAAAGTGTTTCATATTCTATGCTTAACGCATGATTTTTCTTTCTTCTTTAGCCTTATTTTGCATTTATTTTATTCTTAATTTTTTAGTCTTATACTGCTTTATAGAAACTTTGGCGCAGTTGTCATATATATCCCATATTGGAGCGATATTTTTCCGACGCCAATTTGGCAAAAACATCAACAGCATAAACAACAACATCCGGGTTACCATATCAAGCAAAATAACGACACTTTTGCGACAAATAAGTACCCGTTGTGTATATGACACTGGTGTCAGAAAAAAATCGCGCCAACATGAGGCGTATATGACATCTATGCCGAAACTTTAATATTGAATGTTTAAACTCTTCGCTCCACTCACCTTGCATATAGTATAAACTATAACACAGATAGCGCAAAATAATAGACAGTTTGATACTTTTCCACCGTACGGGCTTTGGCGTTTTTAGGTAGATTTCGTATGAAATACTACCTATTGGGATCGTTCCTATGTTGGAATTTCTGAAAATGTTTTGCAGATCTACACCGATCATGACCCCTAGAACCCAAAACCACCCTCAGTAAAAAACTTTATCTATCTATCTATCTATCTATCTATCTATCTATCTATCTATCTATCTATCTATCTATATATACATATCACTTTCTTCTGGACACGATAACTTCCGTAATTCTGCACCAATCGCTTCCAAACTGATACATAAAATCAATGGGCATAAAATCTCGGTCAAGTTCGTTAATGGGCAAAATTGGACCAAGTGGATGGAAATAGGGAGGGGTTTTGTGAAAACAGAAAACCCACCATAACTTCTTAATTTTTGTACATATCAAATCAATTTAAAGTTTTTATTACTTCTAAAAATAGGGCCAAAAATTTATGTATCACAGATTTTTGATAAAGTTAAAAATGGGCTGAAGGGGCGCAAAAAATAGGGTTTTTGGGAGAAAAAAAATCATAACATCGTCAATTCTCAAGATATCAAATCCAATTAATTTTATTATAAATCTTCTTAACATTATCTAAAACTTTTATATTCACAAGTTTTTGATAGGAGCAATTCGTACCGCAAAAAAAAAAAAAAAAAAAAAAAAAATTAAAAACGAAAACAAAAAGGGCGTTTGAAGAAGAAAAAAATCCATAACTTCGTCAATTCTCAAGATATAAAATCCAATTAATTTTATCATGAATCTCCTTAACATTATCTACAACTTTTATATTCACAAGTTTTTGATAGGACCAATTCGTACCGCAAAAAAAAATTAAAAACGAAAACAAAAAGGTGGTTTTAAGAAGAAAAAAATCCATAACTCCGTCAATTCAAAAGATATAAAATCCCCATGAATTTATTATATATCTTCTTAATATTGTCTACAACATCTATATAGACAAATTTTGGATAGGACCAATTCTTACAGCAAAAACAAATTAAAAATACATAGCGGTTGAAGAAAAAAATCATCTTAGTAAGGGTGTATTCATATCCAAACTGCTTATTTTCTGACTCATTTTACAATTCAATTTTGCTCTCAAAGGCTTCCAGTTGGTACGTTTTCTTACTCAGAAACTATACAATGTACCGTAATGGTCGATTTTGTTATACATGCAGAATATATTTTTAAAAATGCTGTTAAAAAGGGCATTTTGAACCGAATTTACCGAAGCGGATTGTGTTGAAAAAATCATTGTATTAAGGATGCACTCAAATCAAAACTGCTTATTTTCTGACTCATTTATAAATTCATTTTTGCTCTCAAACGCATTTAATTAGTAGATTCGCTTATTCAGAAACTATATAATGTACCGTAATGATCGATTTTTTGATAGAGGCAGAATATATTTCAAAAAATGATGTCAAAGTGGGCATTTTGAACGGAATTTCCCGAAGCGATTGTGTTAGAAACGAAAAATATTGTCCTTCTGAGAAAATAATTATTTATATATCAATTTTAATTAATTGAACAAAAAATAAAAACACAGGTCACTTATAAATCTCTTCAAAAATTACGTCAGCAAGTTTCATGTTTTTTTTTTTTTTTTTTTTTTTTTTTTTTTTTTTTTTATATATATATATATATATATAAAATTATTTTATATATATATATATATATATATATATATATATATATATATATAAATGAATCTGGAATTATGCCATAAAATTTCGAGTTGTTGAGCATGGAAAAGTATTTTTTTTTAATACCGCCCTAACATGATTCTGATAAAACCAGCTATTATATAAAAATGAAATAAAATCTCGTCAAAAGCGGCCAGATAAAATTGTTAAACTGGATTTATCTCTAATCATGATTTAGTTTTTGTTTGTGAAATTACTGTATTTGACTTCGAAATCTACCTCTGCCTGTAGACCGGGCCGGCAGGGATTTTTAAAAAAACTTTGGTGTAATTTGGGCATCAGAAAGTGAGATTTGGGTACTTTTCCGTTATACGGATACCATTGTCGCCAAGCGTAATAGTTGACGCAAAATGAAAATCACATGAATTGAGGCATTTGAAAAATAAAAGAAAAAATATTGTCGATACTAAAGTGAGCATTTAAAAAGTATAACATTTGAAAATTCCAGACTTTTACGAACTATTTCATTAAATCACACATATATACTTAAAATAATTGAACAAATAACTGTTGTAAAATAAAGCAATAAAATAAAAAACTGCTGCAAAATTACAAATATCTTTTAGCATTTTGAAATAATTGGCGCATTAGCATACATTTTGGCATGGTGTCCGTATAACAGAAAAATTGAGATTTGTTGTCAAATCATATAAACAGCTATAAAAACAAACTTGATGAACGTTTTTTTTTTTTTTATATGTTTATTTTATATGTATATTATTCATGTTTTTATGTACAAATTACATCTGTTTCTGTATAAAATTAGAGAAACGGCTTTTTTATGTTAAATAAATCGTATAAATATCGAAAAAAAAATGTGTGTGTATATAAAATGAAACAGTGGATAAATTCCCGCAAAATATGTTGCCAAATTTCCTTTTTCGCGAAGGCACCTATACAGGAAAAGTACCTAAAGCACATTAAAATCGCGCAGTTAGGAGCTCATACAGTACAGCGTCGTCTATTGGCGGTTATTTTATTAGTAGCATCGGGAGGAAGATGTAAAGATGTACTTTAAATTCTCACTCATAGATTTTGAAAAAATATCTTAAAAGAGCGGAGTTTAAGTTAAATTTTGGTGACCTCCTTTATGAAAGATTATTGGGTTTAAATGGGAATTTCGCCAAATCAGCCAGCTATCGCCAAGTTGGGCAACGTTTGGTGCTACTGTGGTAACCTTGCATTAGTATTTTTCAACAATTACTCATTTCAATGAGGTGGTCCTACCGGAATCGTGAGGGACACACAGAGACTTGGATTTTATATAAATAGATTTCTTATTAAACCCTTTTCTTTTTATTTTAAATAGAATCAGTAACTGTTTTGGTATTTTCCGTTACACCAACACCGTTGTCGCCAAGCATAATAATTAGCGCAAAATGAAATGAAACATTTGGAAAAAAAAATTATTTTATTGATACAAAAATGAGCATTTAAAAGATATAACATTTGAAAATTACAGACTTTCACCAACTATTTTTTTTAAATCAATACAAATCAATACTTAAAATAAAAGAAAAAATAAATATTTTAAAATAAAATAATAAAATAAAGTCAATTTAATCTGCAGGTCTCGAATTGTAAATGTCTTTCAAGTTATCATTGTAGCATGGCGTACGTAATAAGCATTGCAGTAAATGTCATTGCAGTAAACATTTAATTTTTTGAAAGACGTTCAACGTTTTTTAACAAAAAATTTTTATAGGTATAATTCCTAAGTTCTGAAATGATTTTATTACACCTTCCTCGTCGTCAAGTAATTGCCAAATCGTAAAATCCATGTCAGTGTCAGTAATAAATGTAAGTTATAATTTAAAAATAAATATTTTCTATTCAAAAATAACAAATTAAAGTTTTACGAGATTACGATGGAATAATACTCATAAAAAATATTCACGTTCAATAAATAGCAAATGTTAATCTTTGGCACGGTTTGCAATAAAAATCGTTTGCACGCTAAGGGTAGAAATAAATGGCGCGATACCATACATTTTGGCATAGTGTTGATAGAACGAAAAAGTACAACATTTTTTTTTTTTTATCATTATTATTATTTAGTTTTAGTTTTTGAGGCGTTTATAATTTTTTTCCTAAGTGACGTAGTTGTTTTAAATATTTAAGCAAAAGAATTGATTAAAAAATTATTCAATTTGAATTTCTTCCCTTACTATAGTAACAGAATGAAGATAATGAGTTTTTAGAAATTATCACTTGAAAATTTGAGGTTTTGAGATAGCGCCAAATTAGAAAAATACGAAATATCTCATGAACTATTAGACTTAAAATAATTTGATTAGTACCATTCGATTCAGCACACAAAAATACACTAAAATATGTTATCAGTTGAAAAATAACTATAAAATCAGATTTTTAAGGAATTTTTTAAAAGTTCGTTCTATTTTTTACCCCCCTTAGAGATGGAATTTTAGAAAATCCTTTCTTAGCGGCACTCAATGTCATAAGAAGTATTTTTACGCCAAATTTCAAGATTTTATGTTCAGTAGTTTGGGCTGCGCGTTGATTAATACAAAATCCAACTTTCTTTTATATATATAGACTAGCCGCCTTCGCCCGCTACGCTGGTCGGTTTTTCTAGAGAAATCTTGAATGAAACAAAATATATCTGTGAATTTGATCATGCGTTTTAAAGCAATATGGACATTTACCTGGTGTATCCAACCGAATTGCTGACACAATATGAATGTCATTACGCTATTATATCTTTTATTGAGTCATACAAAATTTAGACTGTTAAGGACCAATTTCTTTAGTTGATCTGTTAGTGTAGGATTCGGTAAAGAAAAATAGAACAATATGTAATATACTAAAAGCGTTCATGAAAAATTATCAATGCAAGTCTCATCAGAATCTGTTAATTGGACTTATTGAAAATGCTGATCGTTCATAATAATTGGGTTCTCCTGATTCTAGAACTTTCATCTACATATAATTCTACAATCAAGCAACCTAACAACCAAGCAACAGCAAATGATATGTTCTTTATACTAAAACTATTCACTGAAAAATTAACTAACCGATCAAGTTGCATCGAAATCACGTAGCAGAATCTTTTAAACTGGAAAATATACCGAAACCTTCCCTAAAAATGATCTAATTAACAGTTTAAATCACATAAAAATTCATTCAGTGGAACCTTTAAAAAAAGCAAATCTTTCAAAATTGGTTTAATCTGATTTAGAACTTTCCCCATAATTATTTAACTAAGCAAAGTAGAACGTTATATTTTATAGTAACATCTTTTCTGAAAAATTATCTAACTAACAATGTCAGTCAAAATCTATTCAGCAGAACTCAAGATATAAGCGGCCGGAATGAAATTTCTCTTTGCATTATATATATATATTGAGATAGTTAAATATAACTTTCATAATCGCATTAACCTGATTATAGAACTCTCTGGGAGGTAGGTGTAGGTATATACTGCATCACTTCTGAATTTTTTAAGGAACTCAGCTTAACTTCCATAACTATAGCATATATACTCTCTAGTATACCCTATATCTATAGTGTATATCTTCAAATTTTCTTTACTGTACCACTGAGAACTTTTTCCGCATAGCTCCGTAACTAAACCACAAAGAATGATATGATAAATATTGAAAAAATCCCTGAAATATTATCCAACTTAACTGTGCACTTAATTAGTTGACTTGAAATCTTTCATAATCGAGTTCACCTAATTTTAGAACTCCCGTAGCAACTTAGAATGATGGTTTTTACATTAAACCATTTATAAAACAAATTTACTATTTAACAGTGTAAGTTCTACAAAATTCTGTTCAGTAGAATCTGAGTTATAGTCATATTTACAATATTTATTGCTCATTAAACCTTTTTTCTTTAGATTTGAAATAAAATCAGTAACTGTTTTGGTATTATCCTGTTATGCCAACACCATTGTCACCAATCGTAATAGTTGGCACAAAATTGAAATGATAAATTTTAACAAAAAATTTTGATAAAAAAATAAGCATTTAAAAAATATAACTTTTGAAAATTACAGACTTTGACTTACCATTTTTTTAAATCAATAAAAATAATGGTACTACTTGGTTATCTCGGCGACCAAAAATCTATTGCCAAACTATAAGATTAAATGCCAATAATGGTTGATCGTAAATGTCACATTCACTTGACTTTAAGCAAATTACACGTATTTACGTCATCAGGTGATTTTTATTTCGACGTTTTAAATATATTTTTATTAATGTTATACTAATTTATTTGTTCTTTCGTTATTTAAAATAAAAATTATGTCAATTTGTATAATTTGGCGAGTGGTTTGGCGATTTATATAATTTGGCGAAATTGGTCGACGGGTACCAGAATAAATACTTAAAATATAAGAATAAATAAATATTTTGCAAGTAATAAAATATAGTCAATTTAAACTGCAGTCTTGAAATTGTAAATGTCTTTTTCTACTGAAGCAGCATGGCGTACGTAATACGTATGTCACGCATTGCAGTAAACATTTCATTCTTTCAATAAAGACATTCATGGTTTTTTGAACAAAACATTTTTATATGTAAATTCCTAACTTCTGAAATAATTTTACTGTTGCTTCCTCGTCATCAGATAACTGCGAAATGGTAAAATCTATATCAGTATCAGTAATAAATATTTTCTATTCAAAAAATAAATTAAAAAGTTTTGCGAGATTATGATGGAATAAAATAAATTCCATCATTAAAAATTCCTGCATAAAAAATTCAGTTTCAATAATTAGCAAATGTTAATGTGTGGCACGGTTTGCAATAAAAATCGTTTGCACGATTAGGGTTGAAATAAATGACGCGATACCATACACTTTGGCATGGTATCGCGACGAAAATTAGAACGATAAAGTACTACAGGTTTTTTTTTTTTATTATTATTATTTAGTTTTATTTTTGAGGCGTTTGATTTTTTTTTTTTTTAATTGACGAAGTTGTTTTTATTTAACCAAAAGGTTTTTTTAAAAAATTATTCAATTAGAATTTTTTCTCTTGCTATAGTAACAGAATTAAAAGAATGAGTTTTCAGAAATTATCACTTGAAAAATTCAGGTTTTGGCGCCAAAGATAGTGCCAAATTAGAAAAATATGAAATATCTCCCGAACTATTGGGCTTAAAAAAATTTAGTTAGTACCATTCGATTCAGCATTCAAAAATACACCAAAATATATTATCAGTTGAAAAATAACTGTAAAATCGGATTTTTAAGGAATTTTTTTTAAGTTCGTTCTCTTTTTTACCCCCTTAGGGGTGGAATTTTGGAAAATCCTTTCTTAGCGGCACTCTATATCGTAAGAAGTATTTTTACCTCGATTTTCAAGATTTTAGGTTCAGTAGTTTTGGCTGCGCGTTGATTAATACAAAATCCAGACTTTCTTTTATATATATAGATTCCCAACCCTGCGTTCTAGAGTTTTTACAAAATCTTATTATTCTTTCAGCAATGTTTTTTATAATACAGTTAACAATTCATACATTTATTGCACGGATCCCCATGAGCGCGAGTAATACTCACATTAACCGTTTATTTTTCATTCTGTCGATTTAGTGATAATATTCTGACTGGGCGAGAACTAATTTTCAAGAACCAAATTTTTGTTCCATAACCGTATCGAATTTTGCTTCAAATTCTTATTCGCGAACCAAACTGTTCGACAATTTCGGCAGTTCAACAACCAAAATTATACTATATAGTGTATTTTATATCCCGCCAGTTGTGTATATCTTTTCATTTTGAAATTTGAATTTCATTAAATAACTTACACTGTAAATTTTGTTTCTGTCTGTTAAAATAGTAATTTTCGAAAGTAAGTGGAAAAAGAATTTATAGGTAATGATAATTAACAAAAATTATGATTTTCCTTTTCATTATTAAATATTTTCAGTCATTTATTTTCCCCATTTTTCTTTTCTACAGGAATTCCACAAGATATACAAGCCCTTTTTGTATATACAGTATACACTTCCTTCCTCTGTTTCATACCTCTAACCATTCGAATCTTTATTCCAATCCCTATCAAATATATGAGTTCATCGTTATTTAAAAGTTTTTCTATTTGTTTACCTGTTTGGTATGCATACTTATAGTTTCTATTTTGATAAGATTTAAAAATTGCATGTAGCATTAGTTAATATAATATGTTTAAAAATGTATTTTCAGCTGTTATAAAAGTCTTTTACTCAATTTTGACTTACATATTAATTACATAATTTAAAATAGAAAAAACAAATTAGCCACGGAAGAGAATGAACAGTAAACTGAATAAGAAAATTAATGCTTACCGTCACCCTGTAAAATAAAATGCACAAAATGATATGTAGCTACAGCAGATAACTATGCGAGTCATTTACAACTTTTTTATCTATTTGTGTGAAAATAGCTTGTATATTCATGGAAGCATTATTATTTTTTTTAAATAAAAAATTATATAAGTTTTTTTTATTTTACCACGCAGGGTTTTCAACGAAATTTAAATCCACTTTCAGGAAATTTAAAAAAGTATAGTTGAAATAATATTCTTTAATTAGATATGCGGAAATATGAGCATTTGTATGAAATAAACTCCATGATTTTTAATGATAACATCTTTTTAATAATTTAATATCAACTGTATAGGATGACTCATTTATATAGGCCATTCTAATATCATAGAAAGTCACAAACATTTCGGCGATATAGTGAACTGAATTTGCTATCTAAAAGTTGCTAAACGATAAGACATTTTTCACAAATTGTTAATTTTTATTAATCGAATTTCAACAAAGGAGTTTGTACTTAACGTATGTCCAAGATGAGTTTTTGAAAATATATTTCTATTTTGATAATTATTTTTACTTGCTGTTAAACGGGCTCGTTTTTAATCATTCTTCCAAAGAGAAACTAAACATAAATATAAAATATAAAAAAACTATTTGTGGAAAATTCTTTATCATTTATCTGTTCTTAGAAAGTAACTGAAATTGAGTTCATTATATCGCCAATATGTTTTTAAATCCTTGCGATATTTAACAGGTCTTTTTGTATGCGTTACACAATATACACAGGTTATCAAAAATTAAGGAAAAGTCACAAAATGCCGATTTTTAAATACGGGAATACTCAAAAGGAAAATTCGAATAATTACTATTCCTCACTTTGAGTGGTGACTTTTCACCACTTTTCACAGTGGTGACCTTACAGTAGGGTCTCTATCACCATTTGACAAAGTCATGTGACAGAAAGTCACCATGTGATTTTAATGTGACGTTATTTGGTGATTTATCATAGTGCAACGTGCACAATGACTTTGAAATTGAATCTCCAGATGAGAGTCACACGAGAGTCTCAATGAAACGACATTGCAAAGTCACCTGGTGACTCGTCACAAAGCTGCAGTCACAGTGACCTGTCAGTGGAGTCACATATAGTAGTCATTTGAGACTCATAAAGAGACGTATGGAATTTCCTATTTTTTGTTTTGCCGTAGTGACTGTGACTCTTCTGACCATGTGTAACCTGAATGAGATGTCATATGGACTAGCCGTTCTGCACAGATAGTAATTATTCAAACTATATTACTTCCTTTTGAGAATTCGCGTATTTAAAAATTAGCATTTTGTGACTTTTCCTTAATTTTTGATAACCAGTGTAGTTAACTACTAAAGTATGAAAAAAAGAATTCATTGCTCGCGCATTCTTAGATATTCTCTTCTGACCATGTGTAACCTGAATGAGATGTCATATGGACTAGCTGTTTTGCACAGATAGTAATTATTCAAACTATATTACTTCCTTTTGAGAATTCGCGTATTTAAAAATTAGCATTTTGTGACTTTTCCTTAATTTTTGATAACCAGTGTAGTTAACTACTAAAGTATGAAAAAAAGAATTTATTGCTCGCGCATTCTTAGATATAAATTAAATAAAAATGGTCATATTGTATAAAATATTTAACATGTTCATATTCGAACTGCATTTTGTTATTTCTATTACAATTTGTTAATTTTTTAGAAAGGATAGTAAAATTTGAATTAAAAAAAAATAGCATGCTATAAACAGAAAAACTTTTCTTTTTCTTTTTGAGAATTTTTTATATCCCCATAAACATAAGTACTATTTTTAAAAAATTGAATACAAATGTTGTAAAGGATCTACATAGTTAAATGTTACAAAAAAAGATCATCCCGAACATTTTAGCTTTGAGGAAGATTGTAAATAGATTTTCGTGTTGTATTTGCTAATAGTCCCTTAAGGGTATCAGGACTCTTAAAGCTTTAAAATTTTCCGAAATTTTTATTTTTTTTAGACGTTAAACTCCTATCTTTTCTGAACATTTCGATATAAATATTTCCTTGAAATTCCCATTAAAACAGAAGTTATGGCTTTTAGAATTATACATGCACAATAGCCGAAGCGTTATTTTCGAAATCTTGAAGTTACTTTTCTACAAGTGACGTTTTTGGGCATAACGCGCAGGATGTCTCAAAAACTTGTGAATATTTTTTCATAAAATTTTCAAAACGTATGTTTTATGTTAGTGTGTATAAACTGAACCTAAAACTTTATTTTTTTGTAATATATATATATATATATATATATTTGTTGTATTGTTCTATTTTCGTTGATTATATTGCTGAAATTTTCAAAATTTGGCATTAGCCATTTGGAACTTGTATAAAAATGCTTTAAATACAAGAATATAAAAATGCTTTAAATACAAATGTACTTAAGACTTGCAAGTATTACAATCTGAAGTATAATTAGGCACAAAAATCTCAGTCTAGTTACAAAAATTATTTTGTAATTCTTGCGTAAGCTGTTATACCAATTTTTGTCCTACAAATGTCTGACAGTTTGGAGCCCACTATAAATACTAATTCTGCTTGTTGCAATTTTTGAAGTACATGAAATAAAAAAAAACATACTTATATCTTTCATTTAAATTAAAATTATGTTTTTAAATCATATACATTTTCAGATATTAAATGTTGAAAATGGTCCTTTTTTTATTTTTTCCAATTTTAAGAGTCCTCAGACCCCATAATTAACCTCACTAATGATCATTCGTCTAAAACTATTAGGACGAATATTTGCTTTACATCCTTGAAATCTCAGAAATATGCGTAATTTTTTTTCTAGATATTTCAAAAAACGTCTAGAATCGAAATTTCTGTTGGGTTTTGACAACATAGTTGATCTTGATTGAAGTTCATCAATCAGCCAGGTAATCATATCCTTTTTTTCTTATTGAAAAAAGCATTTTTTAATGTTATATATGCAAAGTGGTCTTTTTCTCATATAAATCCTATTTGGCAGTGTTACGCAGGGAAATTCCTTATATATTTTCTTATGAGATGAAGTATTAATTTTTTTCAGAGAGTCATTCATTTTTCAGAGAGATGTTGTCAAGAAAATATTACCTATTATTATAATGACTGTGTGAAGATTAAGGGAATGAAAATCATGATTTTTAAATAAATGTTAATCATGAAGTTTGGATAAGTATATTCGCGTATAAGGGTTATAAGAGTCCATCAGAGTTTCGCCTAAAATTTCTAATCTGAAAAAACACATAGATGATGTTATTCTTGTCACAACATCTGTTATATTTTAGAGGTTTGTATAAAGTTTTATTTGTGTGTTAAATTTTAAGATAAAAGTTTACTATACTTACTTTGGAAGACTGATGAATCCTCGATCTGAAATCCAACCTAAGCATAGACGTCCTAATAGATCACCAAGCGATAAAGCTGCGATCACGTACTTTCCGTCTTCTTTTGGGAGACCTTTGTCCATGTAAAAATCAACGAGTGTTGTAAACAACGGCATTACGGTCAACATATGAGTAGTTCTACATAGGCATATTAATAAAAATATAGGTTTAGTGTACAATTTACAGGCAGTCATAATGTGAGAATAAAAAGAATTTGAATGTACTGTTTGATTATTCGTATCTCTCTCACTATTCTTGTTCAATGACATATATACATGCCGTAGTTCATCGAATATCTTATGAAGTTTTTCCATATCTGCGTCTAAAAAAATATTCATGACATTTTTCATGTCTGTTTCAAAAATATTTTGCAGTGTAATCGAAAGAAAATTTAGTAATTTAGAATTGTCTACACTTGACAATTCGGAAATGCATAATTTTAAAGGATTATTTTTTTGGATATTTTTTGTAGAACATTTATCATCGCCATTAGTTAAGGAATTTTTACCACTTTCAAATATAATTGTGTCTGAAAAAAAATTTTCAATGATAGTTTCATCATTACAAACATCTAAAAGCATTTTGTTAAATATTTCCTCTATTTCTTTTAATTCGTTATCTTCTGTTGAAAAAATTCTATAAGATGTTTTTAGATTTAAGAATTTTTCTTCTGAGTTTCTTAAAAGCAAATTTATAATAAAATGTCTGTTATCCCACAAAAAATCTTTATTTATATTACTAGTGGAATTTATTTCGCTATTGCAGACTGGTTTAACCGATTTAGTTACTGAATCTGTTACTTTTTTAGAATTATCTTTCTCATTTTCTGCGCAAAATGCTCCTCGTTTTACGCGGCTTCCATAAGCAATTTTTTGCACAATAGTTTTTCTTTCATTCTGCTGCTGCATGTTAGAAATATTACTGCCTTTATCACATACTACAGATATGCGAACTGCAGATTTTTGCTTTTTTAACCATTTGGGTTTCCTCAAAAGCAGAGTGGCTGGTATGACATGCATGAGAATGCCTGATATTATCAAAAATGTTCCTTGTACTCCAAAAGTATGCAATAAATATTCCAAAAGAACAGGAAACAAGAAAGATCCAACACAGCCTCCAGAGAAAGCCATTCCTGCTGCGGTTGTTCTGTGTTTTTTGAAATGTTGTCCAATCACGGCCTGAGTTAAAGTTGTTGCCAAAGATGCTCCAACTCCTACAAAAAATATATACAGATATATGAACTTTGCATGCCTAAAAAAATATTTTATTAAAATTTAAAATATTTTATGTCAAAACTGTAATTACCACAAATTCCTCCCCATAAAACCGTAACCCATAATATGTTTTCCGCATAATAACAAATCCCTGCACCTAAAGCACCAATGATTGCTCCTGTCAAGGCAACTGGACGGGTACCGTACTTTTGCCCTAAAATTCCCACAACAGGACCTAAATAGAAGAAAAACACGATGTCAGAAATTTTACGCTGTAGAATAGAATCGGGAATATTTAAGTAAAAATGAATCAAGACCGTGTAGATATAGAGCGATACTAAACTGTATGCTGTAATAAACAAGACAGACCGGTATACATATAATATTTATAAAAATATACCTCTAATGCATAAACAACATAGTATGTTAAAGCCCTTCCATATATTTTTTGTCTCTGTTGGCTGTATGTTGTTTAAATAAAGATGATTAGCCTGTGTTTGAGTATCAATCGTTTTGTGGTAGATTGTTCATCTACCATGCGGTACGATTCAAAGTACTAATAAGGGTCTGCACATAATGAACATTTTTAAAATTTATATAAAGTATGCTAGATGTAACATGATCAAAATGTACACAGTAGACCAGTGGCGTAGCTAGGATGGGTGACACCCGGGCGGATCTAAATGGTGTCACCCCCACCGCCTCCACACATGTTCTCGTCATATTATTTCAATTGCAATTCTTCGGTATTATAAATAAAATTTTAACATTTTTTTTGGAGAACTTTTAACAACTTTATAATAACAAAGTAATAATAATAGAAAAAAGTAAAAAAACGAAGAAAAGAAATATTGTATTATACTTTTATACTCTATACTTTAGTCAATCTATTCGGAAATATCCTTCGAAAAAACGTATAAATGAAATTAAGAATTTATTTTTATCGTATAAGCAAGCATTTTTGACATTAGAATAAAAAGATATAAAATGCGATTTAAGATTCAAGAGATTTAAATAAAAAAAACGCATGAAAATTCAACGTATGAAAGGTGCTTTACTTTGTATTTCATTTTAATTAATGTGTCTATTATAAAACCATAAACGTCCCAGAATGTTTAGACCACATTTGCTTATACTGAATTATTTCTTTCTAAAAGCAATTTCTTTTCTAATAATAGCAAAATAATTTTTTTAAGGTAAATGTTATTACTAACATCGTTTAAAATAAGCATTTATATTTTTTCTCAATTGAAATTAGCCAGCCAAATAAGGTACCCCCAAATCAAAGCACTTTCTTTGTCGAAAAGTTCTCTTCCCATTCCTCCGTTCGCTAAATTGCTGAAATAAACTTTTCTAACCACACATGTTTCCAAGGGTGATTCTGGGAAAAAGAGATTCACAGAAAATCTTCTGAAACGATACAGCAGAGGGGAGCAGATGGAGGGTAAATCTCTTTCCTGCGCTAATTATGCATTTTTTCCGAGGCCCGTTGACGAAATTTGCGTTTTTCCCGTGATATTTTGGCAAATTTCGCGTTTTCCGCGATTCTTTGACAAAATTCTTGTTTATCCCTCGATTCTTTGACGAAATTCGCCTTTTTTCTAGATCCTTTGACGAAATTTGTGTTTTTCCGCGATCCCTTGACGAAATTTCCGTTTCTTTCGCGATCCGCTGAAGACATTTGCGGTTTTTTAGCGATTTTTTGACGAAATTCGCATTTTTGCTATTCTTTAACGAATCTTGCTGTTTTTTTCCGAGATCCTTTCAAGAAATTTGCGATTTTTTTCGCGATCCATTGGAGAAATTTGAGTTTTTTTGGCAATCTTTTGAAGAAATCTTCGTTTTTCCCGCGATTTTTTGACGAAATTCGCTTTTTTCGCGATCCTTTGACGAAATTCGCGATCCTTTGACAAAATGCGTATTTTTTCTCCTTCCTTTTGAAAAAAAATTGCTTTTTTTCGCTATCCTTTGAAGAAAGTTGCGTTTTTTTCTTTGCGATTCTCTAACGAAATTTGCGTTTTTTTCTCGATCTTTTGACAAAATTAGCGGGTTCTTTTTTTTTCTCGATTCTTTGACGAAATTTGCGTTTTTTTCTCGATTCTTTGATGAAATTGCCGATTTTTTCTGCGTACGATTGACGAAATGATTTTTTTCGGCGACCTTTTGTCGAAATTCTCGGAATTTTAGGACTGATGACTGATTTTTTTTTTTAATTTCGGAACCGTATGCCTTAAATTTTCGGAACAGAATCACCCCTGCGTGACTTATACATTACAGCCGTTTTCTCCTGATGGTTGAATTAGGACTACTATAATACGAATTGAGAAGCCTTACGTTGAAAATTACAGTAATTGTGAACATGAGGTTTACTAGTTTACAACCTAAAACCTTTCCTGGAATTCATTGTTGCAATCACAGAGAACTATAGATTATATTGCCTGTAGATGCAATCGCTTTCGAAACAAAGGCAAAAGGACGCAAGGCACACAGGGCACAGGAACCTAAGGTAGTACATAAAATGACCATACCATTCCTTATTTACCCTTTGTCCTCCCACATAAGAAACGACAGGGGCGACTCATCAATCATCCTATAGTCCTCATAACTCAATGATATGTAGAAGAAAATTACTTCTTTTAAAGTTTGTTTTTGCTACCCACTCATTGGATAGGTAGGTTTTTGTTCACTAGTGCATACCTAATTTAGACATTCCATTCTGTATAAAATTTCAGATTCTCCGAGAGAAAAAAAATTGACTGTTGCGTAGTGCGCTAGAAATTTCCCTTTACGTCAGAATTCTTTTCCAAAATCTTAGAAGATTATATATATATTCGTAAATAAACATCGGGTGTCACCCCTTAGTGGGTGACACCCGGGGCGGACCGCCCCCCCCCCTAGCTATGCCACTACAGTAGACTGAAGGTTTATTTATGATGCCAAATCAATTTTGTTGCATTATACATGTAAAATGAAATTATGAATCGATTAATGATTCATTAAAATTCTTATGCATAAGACCTCAAAGAAATATCACCTACATAATACGTGCAGTTGGCTATAAAAAAAAAAAATCTCCGCATATTATTTGCTCATATTATCACTGTGCAAAGCAGAATATATCACTAGATTGGAAATAATGACTTAAAATCTTTATTAAGTAATAACCACTTTAAGAAAAGATACTTTGACTAAAACACTGTTTAAAGTTTATCACTATATTGAAACTAGTCGTTGGGGGGCCACCGTAATACTTACCCATCATGGATATAGATAATATAAAATATGAAAATAAAACATGTGATACATTCTAAGCATTGTATCATGTTGCTTTTATTCATAATTTAATTTTCTTGGACTCCCTTAAATATAATTAATATAATCCTTTAAGTTAATATTAGTTTTTGTTGCATTAAAATATCTCAATTTGTTGATTTTCTGTAAGCAAATAAACACTATTGGTCAAATCAGCCAATCGGCGATGTTCACGCCTAACGCTCGTTCGTTGGGAGCGTCCCTTCATTCTCTCTGGCCACGGACTTCAACGTGCGAACAAGTGCACATTGATGCTCCGTGAAAGGATTTATTTTGACCGTTGGATCGAACGGATACTTCGAGCAAATCCTTTTCATATAATTATATAATGTCTCATCAAATCATACTTTTATTTATAGTTGTGTTACATATTTTATCGGTGACGGAATTGTAATTCCCAGAAATAGTTTCGTAGGAATGTTAGAGATACAAGGCCTTTGAACGCTGGCAAACAATGGATACTACCTATCCCCTTTGTGATTATGAAATTCATCCAAGTTAAGTTACCCATTTGAAAATGTGGGAAATTATAAAAAGGAAAGATGAATATCTGAAGAAGAGTACCCTTATTGATGTACAATTGTTTCAAGTAGTTGAAATGTCTACGTTCTCGTAATATCTATATTCGATACGTTGTTATGGCGAAAATCAATTTGTGTAAGTACGATGAAAACGCATCTTGTGCACTCCATGCAGTGATGACATCGTGGTGGTAAGATGCTTCTTTCCTTTTCTTTTGGAGCAAAATATAATTTTACCAATTGAACAGTTGCTCAAATTGCTAATTATTAACTCTCCAGTACGAACTGTTCCTATAAATAACTATGAGAATGACTCTGTGCTGCGCTTCTTGTATGTCGCGATGTTTCATTTATTAAATAAAGATTCTTAGTATAAACATATTAATATTTGAGTTCTCAACAACATCATCTCCATTTTTTTTGTAAAAGAAATGTCAACTTCACCGTAATTTAAATTTAGATATATGCAACTCATGTAAGAATTAATTTTGATAATTTATGTATTATTAGTGCATTAAATGATTTTCTCTCCCCTTTACCCATTTAATTACATTATTATTTTAATAAAAGGATTTTGGTTTATTAAGTACATTTGTGTATTTTGATTTATGTGTCTGATGATCTTATTGCTAAGAGCCAAAGTGGATTATTATAGTGAAATTTTAATGAATAAATAATTACAGTTATTATAAACTTATAGAAATGCATAATCAAAATAGAAGAATTCATTTCAAGTATGAATCAATAATTTATTTGAATATATAAGAAAACAGAAATTAATAAATCTTTCGAGTTACAATTTAATGCTTGGCACAATTTTAAATATGCTCAATACATATGCGATTCCAGGCAAGATGAAGTAATATCTTAGTTTAGGTGAGTCTAATTTTATCATTTATACTTTTTGCCATGAAGATTCCGCACTTTATATTTGTTTACTTTTGTTTTCTGCAATGTACTTATTAACCACTAACAGTCTTTTGGCCAAATTTAATAATAAACTTTCTCCTTTCTTATTCATGTTAAAATTATGTAACATATTTATAAACTCCATATTTCAATAATTTAAATCCAAATCTTTCTTCCCCGTAATTTTCTTAATTTTCCTTTCTTCTACCTAACACAATGACTATATAGTCTCTCTATACTAGGGATGCACAAACTGTGGCCCGCGAGGGGTTAACTTGTGGCCCGCGAATTTCGTAAATTTATAACTTTGAAAAACCGCAATTTTTATCCATATGTCGCTAGAAAAAATCGCTAATTTCGTTGACAGGGTTCGAAAACATTGCGAATTTTGTCGATCATGCAACGAAAAATCTTAAATTTCGTTGATCGCCTGCGGAAAAATTGCGAGTTTCGCCAGTTTATCGCGAGAAAAAAACACGAATTTCGTTAGATTTCCGTGAGAAAAATGTATTAGAATAATTACGAATTTTGTTGATCGGTGTCGAAAAATTGCGAATTTTGTCGATCATGTACGGTAAAATCTCAAATTTCGTTGATCGGCTGCGGAAAAATCGAGAATTTCCTCAGTTTATCACGAAAACAAATCACGAATTTCGTCACTTTGCCGCGAGAAAAATTACAAATATCGTCAGAGTCAGTTGAAAATCGCGAATTTCGTTGATGTGACGGGGAAAATTTTGTCGATCATTTGTGAAAAAAATCTCAAATTTCGTTGATCGGCTGCGGAAAAATCGCGAGTTTTGTCAGTTTATCGCGAGAAAAAACGCGAATCTCGTCAATTTGCCGCGGGAAAAATTACAAATTTCATCAGAGTCTGTTAAGAATCGCGAATTTCGTTAATCGGGCACAGAAAAATCGCGAACTTTGTCGATGAGGTGGGGAAAATTTGTACATTTCTTTGATTGGCAGCGAAAAAATCGCGAATTTCGTCAGTTTATAGCTCTACAAATGCACGAATTTCGTCAATTTTTCGGGTAAAAAAATTACAAATTTCGTCAGTCAGTTAAGAATCATGAATTTCGTTGATCAGGGCGGAAAATCGCGAATTTCGTCAATCAGGCGCGGAAAATCTCAAATTTCGTTGATCGGCTGCGGAAAATCGCCAGTTTCCTCAATTTATCGCGAAAAAAAAATCGCGAATTTTGTCACTCTGTCGCGGTAAAAAAATTACGCTTTTCGACAATTGATGAAAAAAATTAAAAATTTTGTCTATTGGTCGCAAAAATATCGCGAAATTCTTCAATCTTTCGAGGAAAAAATACGTGAATTTTCTCAAAATTTCCCATTTATTAAGAAGGATCAGTTAACCTTCATAAAGTATTGAATAGTTATTCATACAGATGTGAAGAAGACCTGCATACAATTATGTATTTCTATTTGTTTATTTTTTATGTACAAAAAAATCATTATTCTTCAAGAATAAACAGTTATCCCCCCCCCCCCCTCTCGAGCTCACCGATATAGAATTCTCTCAGTGTTAGTGATGTGGCCCTCCACAGCCCAAACATTTTTTTAAGTGGCCCTTCTCTTAAAAAGTCTGTGCACCCCTACTCTATACATATGAGGGCGGGTAGTGCCTTAAGTTTGACTATAAAATTACCTGAATGAATCAGCTGAAGTTTTGCATACGCATATAAGAAGCTCCAAAAGTTCGAACTCTGTTGAAGTTAGTGTTGAGTGATCATTAACTTGACAACGGATCTTTGTCGTTATAAATAACAATCGATAACTATGGAGACTGCCATCGATTGTTCTAAAATTCAAGTATCGAGATGTTACATAATCAATTATTTCATTGAAACTTAAAAAAGCAAACAGAAAACTTAGCGATTATTGCACGAGAAAATGTGATCGCAGTGCCAGATAATTCCTCAACTTAAGCATTGCTATGATGTTGAGCTATTGTTTGATATGTTTTTTATTAATAAGAATTTATTTACAATATAACTGAAATATAATGATAAAATACTTAATGTAACTGAATATAAAATGCAGTTTCCTTCGTTTTTATTATCTCTAAACTCCTTTTTTATTTAGTTTCTATAGTTTCGGAATATGGTGCATGTTTTTTCTTTAAGCTAGTTTTAAAGATGAACTGCATCGCATTTAAAACATGTTTTCTAAAACAAATTTTTAAAATAATGCTTAAATATTAGAGAATTTGTTTTTGTATATATAATTTAAAAAGTTGCTGAGATTCTTTATTTTTCATATAAAAAATTAATATGTCCTGTAAATATAAATGTTATTTTTTTTTTCGTTTTTTTCTTCATCTTGTTGTAAAAGTATATTTTATATTATTTACAGAAAAATCTTTAAATTATCAGGAAAAAATGCAATGAAAATTGAATATGTAATCTACATGTTCTTGTTGGACAACCTTATATGTTTAACATTAATTTACATGCAATTAAAAAAAAATAGAGTCCGCCTTGTAATGTCTTATCAGTATTTTATTAATTAGCATCTTTATATATTCTTTCAAGCAATTATTTGGTCATCAAAAGATAATTTATAGCTTTTTTGTTTGCTGTTTAACTTTATACGAGAATTCTTCAATCTAGTATTTTGATGATATGTTTATGATTTTTTAACTATATTGTCTAAACACTTTTCGAAGAGTTTCTTACACTATATTTAAAAAATAATGTTATTTGCTACACTACATTTAACATGTTATCAGGTTTTACTCATGCATTTATGACAGGCTAATTCGCTTTTTATGTTTTTTTTTTCGCTCTACATATTTAACTGAGATAACTTTCAAGATAACAACGACAAAACTATCATTTTTATATAAAAAGAAAACTAAGTATATTTCCTAGCTGATTTACAGTGGATTTCTGGATTAAAATCCTGAAAATAGCTCAAATCAACCCACGTTCTTTGTTAACTTAAACGAAAAACTTATCGCAGAAATTCAGTAATTTCGTTAATGTATATAAAAAATTATCACAATATAAATTGGTCCACTCACACTAGAGCTTAGCATGCTCCTCAAATAATAAAGAGCTTGGGACAATTGGCGCAGTTTCCTTATACGATAATGATAATGGTCACTTTACCTTGAAATGGCCTCCCTGAAGTCATATCTTTAATAGCAATATGGCTAAAACTGACCGATACGGTAACAAGAGAGAGTTTAAATTTTAAAACAGATAACACTGTATGCAAATTGTTGCCAAATAAACTTTGCATACAAGGTAGGGATGTGCATAGAGATCGAATGTGATTATTGATTCAGAAACAAATAGCAGTGTAAACAAGATCTTTCCAAATAAATTTTGCAAAGATTATATGAATTATCTTAAGAGAGTTAGAAAAAGTTTCACTGTAAATGCAAACAATTGACAAATAAATTCCGCATACATGACATAAATATACATGAAAAACGAGAGAAATTATTGATTTAAAAACACTCAACAGTGATTAAAATACATACCAAATAAATTTCGCATGGAGGATCGAACAGAAAAAGGAAGCGATGCCTCTCTTCGGTCAATGTGATAAATATCTATAAAAGCTACATATAAGATTCCTGACATCCTTGCCAAACCGGCATTGACAAAACTGATGACGCAAGCAGCAAGTGCCACTGTCCAAGCTTCAATTCCATCGGGCCCTGAAAGTCTCTCTGGTGAAAACCTGTAAACAGGAAATTCAAGTCATACGCACAGTTGTTTAAATGAGATCAAAATATTTCCAATACAACAGAAATAATATGTATTTGAAATACTCGATCCACACGTTCTTACTTAGTACATCAACATTAATCATCTGGTCGACAACACATTTTTAAATCATGGATGCAAAGCGCTAAAAATATGTTAAATTAATGACAATAATTAATTTCTTGTTCCAGTAGAGTGCAATTAAAGGCAAAAATTCGAAAATTTAATGAGAATATTCTAATTAATATAAACTAAAATGTTGTTACGCAATTATTATTTTTTTGTAAAAGCATAGAAAAGAAACAAATATTATTTAAAAACGTACACTTGTTGTCAGTTAAAGAGTTGTGGGTAGTCAAATAAAAAAAAAAAATCGATATTTTTGTATTTCTTTCTATGTACATTGTTTTGAATCTATTCTAGCAAAATTTCAAATTGGTGAAATGGATAATTTTACATATATCCTATAATGAACATAAGTCCGTCTTACCATTGTCGGCCGGTAAACTGACGGCAAATGTTAGTAACTGGAATTTACCAGCAAATTAAATACATCGAAATGTACTGTTATGTACAGTGCTGGCCAAAATTGTGGACATTTTTTGAAAATTTCCTGTTTTATAAATTTGTGTGGTTGAAAATTATAATAAATTTCACTTAAGTACAAATGTTTATATATCAAATTCAAGGAAATTTAATGTAGAATTGAATAAAAAAATAATTAAAATATCTGCATTACAAAAAAACTTACGCTTACAAAAAATAAGATCTATCTTAGATTTCGTTGTATTTTAAAGTTACACTTACACATTCAATACTCAGTAGGATAACACTTGTTTTTTAATGTAGCTTTACAGCGTCTTTTGATTGAGAGAACTAGCGTTTGAAGTTCATCCTTTTTAATCACATGATGCCAAGAATCAATTATAGCTAAAATAGGTTGCGTTTCATTAGATGGACGCTTTTTTTGTTCAAGGATTTTCAAACGTCGTCACATATATTCTATAGGATTCAGATCAGGGCTGTTTCCTGGTTTGGGTAATAATTGTGTGCTTTTATTTTTAAATCATTCTTTGCATATTTTCACCGTATGGCATAGAGCTGAATACTGCTGAAAGATAAATGGTGTTTTATTGGGATCTCTGATGGAAGGTACCAATTTTGGTTTTAGGACAGTTTCGATGTTTTTTCTTCACATTCAGAATGGTATCAATCACTTGAATGCGGACCACACCATCTGTAAACATACAGGCCCAAATCATGACATTTGCTGGGTTCTTTGTAGTTGCTTCAATGCAATCAGGATGCAGCTCTTCCCCTACTCTACGTCTTGCATATTTTCGCCCATCACTACCAGGGAGTGATATTTTACTCTCATCGCTCCAGATTACTTGCTTCCACTGATTTTCTGACCAATTAACGTGTTCTTCTGCCCACTGAATTCGTTGCTTTCGTTGTTGAAGATTTAAAAATGATTTTTTCCTCGGAATTCTACCTTTCAGTCCAAAACCTGCTAATCTTCTCCTTATTGTTCTTGAACTAACCGAAATATCCATTGCATTCATTTCAGATCTAACAGCATCTGATGAAATTCTTCTATCTTTGAGGCATATCCTTTTTATCTTTCTATCTTCAAAAGCACTTGTGCATTTTTTCGGACTGATCTTACCTTATTTATTACTGATTTAATTTCTTCATAACGTAAGCAGTACTTTCGTACGCCAGATAAAGCGAATGATCCAACAACCCGTCTTGCAATTTCAGCATAAGAGAGACCATTTTCTCTCAATATGATAATTCTGCTTCTTTTTATAGGTGTCCAATCAATTCTTATTGTTGATGACATTGTTTTAAATTATTTGCATCAAGAAAAATATAAATATAAAATACATTCTTTTTAGTTACACTCTATTCACTCTTCTGCGAAATTCATTCTAGCAAAATACCGCTTTTGCAAATCAAAACATGCTACTTGCTACAGTTTAGTTACTGATATTTGATTGGTTCTCAGAACAGTCATTTTGGTTTGCTAGGAAGCTTTTATTACAATACACTTCAGCAGTCATGACTAATTGTGTTTGTATTTTGGACTAAAGCAAGTGCAACTTTTTTGTAATACAGCTATTTTAATTCTGTTTTTTTTTCATTAAATTTTGCATTACATTTTCTTGAATTTGATATTTAAACATTTGTATTTAAGTGAAAATTAATATATTCTACAAGCAGACAAATTTATAAAACATGAAAATTTCAAAAAATGTCCACAATTTTGGCTACATTGCATTAGAATTTATGTTACTATAACTATAAAGATAGAGCAGTAGGATCTCAATCATAATATTGAGAAATTTAAAAAGCAATTTCTCAAAAGTACATTTTAAAGGTAATTAATACCACTATATTTTAAAAAAGCCATCGAAGAATTTAGAAGAAATTTACACATCATATTCTGTGCATGAAAAACTAGTGCTTAATGACAGGAGTTTTTCTTTTCTTTTTTGTTAAATATTTTTTTTTTTTTTTTTTTTGTAAAGCATAAACAAGCGCTTTTTTTTCTCTTTTAAATTCATAAGTAAACATTCAAAGGTCAACAATTTGCTCATTTTTTACAAAATAAGCTTCAATTAAGCACTAGATAGAGTATTAAACTAATACTTTTTTGTTGTTTCTTTGATTTTAGATAAACTACAAAGAAGTACATATGATCACAGATTTATATGATCTATTTCTTACAGAACATTTAGTAATAATGTAGATAACTTGGTCCAGAATCAATAATTTGATTTAAATTTAAGTGAATTTATATAAAAGTGTAAGGTTCTATAAAGATGTATATAGGTATAAGTAAAATAAAAAATATTATAATCAGTTTAAAAAAAATAAATGCCTATGTTTTCACGCATCTGATTATTAGTAACCCTTTGCTGGGCAACATATAACTATGATATGTTCCCGCACCATGTTGGTTAAATCAAAGTAAAATTGCGTAATTTGTTATTTCTGTTTGTATAAATATTTTTTTATAAAAAATAATTATGAGTGTAAAATTATAATGTTTATATATTTAAGTAAAATAGGAGTGTAAGTTCATACAAAAATTATTAAGTTGATTTTAAATATTAAATATATATTTTTAAAAAATTGTTGTATTGTAAAATGAATGTATAATGTTGAATAGAGTTCGGATCTCAGACAACAACAATAGCCAGACGCCATTGTGTCGTTTTAGGACAAGCCAATGGAAAGTGGTGGATAATTAGAAATCGTAAAATAATAAAAACGTTGGAATAAATTTATGGCCTCAATAAAAGTGTTGGGATAAATTTATGGCTTTTCAGACCACCCAAACTTTAAGGCAGATAATAATATTAAAGTATATGTAAGGGGACATTTTCAGACTGCTAGCTAATAGGCCTATCGAAGAATAATGCAAAATCTTCTCACATCCAATAACAGTGGACTAGACAAAATAGTCCCACCCACTGCAGGAGTTGGTGTGCAAGAAGAATAAGGTTTGAAAAAGGGAGTCTGAAAAAAGATGTAGAGGACGCAGGAGCTCTCCTGAAAGCCCGTGCAATGAGTCCCGAAAGCCCTAGTAATGTCCAGGCGAGATGGACATATCGGAGCGAGCCTAATCAAGCCTAATTGAGGATGTATTCCTGATGTACATATCGGAGTGAGCCTAAGCAAGCCAAATTGAGGATGTCTTCTTGATGTTAAAATAAAGGGGATTATTCTACAGAGGTCCGTAGCTATGCATCCTGCCATCCCGATGTTGCCGCTCTGATTCGAAGCGAATTCCGGATGACATACGAATATGATCCTAAGCAACGCGACAACTCTGAATTTGATGAATAAAGGCCACCATCCCGTATATTAAAAAAAGGTACGACTTTAAACTTTTTCCTTTACCACTTAAGATCATATGAAAAATCATAAAAATACTTTTCTGATATTTTATGGTAGAGAGTAATCTGAGATCCGACAAAACCGATAATTAATTAAAATTAAGGTAATTTAAAAATGAAAGAGAATTATTCTTTTAGCAAAAAGAAAAAAATATAATAATTAGAGTACATGAAAATATTGTCTTTTTTTTAAAGATTAAATATACATAAAATAATGAGAAGCAAACAAAAGTATTGCTTTCTTTTTTTTTTGAATTAATATTATGTATTTCTGTATATAGTTGTGTTCAATGTAAATAAAATATATAATCAAGTTTTAAAAAGTTTCTGTAATTATTTAATTGATAATGTTTAAGGTGTGTCAATTTATTTTTACAGCTTAAATTTTAGTTTAATTCATAAGTGGAAGAGTTCGTCTAAATAATTCACAACGCAAACTCTTAATTTTATTCGTAATTATTTAAATTTAATAATTACATTTTGACGCGAGTTATAATTTAATTTTATTAATGCTTCGCGTTGCTCTTCTACTAGAATTATGTAATAACGATCACTTATGTTATTTGAATTTATCTAAGGTATATAAAATTATATACCAATTTGCTATGAGGTTGCTTGGATGATTTGGACCAATTAACAATTTTTGGATGTAACTTAAATAGAAAATAAACAGGTGTAATTATCTGTCCAGCATCCCCTCCTTCATAGTAAAATGGTGCTATGACTCAGGAACGTTCATCTGAGGCCATTAGAAATAATAATAATAATAATAATAAAGGAAAATAAATTTAGGTATTATTTTAATGTCACAATTTTAAAGATATTGTAGGTATTTAAGTTTAATTGATTAAAATTTTATTAAAATTAATTTTATTATTGTGACAATAATGACACACATATAATAATTTTATATAAATAAAATGAATAATATATGTTAGCAAAAAGCAAAAAGGAAATGAAAAAAATAATTCTGGGATTTATAATAGGTAAATTTAGGAATTATAATTTTTTTTTTCTCTTTTCTCTTTTGGTTGGATCTCAGTTACCATTGAGAAATAATGGCATTCACATCACAGATGACACATTTGTAAAAATAATTTTTTTTATATATACTGTATAAATAATAATAATAAGAATAATAAGTAAAATTTGATAATATGTCTGGTATAAAAATGATTGAAATGTCAATAGATCATGATTTTTGAAATTGTATCACCTTGATACAAAAGAAAATTTATGAGTCGTACTACGAAGTAGTAGTACAATATTTACAAAAAAAAAAAAAAAAAAAAAAAAAAAAAAAAAAAGATTGTTTTTTCTGTAGAAAAAGACAGATATTTTTCTGTTAAATGAAATTATGTTGTTTTTTATATATACGTATATTATAAATATTTTAGGGGTATTTATGTGTGTAAAAGAATAATCTACAAAACAACTTCATCTCCTAAGAAATTTTTTTAAATTCTAGTACTGTTGTTTTTATGTATTTATGCAATTTAGAATATTTTCATACATATGTTGTAATATAGAGAAAATAGTATGAGATGCAAAATATTCTTTTAAGAGGTATAGGATCTATTTTGAATTGATATTTTGAAAAAGTATACATTGATTACTAATATTTGTTAAAAATGACTCAGACGCTGGATATAGATACACGTATTAAGTTAGTGTCACCATTTGACAATAAAAAGAACAAAAACATTATATTTTTCTTAGAGGAATTTGATAATATTTTGAATTCGACAGATATACGGGAAGAAACTAAATTATTAATTTTAAAGGCTAAAATTACTGGGGACGCAAAACATATTTTAAGTAAACAGATTGAAAAATATAACGAGACCAATTATAATTTATTTAAAAATAATTTGGTGGAGTTATTTGGTACAAAACTAAGCTTCCTTAATGCTCAGAGCAATTTCCTAAATTTAAAACAGGCCGCAAGTCAAACGATAGAGGATTTCATTTTGGAGTTTAAAAAGGGTGTAAAATCTTATATCGACAGCGCAGGCGAAAATGTGGATAATAAGGAAGAGAATTTCATCGAAATCTTAAAAATGTCGAATTTTTTAAATTCAATTTGGCAGGATATTGCACTAGACGTTCGTAAAAATGCGCCCAGGTCCTTCAAGGAGGCATGCGAGTTAGCAAAACTTATGGAAAGTGCGTATAATGAATCAAAGTTTGAGGAAATTAACGCAATAAATAAAGAAAACAAAGATCTTTATGAGAACATTATAGAAGCAAGTAAGCAAAACAAAGAGCTAATCGAGAAATTAAAAGGGGAGATTGAAAAACTAAAAAAATCAAAGAAAAAAAACCATGCAATTAGAGATGATAGTGTTCCGCGGAATAAGAAACTCTTTGATAAACACAATGATTATCAGGGTCCCCATTTCAATAACAATTTTCATTATAATGATTATGAACGATATTATAATGATTACTACAATTCCTTTAATTACCCGACGCATTATGGGATGTATGATTATTCACAACCTAACTGGAATTCGGGAAATAGGGATTTTGGATATATTTCTGAGAATTATGAGCAAAATGGTTATCAATTTGAAAAGCGCAAAAAGAAAAAAAAATGGGCAAAGAAAACAGCGAAATCGGATCAAGATTCGGGATTTTCAGACACGGAAATCGATAAAATAAATAAAACAATCGCAAATATAACAAATGCAGACAAAGATAGTCTGCCAATTATATCACTAAGTATACAGGGCGTCGAAATCAAGCGTTACTGGATACCGGAGCTGCTGTTTCCCTTTTATCACCTTCTTTATTCAAAAAAATTAAAGATACAAAGGTCAAAATCAAATATTTGGGCAATCAAATCCAAATTATAACTTTAACAAATTCAAAGATTTTTTTTAAACAATGTGTAAAATTAACTTTTCGATTAAAAGGTATATTCACAACAGGCACATTTTATGTCACTAATGATGATTTTGATAGGCAGTACCAAATGTTATTAGGGTACGATTATCTCAAAGAAAATCATATGATTTTGGATTTATGCAATAAAACATTAAAATTTAAAAATCAACAAATTAAATTAAACGTTGCAAGTGAAGTAAATAATTATGAAGTAAATAACATTACGCCATGTAATTCAGGGGAACATTCAAATAAAAGTATGTTTGCCATTACTAAAAATAGAATTTTTCTCCAACCTGAAGAATCGAAAATTGTAAAATTAAAATGCCCAGAGGATATAAATATGTCAGATGTAATTATTTTTGACCCCATTCAAGAAAATAGTAAATTTTCATGCGAGACTTCGTTACACGAAGTTAAAAAAAATAATAACATAAATATTATAATAAAGAATAAACTGTTAGAAAAGTTAATTATTCAGAAAGGAACTAAAATGGGCGAAATTATAACGAACTTTGAGTGCAAGCAAGATGACTCAACTGATAATATAGAGAAAGGGACATTTTATGAAATAAATAATTTAAATATAGAAGATGTAAGAAAATTGCGAGAAGCAGAAATTAAAGAGACGGATTTCGATTTAAGCCATTTATCATAGGAAGTACAACAAAAATTTCGAAAAATTTTAATGGGCAATGTTCATGCATTTTCAAAAAGTTATCAAACATGGGGCAATCAGCGTTTGTCGCACCAAGTTTTCAATTGAATCATGAATTCCCGGTACAAGCTAAGCCATATAAATTGCCTCAGGCAGTAAGACAGTATGCGAAAAGGGAAATTGAACAATTGTTACAGGCTAAAATTATAGAGAAGACTGACTCCGAGTATGCTTTTCCAGTTATTTTCGTTAGAAAGAAAAATCCGAGTAATAACCCGAATGCAGAACCCAAGTTTAGAATGGCAACGGACCTAAGACTATTAAACCAAATTTTACAACCTTATACTTATCCGATGCCGGACGTAAAAGACTTATTACAAAAAATAAGCGGTAAAAAATACTATACGGTGCTAGACTTACATAGTGCTTTTTTCCAAATAAATTTAAAACCAGAAGATTGCAAAAAATTAGCGTTTATTACGGAATTTGGAAAACATATGCCACTTCGTTTAGCTTTTGGCACACGAAATTCTAGCGCAATTTTTGCAGAAGTAATCGATAAAATTCTGGGTCATTTTGACAAAAGCAAAGTATCATACTACATTGATGATGTGTTGATATCTGCAAACACAGTAGCAGAGATGACGAAAACCTTAGAAGAAGTTCTACAGGTATTAATAAATCACAACATGACAATCGAACCTTCAAAAATGCAAATTTGCAAAGCAGAAATAGAATTCCTAGGATTTAGGGTGAATCAAATGGGATATTCTCCATCACAAAAGAATATTGAAAAAGTAAAAAATTTAGTCAGACCAAAATCGAAAAAGGGGGTCAGATCTTTATTGGGCTTAGCGAATTATTTTCGGACGCTAATACCCAACTATTCAGACAAAGTTAACCCTTTAATAGAGCTGACTAAAGATAAAGTTAAATTCAAGTGGAGTCCAGAAGCAGAAAAAGCTTTCCTGATAATTCAGGAAGAAATTGTACAAAAACCAACACTCAGACCCCCCGATTTTAACAAGGAATTTTTCTTATTCACTGATGGGAGCAAAGTTGCAATTTCAGGTGTTCTAGCTCAAGAAAAGGATGGTCATTTGCTACCTGTTGAATTTTTCGGGAGAAAACTTAGAGAACCGGAAAAAAATTATCCAAGTATTAAATTTGAGTTATTAGCAGTGCATGAAGCAATTATGCATTTTAAATATATGCTTTCAGGTAGAAGATTTACTGTGTTAACTGATTCGAAAGCACTAACTCAGCATTTACATTTACAAGATAAATCGGAAATTATAAACAGATGGGTAGCAGATTTACAAGACTTTAATTTCGACTTCGAATTCGTCGAAGGAATTAACAATCCAGCAGACTATTTGAGCAGGAATTTAGATAATCTTACAACAGACAGAGAACTCCAAAATAATTTGTTTGCAAGTAACATAGCACTTACAGACGAAAATATGAAATCGGAGCAATATGCAGACGAAAAATTAAAAATTATAATAAATAAAATCGAAAAAGACAAAAATAATAGAAGCACGAAGAGATTTGCTTTAAATCAAAATAAATTATTAATTTTGAAACCTGGTTCAGATAAAAAGGAGCTTTTAATTACCCCGGATTCATTAAAAATTGCAGCCATAGAAGAAGCTCATAAAGCGCATTTCGGATATCAAAAAACTTATGATAATGTGAAAACAAGGCTTTTTTGGCACGGAATGTACAAAGACATTAAACAGTATTGTGCAAATTGTGTGCAGTGCCTCACATCTAAACAACACACGACAATAAAAGTCCCTGTTAAAAAAATGGTGAAAGATCACGAAGTCGGTACAGTCCTGCATGCTGACGTCATTGGACCTTTAAACCTCACGTTAAGGAAAAACAGATATATTTTAATTATAATTGATTCGACATCGAGATTCCTGGAAGCTGTTCCCCTACGAAACGTAGAGTCACAGACTATATTAAATGTACTAAATAAATATTTTGCAAATTATGGGATGTGTAAAGAAATTATCTTTGATAATACAAAATATTTAAGAAGCGAAATTATGAAAGAATATTTGGAATCTTTAAACATACAAAGGAAATTTGTGAGTGTATACCGTGCGCAAGGAAATGGACTTTGGGAAGTTACCAATAAAATATTAAAAACATCAATTGTAGCTATGTCGAAACGCACTACGGAATGGGACATAAGACTGGATTTTTTTAAACTAGCGTATAATTCCTCGAAACACCGCGCTACGGGATATAGTCCCTCACTGCTATTTTTCGCAAGGGAAATAAAAAATCCCTTCACAGCCCATATTCCTTCTGAGGAAATATATACCCACTCGTATGTTAAAAGCAGAATACAGCATATGAAGGAAATCAAAATTCAATCCCTTGCAAACCAGGAGAAAATAATGCAAGAATATATAGATGAAGAGGCATACGAAAAAGTAAAGGATTTAAATTTGGGTCAAACAGTATATTTAAAATGTATTGGAAAACCAGGCGCATTAGAGCCAAAATTTCAAGGACCCTACGAAGTTACTAAAAAGTTTAGAAACTTTAATTATTTATTACAATATGTTCCAGATAAATCAATAGAGCCGATCAAACGACATATGGATCAGCTGTACGCTCCGAAATATGCAACAGGTCATACAGAGGCGGAAATTACGAATTTACAAGGGTCTCAGGAAAAAATTAAGGGTCATAAAAATTACAAAAATAAATGTGACATTTGTAAGAGAAAATCACACTCAACTGAAAATTGTTGGTTTAAATTAGACAAAAATACGATTCAAAAGGGTGACAAAGGTACCATAAAGTATTATAAAAAAAATAATAAATATTCTGAGAATGTAGACCCATATTTAAAGTATCAAACGGATTATTATGATATAAATATGTCGTTATATGGTTATACACCATATACAAACTTATACGGGGATGTTATACAAGATCATTACCCTTTCCCCCCTCCCCAATATTATCCATGGGATATGAAGTGGTATTAAAAATAAATCAAAATACATAATTAATCAAATTTAAAAATTTAAAAAAATTTTCAAAATTTAAAAATAAATTTTTTTCTTTTAGGTAAAAAAATTGAAACAAAATTAATAACTTGCCTTTTTAAAATTTAAAATAATAATAAGAAAGGATAGGAACATGGGAACGCCAATTTGTCTCAGGGTTACAATATTGAGCAAATGTGCAGGGCGCACCCGAAAACGTACTTATAAAATTATGAAATGTGCTTCACAAAACTTCAATGGAGCAGTGAAATATTTCTCTCCAGGCAAAAGTTATATTTTTTTTTTCTTTTCGAATATGAATTAGAAAATATAAAATCTTAACAAAGCCAAATAACATTAAAACTTAATTAATTTAATAGTGAATAATGTTGGAGTAATTTTCAAAAAAAAAAAAAAAGAGAATATTTTTCTGTCTTCTATAAGGGTAGCCTTTGCTAATAGCCTTACAATTTAGATGACAGAGTTTCAGAATTACTCTTTAAAATGAGTAGGTGTAAGCTATAGGTTCAGGGTAGTTAGAACAGCTTTATAGCATACTCATATATATATTTTTTTCTTATATAAATATATGGTTGACAAGGAATAAATTATTAGTGCACTCTATATTAGGATAGCGGTCAGCTATAAGCCTAAATATAATAAAATATGCAAAAAGTACTAATATTTATTCCGGTAGTTCAATTACAACTTATATGCTAAAGTCTAGAATTTAGACAGCAGGGATAAGTTTTATGAACAAAAGAGTTATAAAAAAAATTAAAAAAAAGGATTTTGGTGTAGCACATTGGTTTTTAAAAAACATATATATGTATAACAATGGACAAGGCAAGTTATTTCAATATGATTGCACACAAAATTATAGTAAAAAAAATACACAAATAAATAATTGAAGTAAAATTAAAATTTTCTCACCAAAGGCTTTCTGTATAGGGTGCAATTTTGGCCTACGGCTGGGTATGCACCAACACCAACAAAAGATTTGTAGAAAAGTTATTCACAGATACATCAATATATAGTCATCACTTAGGCATTAACTTCAGGATTCTTGGCTGAAAAAGGAATCGAAGAAAAAATTAAGTATGGTATAATTACTAGATGTTATGCTCAGAAACAATAAAATTAGTAATATTATGTTGTAAAAAGCAGCATTTTGAGTTTTATTTAGGAAAACTTTTGATTTTTAGGTTTTACACATTTATGGAGTGTCTAGCTCAGTGTATAGTTCCTAGATTTAATAAAAAACATAATAAATAAAAATATAAGTTGGTGTTGTTTTCAAAATAAATAACAAAAGGTATAGCAATTAGCATTTACAGTTAAAATTTATGGAATTTTCAGCAAAATTAACATTAGACAAACATAGTTTATATTATATTTAACTTGATAAGCTAATTTACTTTTATTAACGGTATTCAATTAGAATTAATGTAGGCTTAAATTCAAGTTAAATTAATTAATAACATTGTTGTAGTGTAAAATTTTATGTAAGACTATTATATTTTTATTGTATATATAAAAATATGCAAATTTAATAATTAATAAAATGTATTAGCAAAATTATTTAATATAAATATTAAATGACATCTTGCTGAAATCAGCTAGAAATTAGATTTTTTTTTTTTTAATGAAATATTTATAAATTTATGTTATTTTAGAATTTAAGCATTTTTTTTTCTCTTTACTTTCCCTTAGAATTAAATGCAATTCTAAATTTAACACATATAAATATACATAGTACTGATAAATTTGAGTGTGTGAGTTCATAAAATTTTTTTTATATAATTTGGCCAATTTAACATAAGAAAACAAAATAAATAAATAAATATATTTATATATATTGGCCTTATTTTTATTAAAATATGTAGTATGGCTTAATAAATTTATTTACTTAATTTTTTTATAGTACGTACAGTAATTATTTTAAAAACTTGATCTATAAAAAAAATTGGATGTGGTTGTTTGTGAGTATACAAAGATTTTTTCTGCTGGCAGAAGTTCTTTGGTCCGGCCGGGTACTCATAGATGGCTGCATACGATGTTACGTAATAATTATATTTGCTTTTTTTTTTTTTTTTTTTTTTTTTTTTTTTTTTTTTTTTTTTAATTATACAAGTGTATTAAGTACATTTTTTTTATAATTAAATAATAATTATTAATGTTTGATTAATAATAATAATTTAGTATCTTTTACGTTTTTAAACATATCATTAAATTTTAGACATTAGAATTCACATACGGAATGTTAATGATAAATAAAATTTTAAATAAATAAATTTTTATTTCATTCAGTAAAAAAATAAATAAATATGAAAATTTAACAATCTTTTAAGATAGAATTGTTGGCCAAATAAATAATAATTAAAGAAAAAAAAATGTTCTCTTCTTCGTCAATCGCATTTTCTGACAACACTATTTAATAGTATTAAATGAAGGTGCATTTTTAAGGTCAGCGTAATGCATATTTTGCATTTTGAGAGGCTGTAGAAGTCATTTTTTCGTGTTGTTTACATTTTAATTGTAAGCAATATCATGAATCAAAATTTGTGTTTGTTAGAAAGGTCTAAAAATATACCATGTAATCAGTTAAAGAAAATTATATGCATTTTTTTTTAAATCCTGAAAGGCAATTTGGTTTAGATTTGAACCTGACAGCATAAAAAGCCACCCTCGCTTCAGTTCCAGTATGAGGCAGGAGAATTCAAATGCTAGAATCGCCATTTTTCCCCTGCAAAATAATAAAAAAAAAGCAGAAGGTTTACATTAGATATGATACAAATACATACACTGTTTATGCATAGATTATGTTAAAAATTACATACAGGCATGCACAGTTCGTTAAGAAGAAAGTATATCAAGAAATTATACTAATTAATAAGGTAATTACAAGCATGAAATGGCTTTAAATACATACCTTGGGCAGTCGTAAAATTTTGTCACAGCACAAATCACCTCGCAGAAAGCGATTAGTAGCTTGACCAACCCCTCGTTTAGAAAGGATCGGGGACGTTCAAAAACTGGTTTTATTTTCCTCTCATCCTTCTTCTTCTTTTTTTTCTCGTATCGGGTAAAGTTGGAAAACATTACGTAATAATATATTAAAGGAGATGAAATAGCTTGTATATTTTGACGTATCATACATGTTAGAAATAACAAATAAATAAATAAAATAATGTAACCAGTTTGTATACAATATTTTTCTGATTATAATTTGAATACATCAGATTAATTATGTGAAAATATAACATGTCATATTACAAGCATTGTATTTACTTTTATTCAGTATAAAATGTGTTTTAAATGAAACACTGTGTCATAAGGTTATATGTGAGGAAATAATATGTCAAATGTGTATGCCATTATTTTTCTTGTAATTAGGTTTATTTCGGCATATTAGTTTCATACAAAATTATAGCTTTGAATGTATTTTGGGCACTTAAACTGTAAAGTTACAAAATTATTAAACATGTGTGTGGTAAAGAAAAAAGGCTTCGAGAAAGACGTCTGATTTTCAGTACAGAGGTCTTCTATAAATGTGAATGTCAACAGACAACTATGCTATCATGTGTTGAACTTTCTGTTATGAAAAATAGAAGAACTTCTTATAAAATATACCAGAACCATTGATAATTGAACTTTACAGACTTAGTTCAAAAACTGTGTAGATACACAGTCATATGGACACGTACATTCCTTTCAGCTTTACAAAAAAAATAAAACCAGCAATCAGTTTTTTTTTTTCTGACACCGGGAGAGATGCTGGGCAACATATAACTATGATATGTTCCCGCACCATGTTGGTTAAATCAAAGTAAAATTGCGTAATTTGTTATTTCTGTTTGTATAAATATTTTTTTATAAAATATAATTATGAGTGTAAAATTATAATGTTTATATATTTAAGTAAAATAGGAGTGTAAGTTCATACAAAAATTATTAAGTTGATTTAAAATATTAAATATATATTTTTAAAAAATTGTTGTATTGTAAAATGAATGTATAATGTTGAATAGAGTTCGGATCTCAGACAACAACAATAGCCAGACGCCATGGTGTCGTTTTATGACAAGCCAATGGAAAGTGGTGTATAATTAGAAATCGTAAAATAATAAAAACGTTGGAATAAATTTATGGCCTCAATAAAAGTGTTGGGATAAATTTATGGCTTTTCAGACCACCCAAACTTTAAGGCAGATAATAATATTAAAGTATATGTAAGGGGACATTTGCAGACTGCTAGCTAATAGGCCTATCGAAGAATAATGCAAAATCTTCTCACATCCAATAACAGTGGATTAGACAAAATAGTCCCACCCACTGCAGGAGTTGGTGTGCAAGAAGAATAAGGTTTGAAAAAGGGAGTCTGAAAAAAGATGTAGAGGACGCAGGAGCTCTCCTGAAAGCCCGTGCAATGAGTCCCGAAAGCCCTAGTAATGCCCAGGCGAGATGGACATATCGGAGCGAGCCTAATCAAGCCTAATTGAGGATGTATTCCTGATGTACATATCGGAGTGAGCCTAAGCAAGCCAAATTGAGGATGTCTTCTTGATGTTAAAATAAAGAGGATTATTCTACAGAGGTCCGTAGCTATGCATCCTGCCATCCCGATGTTGCCGCTCTGATTCGAAGCGAATTCCGGATGACATACGAATATGATCCTAAGCAACGCGACAACTCTGAATTTGATGAATAAAGGCCACCATCCCGTATATTAAAAAAAGGTACGACTTTAAACTTTTTCCTTTACCACTTAAGATCATATGAAAAATCATAAAAATACTTTTCTGATATTTTATGGTAGAGAGTAATCTGAGATCCGACAAAACCGATAATTAATTAAAATTAAGGTAATTTAAAAATGAAAGAGAATTATTCTTTTAGCAAAAAGAAAAAAAATATAATAATTAGAGTACATGAAAATATTGTCTTTTTTTTAAAGATTAAATATACATAAAATAATGAGAAGCAAACAAAATTATTGTTTTCTTTTTTTTTAATTAATATTATGTATTTCTGTATATAGTTGTGTTCAATGTAAATAAAATATATAATCAAGTTTTAAAAAGTTTCTGTAATTATTTAATTGATAATGTTTAAGGTGTGTCAATTTATTTTTACAGCTTAAATTTTAGTTTAATTCATAAGTGGAAGAGTTCGTCTAAATAATTCACAACGCAAACTCTTAATTTTATTCGTAATTATTTAAATTTAATAATTACATTTTGACGCGAGTTATAATTTAATTTTATTAATGCTTCGCGTTGCTCTTCTACTAGAATTATGTAATTACGATCACTTATGTTATTTGAATTTATCTAAGGTATATAAAATTATATACCAATTTGCTATGAGGTTGCTTGGATGATTTGGACCAATTAACAATTTTTGGATGTAACTTAAATAGAAAATAAACAGGTGTAATTATCTGTCCAGCACCCTTTATAAAAATTCTACAAAAATTCTCCATTATTTGTTCAGAGTTTTTTAATAGACTGGTGAAAAAGAAATATTTTTTGAACCACAAATGCTTTGCAGCACAAGACAGGATGTGTAATCAAGTCCGTTTTACTTTACAGCTAGCAGTTTTTGATTTGCTGTGAATCGTTGACACAATACATTTATCACATATTTTCAAAAAATTCCTGGTTCGTGCTATAATATACCGGTACGAAATCCAAATTAAAGTCCTATAATTTACTCACAGTATAAACAACAAAACCCACCATATTTTTTTTTTTTTTTTTTTTTTTTTTTTTTTTTTTTACTGAACTCGGTTTGACGGTAATAATAATAAAAATATCGTAATGAAAATGCAACGACATGTACTTTATTTTATAGAAAATGTGATAACATCATGAAAAGATCTGGAAAAACATGTTGTTGAGGCAATCGATGTTATCGTATGAATTGATAATTAGTCCAAAATGTGGGGCGTCAAGTGCACACTATTGGCGCGTATAATGCAAACTTCTACAACTTTTGTTTAGTGTTATCACATTTTCAACAAAGGTGATAATGTCTGTTAAATGTTTTATTATAATATAGTTCAGTTTTTTTTAAAGTTATTACGTCAAACCAAATTGAGTTAGGATGAAACACTGTATTTGTGACTAAATAAGTGGTTTGCGACCCTATGTTCCTATGGGATTTTTCATCCTTGTTGTATGCCTGATTTACCATGTCATTTTGTAAAGTTTTTTGAATCTCCCTGTATACTTCAAATATTAATTCTCAATAATATAAGGTTTAATCCTGTAATTAGAGTTATTCTTTCATTTTTGTAAATAAAGTAATTACGATAATGGAACTCAGTGATAAATTTAGTGCTTTTAAATACTTTTGTACAAGTAATAAATTGAGTTCGCTTTATATGTTAGCGTTATTTGTTTACAAGTTGATTTTAAGATTTATTTTAATTAATGAAGATAAATTTTATACAACTTGTAACTGTGTAATAAAATACAGATTAAGGATATTCAGTAAACAACTATAAATACAGTGCTATTTGTTCACAACCTTTTCAAAAATCAAAATTTGTTTAAACAGAATTTTGTTTTACGTATTTATAATCTGAGTTTTACTGGCAAATAGGACAAAACTTATAATTTCATATATAAGAGAAAATTGTATTTTTTTCTGTTTTGTTTTCTAAGTGCAAATTATAATCGTCTTTAGTTTAAAAAAAGGTGTCTTATCATACAAAAAAAGCGCCAGGATAATGAACTTCCTTTAAAAATTCTGTAAATTTATCATATTTCTTTTTTATTATATTACATACAAAATATCTGAAAATATTTTTTTTTTGCATATTTAAACGATGATCCTTTATTATTTTTCTTTTTCATTAAAATAATTACAAAAATGTCTGAAGTTATTTTTTGGCATGTTTAAATCGTTCGAATTCAGTTTACAGAAAATTGTTATTGATATTTTTTATCAAATATTTCAATAAAAACTAATTAGAAACATAATAAAATATACATGTTATTATTTTGAAAACATACGTACCAGTTCATTGGATAATGTTGATATTTAAAATCACAACTGTAAAAAGAGAGAAATGTACTTTTTCCTTGAGCGGAAAAGATACCAAAGTATCCTTGGTTAATAGGCCTGCGAGATAAAGCAAATGTAGACGCAAAGATAGAAGGGTTAGAATTGTAATCTTAATCCCTATGTTTATTTAACTTGAAAATATATTCTTTGAAAATACTGGGATCATCCAAAAATTACATTGTTAATATGAAAAGCGTAGACCCCTTTTTCTTATCTTACACCACGGAAATTCAGATTAAGGCCATGAAATAAAAAGAAAAAAAAGTCATGCGTCAAGCATTGATTATGAAACTCTTTCCAACATATTCAGTGTTCTGTAACAAAACTTCCCCATTTAGTACAATTAAAAATTATATATATATATATATATATAGATGTAATAGGTGGGTGGGTGTGGGTGTTTGATGTAATGACACTAGCAGTTGTTTAAAATTGTTTTTATCTGGGTTTCCGAATTAAACAGACGTTTTGGTCGGTTGGTTATGTGAAGAAGAGCATAGATGAAAATCATAAATGATGCAGTCGAATGACATATTACCCAAACTTTATTTACATAGCCAGGGAAAAATCAACAGGAGAAATGCTCGACGTAATCAATGACAAAATGATTACTGATTTATCTCAAGGTGATAACCGGGGTTTTAGATAAAAAAAGAAGCTTCAAAAAAATTTCGAAGTCTGAAAAGACTATTCCATTTCAAATCGGCTCCCAAACTCTCATCTCATCACGTATCTGGCTGCTTATCTGTATTTAACTTACTTCGGCTCAAAATTATATTTAAGGTCAGCTGACTTCTCTTTCCCAATCATATTCAATTTAAGAGGGATTTGTTAATAGTTCCGGTCGAATAATACTGCAGTGATTCAACTTCGTAGCGGAAGAACTTTCTTCAAGTATTTTCTAAAAACGTATAACACATTTCAGCGATTTCCGGTCATATATAGAGTAGCGTTCAAATTATTTTATGAATCCTTGTACATGATCTCAATATTTGTACATATAATGCATAATATGATAAACATTATTTCAGTTAGGAAACGTATAACATAGTTGAAAATTTCCTTTCAGGAATTTCCGCCGATAAAGTTAGCTCTTTTGTGCGGTCCTATATATGATCTATAGAATTTATAAACATAAACATATGCAGCAAATTATATAAATTTAAAAAGGCATACCACAGATGAAAACTCGCGTCCAGCATTTATCGTTCATAGTCTGGTTGTAACCAAATTACTTGCGTGTCCCTGTAAATGAACGTTAAAATGCTTCGACACCATATTCACAGTAGATTTCCTGCAGTAAGGTACACCAATGTCATTATCTTTGAAATAAAATAACATAATTAAACTATATTGCAAACAGTTTTTTCCATTGACAGTGCAAATAATATTTCCTTTCTAAAAATAAAAGTATTTTCACGTGAATATTAAAAAGAGATAGAAAACTTTAGTGAAAAATACGTCAGAGTTAAAAGGATATATTTAAAAAGTCTTATTTAAAAAAAAAAATTATAGCGTTGTTAAAAAATACCGGCAGGCAAAGGCTCGTTTTATATTAGCTGAATTTCAAATGTTTAGCTAATCTTATTTAATCAAACACAAAAACAGCTATTAACAGCAGGCGATTCGACCTAAACATCTACCAGTAAAAGGGAAATGAAGGGAAATCCGTTTACATGGAAATCGACACTGGTTTTTTAATTATAATTCAATCTTCCTTACTCTTTTTAAAGTCGATCAAATTAGCGTATTTTTAAAGTCGATCAAATTAGCGTATTTTTAGAGTCTGAACGGGGTTTTCGAGCGTAGTTCGTAGGGAGCAGAACACCCTAATAATAAAAAATAAATTAAGAATAAAAATATCATAAGTTTCGCATTTTATTTTTGCTCCAGGGAGGTTAAAATCAATAAATATTATTTATTTTTGAAATTAGATCCTTACTAGGATCTAAGTACAAGTTTTGGACATAATCTCGATATTTACACACATCTTCCTTTACAAATGTCTGCATAACTATTGTAATATATGAACAGTCGCATTCCTTCGCCACCCCCCCCCCCCTAAAAAATCAGAAAAAGGCCACATATTTGAATCAGTGGAAAACGAAATTAGCCATTTGATACAGAATTATGCCTTCTTTTAATTTATGTTGAAGAGAAAATAAATTAAAGAGCCATCTTCTGATTGAAATTGAAACAAACTTTGAAATTTACAATAAGAATACCGGATTAAAAACATCATGTTTGGATTCTTTGGTAAATTTATCCTTTGGATATCAAACGGGAAGCCATTCGTCTTTTAATAATTACGCATATATAAAGTTCGGAACTATTAATGTTTAATTAATTTTTACAAGACGAAAACCAACTGCAATACGGATGATTCTGCATAACTTAAAAACTGTTTAAATAAGTTGTAATTTGGATTTCCAGCGTTTAAAACTTTTCGATTTTCGACCAACTACACTTATATGCGAATAAAAAGACAAGAGAAAACATTGTGATTTTCAGGGAATTTAAAACACTTATACACTACTTCGATATAGAAGAATTCTTACTATCCTGATTCCACTCATATGCATCATCTAAAAAACTCTTTTTAAAATCTTTTATTCTTCCAGAATAGAACTAAAAATACCAAAGTAATCAAATATTCTTTAATGCACAAAAAAAAAAAAAAAAATCATGCGTCTTTTGCGCTCCAGCTTTTTCAAAACTAATGCTTATAAAAACGCTTTTCGACACATGCAGTGAAAAACAGAACTGGATCAAACATGGTTATGATAAAAAGTATCTTTTTAGATTTCATCTTTTGTGGGCTTTTTTTTTTTTTTTTTTTTTCGTGAGCACTATTTTTTTTGTTTTTATATGCATTTTTACAAATTTTTCATTATGTTTCATACATAATTTTCAATAAATTAGATTTTGTGGCAAATAGATTTGAAATAGTTGGTTGCAAAATAAGTTAAAAAGAAGAATGATATATATTATTTAAATGTGAAAAATACTTGTAAAGAATTACTTGTCAAGTTATTAATTACTGTAATTAGAACTTGTTTAATTTAATATATATATATATATAAAATACGCGCATATATTGTACCTTTGGCACTATGGAAAAGCATAGATATGTGTATATACATTTTTAAAACGATTTTTAGTTCTATAAATATTCGTAGTATTACTGTATTCCTTTATAGTGTCATACACACACTGAAAAAAAATTATGTAACTTTACTCCATAAAATTAGTGGTAGCCTTGCTGTCTCCATTTTATTGAGTAGTTTAACCGATATAACTGGTGTTACGTTGCAATAATGTACAATATTATACCAATTATATCAGTTTAAATTACACCATTATATAAGTTATTTACTTCATAAAATAGGTGGCAACATGCTGCCACAACTTTTATGGAGTAACATTACATTTTTTTTTCCAATGCACTTCAAGACATGCAGATATGTATGGTCATACGAGGTTTCATGTGTAAATAGACATACTGTCATTATTACTTTAAAATTCTGAAGGTATGGAGTGATTAATGTTATTGTGGAGCAAGTGATATTTTCTTAATTGCTCAAATACAAGAAGCGCTAGAAAAGTTATAATATATGTCAATCTAGTGCAATATATTCTAGTGCTGTCTGCATTTTTTTAAAACCGTAAACTAAGACTTAAACCATTTTCCCAATTAATTTTAGACATTCGTGCCCTTGCGGCCAATTTTAAAATTTATGTTCTGCATCATTTGGACGCTAAAAGGCTCATATCGGGCACAAGAACGCCGTTTTTTTTACAATTTTTTTTTTACATGGTTCAGTTACTTCAATTGTAAAAATTGAAATAAAATTATTAATAAGAATGCACAACTGCATTTGAACACTAGTATTTTTAAAAATTATTCTCCTATTTTTTTTTATTGGAGAGTTTCTGTTATTAAATAAAGCAAATGTTTGTGTTTGGAAATAACATCTTTAAAAAAAACGTTGAGACTTGACTATTATGAAATTATATTACTGTTTAATTGCGTAGAGTTTATAAATACTGTAACATTATACATCTATAATGATTGTATTAAATTTTCTGATTTTTTACAATTAAACAGTTAAGTATATTAGCAATTTTATGTCTTTTGTAAATTTTGCGTCATTGATTACATTGACATATTTTATTGCATTTTCTTACAATGCCCATAAAATATTAAACATACTGCGCAATTTGAATATATTTTAAAAATAATCGTGAAATTAGAATTGAAAAGAGTATGTACACGCGCGTATAAATATATGTTGTTAAATACCCTTTAGTTATAGCATTAATCACATTAATTCAGTTCTAAGGGTCTGGTTTAATTGACCCTGTATGAAACACACACTTAATTAATTTTAATGTTTAGTTAAAAAGCTGGATTTATAAGCAACCGAGCGTATAAATTATAAAAGGAAGTGTTAATATCAGTAAGATTAACTTTTAAATTCCCGAGACTTTAATTCTAAAACAATATTTATCTTTCAGAAACACAAGATTTTGGAACTTAATTTAACCCTTTCTGACTCAACTACTGCTATTTGTATTCTATTTACTCAGATGTTAGAAACGTATCTGTAAGCATGTAAAAAAATATTTTAACCTCTTAATTCTCGCTCCCGTAATATTCACGGACTGTAGTTTTTTTTTTTTTTTTTTTTTTTTTTTTGTGGATTGTTTGATTTTCACCAGTTTTATAAAATAGTGAAATTGGCTTTATTCTGGTATTATTTTACCTGTCATTAAGCAAGGTGATTTTTTTTTCAAAAAAGTGGTGGCAATAAGCAATCTGAATTTTTAAACCGTAATTTAATGCGAACGTTAAGGGGTTAAAAAAATTACATTAAAAAAGTATATTGGTTAAAATATACTTTTTTCACATAGTCAAAAACTGAAAATTACATATTTTTAAAAAATTATTGTCAATTTTCCAATACAAAATCATAAAGTTTACGAAATTATCTTTGTAAAAAAAAAAAATATTTTTGGATTTCTTCAGCGACGAAAATAGACGAGTTAGCCGAAATTCATGAAGGTTATTTCTAGAAATAACGATATGAAACTGTTCAAATGGTAAATAAAACTTTGGCAACTTTGGCATGAAATATTAAATCTATATAGCCGTCTGTTCAGAATTTTTAGGGGTACCGGAAAATTCTGTCGCATAATGTTCTTTCACACCTACTTTTTTAAAGTTCAAATTATTTCATTTACACCACTTTTTTGAAATGGCAAAATTCCCATTGTTCTATTTCACATTTAGGTGAAGACAATGAGAATTTTACCATTTCAAAAAAGGGGTGCCAATGAAGAAATCTGAATTTTAAAAAAGTAAGCGTGAAAGAACATTATGCGATAGAATTTTCCGGTACCCCTAATATATGAACAATTTATATCTGCTGTGTTGGAATATACCAGCAATAAATAAAATTATCTTTTAAAAATCTCAGTATAAGTAACATTGACTTTTGTACATGTTATAGATATGAAACGCGGTGATACAAAGGGTACTTGGATTATTTATTTAAAACCACTTTCATATATTTTTTTATAAAATAATTTCATAACATGTTGATTTTCAAGGAATTTAAATTAATTTGATAAAAATTAAATGGGCATGTTTTCTTTATTTGTGTGTATGTTTCATCATTACAAGTAAAATGTGTGGGGAAAAAATTCATCATTGTAAATTATGTATTTTTAATCAAATTCAGAATATTTTAAAGTTAAACAAATTGCAATAAAACAAATTTCACCAGAAAAGCTGAAATTAATAGTTGACCCTAAAGGTATGGTTCTTGAAAAAATGAAACAAAAATTAAATTAATGCGGCTCTAAAGGGCTGCTTGTTTTGATATATACTGACTGAATTGCTTAATTAATAATTTTAATGTTTATTTAGTAAATTGATTTTGTAAGCATCCGAAGTCGAATATTATAAAAGCAAGTGTTAATATCACTAAGATCAAGTTTTAAATACACCGAGACTTCAAATATAAAACAATATTTATCTTTTTGAAACACAAGATCTTGGAACTCAATTTAAGTTAATTAATTAACGTAAAAGTTTAAACTTGATACTCCTTTCGTTATAATTTGTTATAAGAGATTTTTTTTAATGTTGATTTCAAAGATTTTAAATTAATTTAATGAAAATTAAGTAGAACATTTCTTTTTCTTTTTTGTCTAGTTTTTATCATTAAAACGTAACTGTGTGAAAGAAAATAATCCTTCTTAGTTATATAAATATTTTTTAATCAAATTTTTGATATTTTAAAGCTGAACAAATAAATATTAAAAATAATTCTTCACTAAAGCTAAAATTAATGTTTACATCTAAAAGTTAATTTTCTTGAATACTTAGATTTTAATTACTTTTTATATTCCGAATTATTATTCTAATACAGAGATGGACAATCTGTTTGCATGCGCGCGCCAAACAAATCAGAAAAATATTTACCGATATTCAAACATGATACTACATACTAATTTATGATGCCCACTTTTAGAAAAAAATTAAAATTTACAAAACTTTTATTAAAACGTTTTTTACTTAGCCCAAATTTCACTCCTCAGTTGCAGTTACTCTAGAATGACACTCAATGAAAGTGACATTGAAATCCCTATTAATAATTTATAAATAAGGTTTTTCTTTCTTGTGTACATTCAAACCGAATTTTGTTCGCATTTTATCATTTTTAGTTTATTTACTATATAAGTGGGTCTTCCAAATAATTTTTAATTGTATTTTTAGTTTATAAAAATTTAGTTTCCATTGGGTGGAAGTGTGACATTACCGTTCTTTTACTTCACTTAACTTGGATTTTGTACCAAATGATGGAATTTTAAAATTCATAAAGAAACAAATAAATGTAAATACATTGCTTAAAGATGCATCAAGCCTAATAAAATCATTAAAAAAAACAAAAAAACATTAAAGTCCTTTTAAAAAATCTAAACGTTTTCAACCGAAAATTACACGGCCTTCATCAATTCAAAACTAATAGCTGTTCTCTTTGCGTCTTCTAACTTTGCCCGGAATACACTATTTAACTTCAAGAGTGGTATGGAATGTAAGGTGGAATGGAAAATGTTATTCAAAATTTCACAAAACAAGAACAGGTTTATCAATCCTGTTTTGTGAAATTTTGAATAACATTTTCCATTACACATTATATACCATACCCCTTTAAGTAGAATAGTTTGTTCTGGGCAAAGCTAGAGACGCAAAGAGACAACAGCTATTAGTTTTTCACTGATGAAGGCCGAGTAAGTTTCGATAGAAAACGTTTTAGATTTTAAAAGGACTTTAATGTGTTCTTAAATGATTTTATTTTGTTTGACGCACTTTCGAGCAATGTATTTATATTTTTTTGTATCATTATGGATTTTAATTATTAATCAAGGTGAATTTTATACTGAAATATTAACTTTTTAATTGTGGAATTTTGTAATCGCTTTTTCACTCACTTCCTGGTAAGTTATAATTACAATAAATACGTACTCAAGTTTGTTTCCGTTTGCAATACGACATTTTAGTATTTTTAGAACTTAGTTATAAATTCATAAATGTATTTTAAGGCATTTTTCCGTTAGCCGGGCGCAAGTGATAAATCGCCACATATTATTTATTGTTGCAGCTGTTTACAAGTTATAAAAACAAAGAAGTTAATTATGTGTCAAACCACCTTCGTCAACGCATGCAATCTGGCTGTGTAACTGCAAATCAGAACTATTTTGTAAAGCAAAAAGGGGAAAGGGAAATCCGAACCGTAGAACCAAACTGTACTGCAAGTCTCATGGCGTATTTTCCTACGGACGGCCGAAACCCTTTTGTTAGTCCATCCTTTTGACAGTAGATTTTTAAAAGATTGGTCAATATTTATATTTATGCTTTCGTAACCGAAAAAAAAAAAAAAAAAAAAAAAAAAAACGGTAAGATTCTCAATATAGCTGCCTGGTTCAAAACATGACAATTTATAATAAATACAAAATATTAGTATCAAAAACACTGCTTGTAACACCTATAATACCAATAATAATTAAAAAAGTAATAATTAATGAATACATATGAAAACTATTTACAATAGAAACAAAAAAAGATGAAAAAAATCATAGATCATCGTCTGAAGAAGTGTCCCAGAGGTATGAATAATTATTTCTAAAAATGACTTCATTTTTCTCTATTAATCTCATTTTTGAACAGTAAAAAGTAGAAAAGATAAATTAAGGATAAAAGTAAAATATATACAACATTTTAAATACTCGTTTATTTTGCAATAAGAAAAATTACATGCCTTTCTGGACATTTCGGTGAAATCTTCGTCGTGTTACATTCTAAAAATTTCGGAGTATTATTCTAGTTATTCTAGTTTACTTTTAATTCATCCATATGCTTTCCGTTCCCTTCCAACTACCTCTATATAAGAAAGGTAACGAAGAAGAAGAGTGAATTATGTTATGAAATAACCACATGCTAATTTTTAAGAACGGAATTACAGCATTATATTTCTTTCGTACTTGCTTACTGAAACAAAGCTTGACTTCCGCATTATTCTATTCATTCTTTAGGATTCCGTACTTAAAAAATAAAAACGGAACCATTATAAGATCACTCCTGTGTCTCTCTGTCTGTCACAGCCATTTTAATCGTAAACTATGGAACGGGGAAAATTCAAAATGGGGGAAGAAATAAAGACTATTGCCCTTATTTACAGATTATTAAATATTTATAAATATATTTAGGAAGAATGAAGAAGGGCTAATTAAGTTACTTGGAAAAAATCTTTTCTTTGTATATCGTGTGGGATATCGCAGTTTTGAATTTAGACATATTTCTCCTGGAGGACTTTCTGTGGTTCCGGGGAGGGGGGAGGGCAATATAGAGTTTTGGGAGGGAAATTACACTTTTTGACCATTAAAAGCATAAAATCTCAAATCTTCCGGGGGGTGGTTGTCCATCTCGGACCACCACCTGAATGCAACACTGGGGTATCGTGTGAAAGATTTTTCATAGATTACAAAGTATCGCGATAGTTTTTAGGCTTATTATCTGTAGCTTGCGTAAATCTTAAAACGTAGAGAAGAAAATTAAAATATTTGTTCGAGTCAGAAAGAAAGCAATAAAATTCTGCCAATCAGGAACATTTGAAACTAAAATTTCTTTGATGAATTATTTTACAACATAACAAAACTGTTCAACATGTAAATTGCATTCTATTCAAAATGCTACCGAAATTAGTATGCTATAAGATATAATGTTTTAACGTTATTTTTAATGATACGTTGTTTTTTTTTAATGGTGTATCAGACTAATTGAGGACTAAGAATGAAAAACAAAGTCAGAACCAAAATATTTTAATTGCCAAGCTTAACAAACATGAGAAGGCTTGAAGTACTAAACCGACAAGCAATAGTTCAAACAAGTTCGATATTTTACATCAAACGTGGCAAATGAGGTACTTTCGCCTCCTGTTTTTCGCTCTCTTGAAAAATTTCCCCTTTGGGACTTTCAGCGATTTCCATTCTTAGTCCTCAATTATTGCTTCCCTGTACACATTTTAAAAGTAGAATTGTTTAACCCTTTGATAAGGAACTTATAAAAAAGTGCAATATTTTTCATTATAAGCAAATAAAAATATTGTTTCAACATGCGAATTTTGGAAGAAAAAAAAATATTAGATTTGAAATTTATTCTCAATGTATTTTCATAAAAACTTTTTAAAATATATTTTAATTGTGTCAAATTTTGATGATTTGAAATAAAAATAGATATTGAAAATTTTCTCACAAATATTTGAATAATAACTTTTATTCATTTAATGATTGCGCATTTCACTCTCAAATTACACAAATAAAAGAACATGTTAGAGCATAGGATTTAAATCTCTTTTTCTAATATATATGATATATATTTTTTCTTTTTATCCGACAGCAATAAATGGTTCTGAATTATTACATAAAGTAATTGGTTTTTGCTTCTTTTATGTTTCGAATAATTAAAAATGAATGAAAAGACTACATTTTTTTCTTTTACATATATACAAGTACTTTATAGTAAAAGATAAATTTTTCACCTATAAAATTAAAAATATCTTAGGGAAAACAACGGATTTAACGATTCTCTGATTAATTGATTTATGTTTAGGAACGTTCTTTTTAAAGAATAAAGTAAAGAAACTGAATTAAATCTTTTTTCAATTCTCAGAAAAAATGGAAGAATACATTTAAATTTCAATTGCCATTTTTGATGGAAAACTGATTTTGTTTTGAAACTATTAAATAATAAATTATAATATATTACTGTTTATGTTTAATTAAATTGAACATCCGATGAAATCTACTCTCAGGGTTTCAATAAAAGTTTTTAAGATAAATTCATTTTAAATAGTTTAGTTCATGTAAGCAGTCAGTTATGCATAACAAGGGCAACAATTTTTTATTTGTCTGGTGCCTGGAATATTTTAACTGATTATTAGGTAACATTGTCTAAAAATTCGAGAATAACTTCTGTTTTCAGGTCTTGTTTCTGTTACTGTACTCATGTTCATTTGGCTCCATCGTATTGTAAAATATATTTCTAACAATGTACATGTGCTGACATTAGAGTGTATTAGGGAAATTAAACAGATCTGTTTGTTTAACAAATGTTGGCAACATGTTACTAACAAGGTCTTTGTAGTTTTGCGTTTTATGTTTCCCAAGGAAATTTTGCCCTACTTTTGCAAAGTGTCGCCAAGTTAATGTTTCATTCTCGTGCATCGTTTTCACAAAATTTATGTCCTTTATGAGCTTACGAATCATTGGCCCATAAAAAATCGATGAGAAGTTTTTGAACACTTATAAACATCATGCACTTTGACTAACACCTAATACAAAACAGATGGATGTTACGTATCTTTGAACCTGTGCCTGATATGTCAAAATCAAGGTCATATTTGGATTAAGGGAACCAATTTCGTATGGAAATGGTATTTATTTCCTAAGCACCAAAATCGCTGTTCCCCAATGCAATAATTTGATGAAATTAAAGACTTGATTATCATATTTAAAAACGAAATTGAAAAGAAATGCTTTTGATACTTTCAATTATAAAAAAGGAACAAATATCTTGCTTTCCAATTAGAACATATGTTACAAATAAATTTCTTAGTAAGTTTTATATTGCTTGAACTTTTGAACTGAACAAAGTCAATCGAAATTGTTCAAAATTAAAATGTAGTTTTCTTAAACGAGGTGTAAAATTTAAAATATCTGAAAACAGATAAATTAAAATTAACAAAAAATAAAATCAGATAGCAAACTACCGTTTAATGATTTTTTAAACAAAAATTAATATTTTTGGTGAAAATAAAACAATTTTTTATAAATTAAAGTAATTTTATTTAATGCCAACTGCGATTTCAACCATTAAAATATTTACTAAGCCCATCGCACAAACACTTGTCGTGAATTAAACATTTAAATTGTTAAGAAGGTTTCTTTCTAACCTTTAAAACAGTGCAACTATTATAGGAAAATTAAAAGATTAATTTTTCAATACACTAAAAATGTAACAAGAAGAAATTTTAAAACAATAATTTTTAACTTTATTTTTTATCGAAACGTACATTCATGAAAAATTATAAATATTATAAAGCAAGTTTAAATACAATTATGAGTCCTCAATGACATTTATGTTTAAATAAATAACCAATAATGGAAAAATATTTTTCCGCATATTTAATAATTTTAAGTTAAACATTATCACTGAAGGTGAATAAAATATTAAATATATCAAGAGAGTAGTTTTGTAATATTTAAAATAATGCGTAGGTTATAGAAAAAATGAAACAATAATTTCAGGAAACTCTAAAGTAATAAAAAGAATAAATTTAAAAAAAATTCAAAAAGTACAATTATTCAATAATTAGAAACATTTGAAGTAGGTTTTGAATGCATTTATACGTCTTCAATGTTACTTACATTTGAATAAATAAATGAAAATTGAAAAAATAGACAATAATTTCTGGAAACTCTAAAATAGTAAAAAAAAAAAAAAAAAAAAAATTCTAAAAGATTTTGTTTTTCAAAAAATACAATCATTGAATAATTAAAAATATTGGAAGTAGGTTCTAAATTCCAACTTCAGTGTTGTTTACATTTCAATAAATAAATGAAAATACGAAATAATTTTTCCGAATGGTTTTAAGTTGAAATTATCACTTATGATGAACAAAATATTACATTTATCAAGAAAGTTGCTTTCCAGAACTTAAAACAGCACAAGGTTCGTAAAGAAAACGTAAAACAGAAATTTCAGGATACTCTAGAAAAAAAAAAAAAAAAAAAAAAAAAAAAAACTTAAAAAATATTTCAACTGCTTTTTGCAATATATATATATAAGTAAAGGTATTTTTACGTTCATTATTGAAGTCTAAAAAAACGCTTTAAATAATAAAATTAACAAAGAAAAATGATTGAAAAATATTTTTACTGCAAAACAGTACTAATACAGTATTCGTGTGAATAATTCGTTAATAAATTTTAATTTAAATTCTAGAAAGTTTATTAAAAAAATATTAAGCGGTATTATTAAAAAAAAACATGATATTATATGTATTTCATTAATACAATTAAAATTCATATCTCTTCTTAATACATTAAAACCTATTAATGAAATCTTATGCAGCAGGTCTAATTTTCTTATCATAATGCGGCGTACAATTCCTTTAATATAAAATAACATAAAAAAATTATATTGTACTTAACATTTCATTAATAACGGTGGATCTAAACAAAATTAAATGTAGCTTCAATAATATCACATTATTTCTCACCGTAAGGGAATGTAACCAAAGAATTAAGTAATTCTGGACTTCAGGTTTTTATAGCGACAACCTCTGAAACCCAATATCTTCTAATATATTAAAGCAGAATGTAGTGTAAATCCTCATACAGATAATAAGAATAGAAGAGAAGAGCTTCCAAAGAAGAGGACGCCCACGCATGTATTCTTTAGATTCTAATGTCCACACATGTATGAACAGTACACATAACTAGATGTCCACACATATATTCTTTAGATTCTAATGAACTCCTTCTTACTATATATATATATATATATATATATATATATATATATATATATGTGTGTGTGTATATATATATATATATAATTATATATATGTATCGCTTTTCCAGAAAAAAAATATGAAATATAATTTTGGCATGGTTTGAAATCGTAGGAAGTATGAGGAAAGTAATTGCTTTAACCCTCTCGCTGCGGAACCCGAGATTTTCTCGGGGATGCATTTTCCCGTCTAATTAACCCACCTTAATTATTCACACCAATTATTTTTTTATTGTAAATTTTGCCTTATTTAATCGAAACATTTTCCCGACTAAATTAGACAAAACTTTTGTTTTGAAAAACCGGCCACAAAAGAATAAAAATTCTTAAATACACAATTTTTGAAGCTATTTTGATAAAACAATTACGCAGCGAGAGGGTTAAGCGGTCTTGTACATTTTAAAGTCGCTGAAAATCAACAGAAACATTCAAAGTTTGGATTAGTGTATCTTCAAAGCCTTTTTAAGTATAAACAGGACATTTTGTCTATTGATGAAACAGATTTTGCGTTTTAATGTTCTACAATTAGAAACTTACCAGTCATTCCCAGAATTTATGTATTGTTGAAATTAAAATAGCTCTTTTTTTTCACTCCGTAAGTCATTTCGCGAATGATAGCTTCTGAACACATGTATGGATTGTTAGGAAATTTGATAAAATTAATAAAAACATATGCATTTTTTAAATGATCTAACCTTATGTCAAAATAATTTTCTTAACCAAGTAAAATAAAAATAAAAAAAAAAAAAAATGTGAAAAAAAAAACAATTCTTTTTATTTTTAATGAATAAAAATAGTAGTAACTAAAAATCTTATAATTGCAAAAACTTATAAACAAGTAAAAATTAAATTTAAGAAATCAAAAAACCAGACTGCGTAAAAAGCGAACTAATTAATTATTTCTCATCAATGTGAAATTATTTTTTATATTCCTTACCTATTTTTTATTTACTTGTACTGATGACTTTTAAATTGTGTTTAATTGTTAGTTTCTATCTATAAACACTGTTTGATGAGGCCTATAGATGTCTTTGAAGGTTAGAGTTTCAGTAAAGCTAGAGATCCTAACTACACAACTTCCAGCTTGTGTAATATTTAAACAGAGCTTCTGACTGTAAAATAGTCAATGAAACATCGTCTTCATTTTGAAAGACCTGTCCAATGATGTGCCACTCAGTATGGTGCGTAAATTTTTTTTTCGCATCTACCGCCATTTTGTATTTTACGGCCGTCATTTTGAGTTTATAAAAACAAAACCTAGCCATGCGACAGTTAAGACGAATCGATAGAGACCTCATTCATTAAAATCCATCCAGCCGTTGGGATGTTTCGAGGGTATAAAGAAATCCACATACCCAGATACGCGTGAAACACATAACCCTTCTTCGCATTCGGGTAAAAAGTAGGTCATTTTAAACTCACAAATGTGTTTATCATCTATTTCAAATTTTATGACAATCCATATATTCGTTCTGAAGATATCACGCGCGCAATGACTTGCAGAGTAATAAAAGGAGTTATTTTAACTTCAATAATACGTAAATTCTATAAAAGGCTAGTCATTTTCTAGAGGTAGTATATTAAAAAATCTAATCTGTTTAATCAGTAATCAAAATTTCACGTTTATACATAAAAATATTTTGAACATATACCAATTCAAACTTTGGAAGTGTTTGCTAATTTTCGGCGCGTTTAAAAGGCGCAACACCCCTTAAAATTTCGATTAGAAATGAATGGTTTTTTAATTTTAAATGTTTTATTTTGTAATATAGTATATTTCTTTTGTGAAATAACTCAAAAACTTTATTTTTGAAATATTAACATCAAAATATGTTTCTATCGGTCACTAAAAGCATGTTTCTTTGAAATTGGTCGAAATAAAAAAATATGTCACTTTTCTCTTATGACGTTATATAATTGTCCACAAATCTTCAACTAACAAGATGTAACATGGTACATACTGATAACGGCATTAAGATAACGACTGAAAACCCTATATTCCGTGGCATATCAAAGCAGATTGTAGAGTAAATCGTCATACAGATAATAAGAAGAGAAAGAGCTTCTTAAGAAGGGTCCACACATGTACAATTAAACTTTAGATTCTAATAAACTTCTTAAAATCAAAAATATTTATTGATTTTTCTGAAAAAAAAAATGAGTTAGAATTTTCGCTTGGCTTTAAATACTAAATATATGAGAAAAATGATTATTTTGTTAAATTTTAATTTGAAGAACAATGACAATTTTAATTAAAAAATGGTGACTGATGATTTTTATCCTAAACTAGAATATTTGTTAATGAATTAACTCGACTACATCAGTTTTTAAGCATTAATCACAAAATATGTCCCCAAAGGAAATTCAAAACATTTTTCTTTAAAATGGATTGAATTAGCAATTTTAACATTTTTCTATCATGTCGTTATGTAACCCTACTGTCTAAAAATATTCAGTTAACCAGACGTAAAATGTTTCATATTGAAGGGATTAAGCTCCCTTTGACTATATAAAGATGAGGGAATATTTCATGTCACTTAAAATAAAATGCAGTTTTTAAAGGTTTAAAAATGTTTTTTGCATTTCATAAAATAAAAAAAAGTCTTCTTTGTTAGAGAGTTTACTTTAGAATAAGTGTGCATTCTAAATGTTTAGTGAGATTTCTTCTTGTCAGAGAAGCAATAAAGTTCAATGTTAGATACAATTTAATTGTATAGGAGTGATAGAAATGTTTCAATATATTTTGATGTAAGATTCTTCGTAAGATTGTAAAAAGCTAGACTTACGTGTAACTGTTACATAATTAAGAAGTTATAGGAAATTTTCGACTGAAAACATGCATTTTTATATTTTGAATCTTCTAGACATCTGATATTTCATAAATATTTTCTCTAAGCCATGTTTAAAAATATTAAAAAGTTATAGAAGCAATAGCTATTTTTATCTGATAGTACACGAATGAGTGGTTTTTGCTGTAATATTTTAAACGCGATTTTCTCGAAACACAAAAAATCAATTTTGGCAATGGATAAACTGATTCATTTTATATACTTTTCCGTGGTCTTTCACAGTTATATATTTTTATAAGCTAAAAAAATAGATCTTGCAAACTGATACATTAGGTTTGATCGCTCACCATTTTGTTAGAAATGTGAAATTTTAAAACAATATCAGACAAGAACTATAGATTTATATGTATATAAACAATTATTTATATTTTAATAATTTTATGCAGGTTATTTTAATTTCAGGTAATCCACTTAGTGAAATAATTGGCAACACGGGTTGCTACACGCTACGCATCATAGAGGAAGAACAAATCCAAAAAGGCGAAATTTTCAATAAAATTAATAAAAATATACTTTTTGAAACTGTTAAATATGTGACTTTTATGCAAAAGTCTTTATATGTCTACCTCGTTCCTAGACGTGAAAACAACTTCATTAAATTTGATTATTTGGCTAGTCGAATATCTACCATAACCCTTTAAAACTAATTATAGATTTAAATATATTATAGTTATTAATGAAGACCATTATAGTTATTAATTAAGACTGTGTGAAATAGAAGAAAGTAGGAATTAAAAGAAAATTATAAAGAAAATGCTTGTAACCGGATAAAACTATCCGCTTTCTCAATTTGTGAAATAAATTAAGTATTTAGTGAAATTAATTAACTTATTGACCCAATGAACGTCATATATGATAAAGAGTCTATGACAGATTATTAGAGATTTTTCTATTGCAAAATTTAAAAAAAAGTAAATTTTTAAAAATTTAATAAAGTTTGTACTGGATAAAGATTACTAAACAAGCGTTAGCAATTAACCCTAGGCAACACTGAGCATTTATTTTTATATGTTCTAATCAAACTGCACAATAGGGTGGAGCAAAAAAAAATATTTTTTTTAAAATCAAAAACGGGTAGGTGCCAAAAGTTGCCTTTATACTAGTACATCATCTGCGTGCAATATTACCGCTGAAAAAAAATGGCTTGAGTCTGCGCTTTTGGTCCAAAAGTCAAACTTTTGGGTATAGTTTGACATTTTTTTTAAATTAAAAAATTCCTATTGAGCTGGTTATTACTCAAAAGTGTTATTTAAACCTTTAATGACTTAACATATTTAAACGATAAAACGATATATTTGTTCTGTATAACTGGAGCGAATTTGACAACTTTTGGTAAAAAAATGGCGTTGCCACTCTGATGTGTCATACAGCTAATTGTTATTTTGAATACAGCTCTTACGTAGTTGCTTTCAAATCTACCCTGGAGCTATCACGTGGAGGTGGCCGCATTTCATGACACATCAGTGCATAAATCGACCACCCTTCCATCTGAGCACAATGTTTTATTTATACACTGAATTGTGAATTTTTATCAAACACTGGCACAAGTTTTCTATTTATCTGCCTAGTCCATCTCTTCTTTGTAGCCACAGACGTTGGGTGATGCTGCTGTGACACTAGTTCACGTATATTTCTAAAGCTTGTGTATGATAAGGTAAGCAGAGTAATGCAGTGGAATTAATGGAATCTATTCACCCGCCTAGTATCTTCTCCAAAATTGCATCCAGTTACTGCATAGTGATTGGGAGTTCTGTTCCTGCAACATTTTACAACATTTAGGTATTTCATCATTTACTCTGCCTCTTGCATTTTTTATATGCTGATAAGCTTGTTGTTTAATGTGATGGCGATCGTCAGACAGCATTGCAATAAGAATTTGCTCTCGATGTGAAAAGCAACCATTGTCCTAAATAAATTTTTGTAGTATTTGGTTTTTGCCGTTTTCTGTGATGTTTAGTAGCCGAGTAATTTCCCATAAGTTTTTAGATCAATTTTTTAGATGTGGACTACATTTGGTGTAAACCATCCTGCGGCATAAACTTGGATTACATACTTTGTAAGAGAACCTAGAGACTCCGAAGGTCAATCAGTGCTTATGTAAAGGTGAATGATTTTATCCGTCTTTGTGAGCTATCTTGCGTATAACAAGTTTCTTGGGTTCCTATTTGCTTGTTCTTCTGAGCAATATCTTGATGAAATAACTTTGCAAATGTCTAGCAGGCATTTCCGGTATGTGCTGAGTACCCTTTTCTCGATTTCAGGAAATAATGTTTGAAAATTTCTCCCCATGGCTTCAAAAATTGAAATAAGAAGGGAAAAGCATGTGGACAAAGATTTTCCTATTGGTCCGGCGAATCCCTGTGGGTTAGAATCTAATTTTTGCCAACGATCTTGTCTAATAAATGATGCAAAGGAAATTCACTGGGCTTGGAAGTGGCATAAGATCAATTGTAATGGTTCATTGTAAACATGTCCCTCGCAGAATGGATGACAACGACGAGCAGAATTACCCGCCTTCAATTGAGCACTCACTGCCCATCAGAGTCTCTACGGTCACTCAAAAAGTACTATGTAATCCAAGTTTGCCCCAGGATAGTTTAAAATCAAATGTAATCCACAGCTAAAGAAGGGATCTAAAAGCTCATGGGATATTACTCGGCTACTAAACAACACACAAAATGGAATAACACAATTACAAAAAAAAAAAAAAAAAAAAAAAAAAAAAAAAAGGTTATTTAGGACAATGGTTGCTTTGCATATGCAGAGGAAATTCTTCTTTCAATGTTCTTTGACGATCGGTATCACACTAAACAGCTAGCTGCTCAGCACATAATAGTTGAAAGATGAGAGTAAATGATGGCATACACAAATCTGAAATATGGACAGTCAACTTTGAAGCGGATAATTATATAAATCTAATTCACTGGAAAAGTATTGTGGTAACAGAAACCCTAATCAATATGCATTTAAGGGGTGCAATCTTGGGGAAGATAATAGAAGGCTGAATATATTACATTAACACCATCCGCACTGTATTACACTGTTTGTCTTCTCTTAGACAAGCAGTAGAAAAATACGTAAAGGAGATCACAGCAGCAGCATCAAAAGTCTGTGGATCCAAAGAAGAGATGTACTAGGTTGATACATAGAAAAAATTATGCCAGTCTTTGATAAAAAATCACAATTCAATGTATAAATAAAACATTGAGTTCAGATGGTATGGTGGTCGAGCTATGCACTGTTGTGACATGAAATGCAGTCACCTCCACGTGGTACCTCCTGGGAAGTTTTGAAAGCGACTAGGTAAGAGTTGTATTCTAAACAACAATTAGTTGTGTGACACAACAGAGTGGCAACGCCTTTTTTTTCACCAAAAGTTGTCAGTTTTTCCCACTTATACAGAACAAAGATATCGTTTTATCGTTTAAATATGTTAAGCCATTAATAATTAAGACTTAAGTAACACGTCTAACATATAGTAACCATCTCTATATAAAATAATTAAATATTTTGAAAAAATGTCAAATATTACCCAAAATTTCGACTTTTGGATCAAAAGCGCAGACTCAAGCCATTTTTTTCCAGCGGTAATATTGCACGCAGATGATGTACTAGTATAAAGGCAACTTTTGGCACCTACCCATTTTTTGATTTGTATTTCATTTAAATTACATTAAATAAATACATTTAAAAATAAAGTGTTGAAAAGGAAATTTGGAGATTAATTGACTTAATTATCCAATTTTGTTGTTAACATCTATGTTCAAAAAGTTTTTTTTTTTTTTTAGTTATATAGTTTGAGAATATATAGTTTTTTATACAGACTTTACATTTCAAATACATTAAAAAACTTTTATAATTTGTCGTAATATGTTTGAAGATTTATTAAATTTTATAATGTTCAGTTGTCTTTTCTATTAAAGAAATAAATGTACCATACGATTAGAAAAGGGTTAGCTATATATTTTCTTATGAAATTTCGAAGTCTTTTTTATATAAAATAGGGCTGCATAAATCATTCTTTTTTTTTTTTTTTTTTTTTTTTTTTTTTTTTTTTTTTTTTTTTGCTACCATTGTATAAAAAAAAAAAAAAAATAAATAAATAAAACTTTTCTTATCCTGAATTGTTTTGTTTGCTCTTTGATATTCTGATTTCATGATAACATGATTTATGTTTCTCATATCTTTCATATTCATAGTTATGACTTGATGGTAATAAATTAAATTTTATGCTGAATGAACAACATATCATATTGTGACAGTTTTAGAATGATTTTAGTAGTAAATTTTGTATTTTCACGATCCTCATGATGAGAATTCTTTTTAATAATTACGAAAATACTAAAAAATGTAACAATACATTATTATTAATTTTCTGCATATTTAATATCTTTTTTTTGTAATTGTGCATGAAAACGTAGCGAAATAATCTTAAATAAAGTAGATAAATGATACTACAGAAAAAAAATATTGCCATTGCCAATTTAAATTGACGACATGTCAAAATGATGTATGAAGTCTGTCACAGTTTACGATACAAAAAAATGGTTTTAAATAGTCTATACTTGTTTTAATTCCAATAACTAAAGACCTGGGTGAAATAAGGTATTATGTAACAAAAATTAGAATTTGAGAAATTAGAAGTGAACGTTTTTTGTTGTAATTTATTTATTGATTTAGTTCCTTTTTCGTAGCATATGGTAATAGGTGATACTATTCTCTAATAGAAAAGAATATTAACATTTAATTATTAAATATTATAAATTATTTTCATCATTTACGAATAAATATACAAATATTAAATATTAAATGATACTATCTCATATGGTCAATACTAAGTAGAATATTATTATTTTAATTTTTCCATATGATATAATACCTCATAATGCTTTTATCCACAAAATAAAACAATTTATGAGAAAATATATCATAACATGATCTTTCACTATGCTCTTCAATTATTCCATAATTATTTTTTTTCAAAAGCTTGATTTTCTTAAAAGTTCAGAATACATCTAAAGATTTCATTGTAAACTAATTATTTAACGTTACAGAAAATGAATAATTTCATCAATTTTTGTCTGTAAATTGACCTTTTAATGATCCATAAGTATAGCACAAAAAAAAAAAAAAAAAAAAAAAAAAAAAAAATCGAAATTTGTTGAGAAAATATGTTCAGAAATGTTGTTTTATTAATTACTATTTGCTAGTTATCATATTTTATCATTCATAAACATGATCACAAATAAATAAAATATAGATGGCTATAACATCCAATTACGCAGAAGCAATATGCATAATGTTCAAATGCTATTTCCAGGACTGTTCACGGCAGCGCCTGAGGGCATCATGGAGCCTTTTGAAGATTTTTTTGGCGCCTGTTTGAAGATTTCGTATTATTAGACTTTTTAGAAGTAAAATTATATTATCAAGAATGCTTTCTTTAAAACCATTAATATTTGATCAGGGATATTTTCAAAATCTCTGAAAACGCATTAAAAAAAAAGAAACATACTTTGAAAATTTAATCATATGTATTTTCATGATTTGCAGTTATTGTTTATAAAGTGTAATTATGATGGTTACATTTGGTAATAACTGGAAATAGCTCTTTTTAGTTATAAAGAAGTAACAGAAAAATAAACGTTCTTTATCTTCTCTCGCCCCTTTGAAGACACATGTCCATGAAAGTTCAGTTTTTTCTTTTTACTGTTGTCACACTGGCCCATTGGCTGTTTCCTAAGAGGGATAATGGGGATTAATTTTTGTTTCTTGACTCTTGGATTTAGGTTTCTTTTTCTTTCAATTTACTTAGAAAATTTAATAAAATAGGGCCACATGATTTCCATCTATAAAAACACATCCATACTATCTCTCTACAACCACCCATATAGATTTATTACTATCATGTCGGTCTTTCTTTCTTTTCTTTTTTTTTTTTTTTTTGTACTTTTTATGATGCCAAATTCACGCCTTCAAAATAAGTCAAAGTTTGTTTTCACACCCAAAAAGAAACCTAGCAATATATATTATTTCCATGTTTATTTTTTGTTATTGTTGTTATTATAGGCGCGATTAAAGTTTCTGGCACTTTATACTATAAACATTTTTGAGACAGACCTCTCACAGAAAAATATATAAATTGAAATTTAATACATTTATCTCCAGAACCGTATGAATATTTTGTCTGCAGCTGTAATTACCGCTGTACGACCGCTGTACGACCGCTGTAAGACGTGCGTCTATACTAATACTTTGCGATAATATTGCCACATGTTTTCAGTCATGTGAATAATGGCGCCTTGCATTCAGGGGCGCCATTTCAGAATTTTCTTGGGGGGGGGGGGGGGCAAAGCTGTCTTTGAAGACAGTGGCATAGCCAAGGGTGGGGTGGGGTTTGGCGTCGGGGGGTGGGGGTGGGGCTGTACTCTCTCCCATCAAAACGAAAACCTATGAAAAATTCCGTTTTAAGCAGGTTTGTTTTTATCTTAGCAGGTATAATTTCAAGATAGTGACTAACATTTTTTCCGTTTAAGACAGTATCCTATTATAGACAGTTTCCCTTTTTACAAGTATTCTTAAAGGCATTTAAAACATCCTTTCTATAGTATACCTCTGTAGAGTATAGGTATATTACATTTATTGTAAAACTTGCGAATACGAAACCTGTCAAAAAAAGAATTGTTTCGCAAACTGAAATAAAATTAAGTTTCTATGAAGAAAGCACTATATAATTATACTTGCTAAGAAGGGTACCTGTCTAAAACGGAGATTTTTTTTTTGACTTTGCAGGCTTTACGGACAGGACAGGGAGCCATTTAATAAGTTTCTTAGAGTGGGGAAAGGACGCAAGATTTTGTTTGAGGGGAAGGGTTTGAAATAGCATGCCATTCTTAACATTTTCATAAGCATGGGATTCTTCAAGAAATATTTTTAACACTTTCCAACGCAGTTGAAAAGTGAATCGGGTTTGTCTGCCCGTCTGGTCATGCTCTAACTAACGTAAATATACTGGGATTGACGCGTAATTGATATATGTTATTAATGTTTACAATGGAGTGTTTGGTATTCAAAATGAAGTGTGTATCATTCATAGTTCATTTACAGGAGGACTCAAAAGTATTCCGTTAGATTATGGTCTATCGAGTAAAATCATTTGCGGTATATTTTAATATTGTTGTATTACAGTATTTAAACATAATAACATTTATATACATTATTGGGGCGTACTAAAAGATGACTACTACATGTAATGTTGTGTTTAGCACTTACAGTTCGCGTCCAGGAGAACTCACAAGTATTCCGTTATATTATAGTCTATAAAGAAAGAGTATTTGTGACGTATTTTAATAATGTTACTCTGTTACAAACATAATGAAATTGATAAAAATTTCTGAGATGTGCGAAATAGATATGAGTTTGGGCTCATTTTTCAGAGCCCGGGGTCAATTTTAAATCCGAATCCGAAAAAGTTTGTGCCATCAGAGCCCGATTCCGATACCGAAAGTATGCACGGGAAAAAAAAAAGGGTTTAACAAAAATACATATTTAAAAGCTGTTCTAAATGTAATAGATCTCATTTTTTAACAACTGTTAATCTCTAGCACATAATTAGTTTTATGAAATTTACATTAAATCTTATCAAAAGAGACGTTTAGTGTCAAATAGAAATATACTTCCCTAAAAAGATTTTTTAATTTTTCTCCCGCAACAAGTAGGTATCTCTGATGGACACAATAACGAAGAGCATTTTATGTATAAATTAATGAAATTTGCAGAAATTATGATTTATATGACGAAGAATCGAACAGCGTTTTCTGTTTCCTATAGAAGGTGCACATCTTTCGTATTTATCATGGCTTTTAAAATCAGTTTAAATTATAAATTTGACACCGTTACCGAAAAGATCCGATGCTTTTATAGAAAAAGAGGAAACGCTGCTTGATTGCTTTCAATCGGGAATAACAACGCATGCCAATTTTATCTACTTACGTATGAAAGTGATTGTATGGATATGAAGAACAGAGCCACAGAATGAGCAGACTTCAAGAAGAAGCATGAATAAAATCACCAACATTATTTTCATATAAAGAGCGATTACAATTGCAGACAATAGGCGACTAAAAATTTGCAAATCTTAGGCTAATGCTGATTGGCGTAAAAGAAAATATTTATTTCGTGTTAGATCTTTTAAAAAAGTAATAATAAATAAACATTCCAATTAAACATTATCCTAATGGCGCCATATTCTGATTGCCGCCATATTCTGATTGCCGCCAACATCAACAGGTCGTTAATCGCATTAAACTACAGACATAAATCATCAAATATCACAAGTTTTCTTTCAAAATAATGTTCGACAAATACTAAAGAAAATAAAAATCTATTTCTCTTTCCTCCTGATCAAAATAGCATTAAAAAGACTTGCAATGGGATAATTAATTTTTAAGGGGTAAAAAAGTTATTTTTTGTTTCTATACGAGTACGAGAATAAATAAAATTGCCAATTTGAGAAAGAATGGCCCGAGCCCAAAGGCTGGTATAAAAATCAAACCCGTGTCAGGTCCGGGTTGAGTCCGTCTCATCTCTGGTGCTAATACATACTTTCTGTAGAATATGTGGTGCGAAGCATTCATCACTCATTTACAAGGTTATGCAAAAGAGTTCGATTATTTGATGGTCTACGGGTAAAAACTGTTCGCAGCGTATTTCAATAATGTTGCACTATTTCAAACATGATGAAACTGATATACATTACTGAAGCTAACAACAAAATGCTTGCAGTAAAATAGGATGGGGATTGCATTTATCAGTCATTTACAGGAACACATAAAATATTTCGGGAACAAATCTGTATGCGAAGTTTGGATATTAGGAATGATTGCTGCAAGTCCGTTTTCACTTATGGTATGGTTTTTTAGTTTAACTAAATTTTTGAATACTACATAGTGTGCATAAATTCAATAGAACATATACAGAGCAATTTTTAAATTTAAGACACACAGAAAAATTCGTAAGCATTATTGAGAAAGAGAAGTAATTACTTAAAGATGTTATTTTTAATTTGAGTTATGCAGCTTCAAGTTGTCTTTCAAGCTCAACTATAAGGTAAGTTTGCTGCATATAAATAAAATCATATACAGGACTATGCAAAGAACTGGATATATAATCGCCTATGGATATTAACACATGGAAGCGTAATTTAAGTAGCTTAAGCATTGCTTGAATTATATTTCAGCATTAATATGTGGCGTGTATTAAAATCTGTATGTCATATACAGGGCTGTACAAAAGAATTTAAGTAGGTTTCCCCCTATCGGTAATATTTGATGTTCAGGTTCTTAGTGATTGTCTTTTGTTGGTGGTTAGGTGAAACACTGTATTTCGAAGGCATGGGATGGATTAATACTCGGTCGTTTTCGTCAAACAGTCCTTTCAACTGCTCTAACTCTGGCTTGGGGATTTTTTTTTTTTTCGCCTTCCTACCTGATCCCAGTTCTTTTTTGGCCGAGAGTCCCTCCTAGTAACATTCTAGAACATCATATGTAGTTCGTTTGGTGATATTTTCGGAAAATAAATAGTTCACGATGGACTTGCTCCTTGATGAATATTGCTTTCGTAAAACTTGTACACAATAATACATAGACACTCCTCTTGTGGCTCTATTCTTGGAAAACACAGATTACTTAATGATCTCTTGGCTAATGGCCATGCTCTTATATACCATAGAACAACACTTCACGCGCAAGTTTCACCTGATTCGATTTCCTTTGCTATTTTACATAATTGCAAAGTTTGTGCGGATTTCTAGGAAAAAGTCCGTATGTTTTCTAAAATGTTTAATTAGATACATTATTTACCTTATTGAAAGTCTAAGTTTTGCTAAAGCATTCTTGATGTGTTGGAAAGTGTTTCATAATCTATGCTTGACGCATAATTTTTCTCTCTTGTTTAATTTTCAAGGGAAGACCATGCTATTTTATTTATTTATTTGCTTATTTTTTTTTGCAGAGCAACGCAAAATCAATTCGTCAATTGACCGCAGAAAAAAATTGCGAAATTTGCAAATTAGACTTGGAAAAAATAGATAAATTGGCAAATTAGAAATTTTTTTTTTATAATTATTAGTTTATGTACCTAAAGTGTTTACTTATACGTGTTTTTATTGTAATAAAATTTGACAAGCTATTTTAGGTTTTGAGTAATTTTTTTAAATTCTTTTGAGTCTGACCTGCGATGACAGATAAATTTTCTAAAATATCAAATTCCTTGGGGGGGGGGGCATGCCCCCCCCCCAGCCCCCCTCAAATGGCGCCCCTGAGTGCCAAGAGGTTAGCTTCGCCCCTGCTTACTAAAAGGTTGGACAGGTCTGCTATTTCGAGACAAGAATATTTACTAAACCTGATGCATAACTGAATAGTGCTGATGCTTAAGCAGGCTCTTTATTGAATATCGAAGTTTTAAACATTTTTTAATTTATTTTAATTTCCACAGTTAAAAAATATATTTATTGTTTTTGTAGTTCTACAGTATGAAAAAAAACAGTACTGTATATATAATCGCAAAGTCGCTGGAAAGGAGAACATAATTAGTATATCTGTCAGGAATTTTAATTTTTATCTTTATATTAATAAAAGATGCCTTCTTTTGGGGCAGACTTCATAGTGAAATAATAACAATTTTTCAAAGTTATAGCAAGTACACACAAAAGTTACATCAAAATATGAAACTTCAAGAAAATTTTCTTGAAGGGTGTATGAATTTTGGAGAATTCAACCTCAAAATTTAACTCACTTGAGTAGTAGTTCCCCATTCTATTAGCTACGATTTTAATTCACATTTTTTTAAAGGAAATATTTTAGAGTTCAGAATGTGGAAATTAAATATTTTATTATACAATTTGTACTACTGTTATGTTTTTTATACTTCTTATGAAATTAATGATGTTTTTCAGTAACTATACTTGCAAACTAACTGTAGCGCTGATGGTGTTATGCAAAAGTACGTAGCGGTGTGAGCTGAAATTTTGTTGCAAATCATATTTTTAAAATTACAAATCATATTTTTAAAATTAATTTACAAAGTCATATTTCATGCATGAAATAACATATAGAAAAACATAATATAAAAAATCCATCTTGAAAACTAATTATTACAGAAAAGATAAATGGAAATATATAAAAATATTTGACAATAAAATATATAAATGTTGTTTTTGCATACTTGCTAAACCTCCAAGCAGAATAATTTCCTATTTTTAACTCATGTTAATTCACTCTAGATTAGTTTTCTGATTTTAAAATTGGGTATTTGTATTGAAAATTTAAACGATTTTTGCATTTCAATATGATTGATTACACAGGTCTTCACAGAAATATTTTTTTCAGCTGGATAGTTTTGGTTAATTACATATGTTTTAGAGTGCTGAATCCAAAAATGACCTTTTTTTTTCCTCCATCGTATACAATATTGTTGCAAAATATAGTACGTGTACATTGGAAAAGCACAACTGAGATGTAAAAAGTCAATATTTTATTACAAGTAACTATTTTAAAAATTATTCTACAAGTTCAAAAGTAAACTACCCCCCCCCCCCCCTGCTACATTTTACATTTCAGTATATGTTATGTGTGTTGTGGTAGAATCTTATTTCTGTGTGTAACTGTTTTTGTTCGATCCTCAAATTTGTATTTCTCCAGAGTGTCACTCTTAGAAATATGAAATTAATATTTGGGATCTTTACTGGATGTTGTTCCTTACTCAAGAATAGGATACCAGATTTCAAGTTAAAAAGAGAAGTTTTAAGTTTAATTAAACTGAAAAGACGAGTTTCTCAAGAAAATATGACATGATGGAATCTTTAAAATATTTTTCCGATTTCTGAGAGTAAAAACCTATAAGAAAGAGTCAATAAATCTAATGAATTTTTTGTTTGCCGACCTGTATTATTGCTTCATTATGATTTTACGTTTTCCGAATAACATTGAAAAAGTATTAAAATGATAAGATCTAAGCTTATTTGTAAAATATAAATATAAAGAATACAAACATTTTTGATTAAATGACAATTTCTTTGTCCTTCATCGATAAATTAGAGATTAAAATGTAAGGGTTCTTTTCTTTTATTTCCTTTTTTCCGATTTTTATCGTATTTTTAGTTAGATATAATATATTAATAGAAGTGTAGTCATTTTGTAGGATTTTGAGAATCCAGTTCCGAACTTACATTTGGATGCAGTCCCTAAAAGATGATTATTTTAAAATAATTAATTTCTCTGAAACTAATTGCACGAATTTAAGGAAAATATGAATTTAGGCTGATTGAGGATTGTAGAATTTATTTATGATTCGAAACTTAGGTGTTGCTATTGAAAAAACAATGTTTGGGTTCATTTTGATATGTAAATGGCCCCCTAAGAAATTTTCTATACATCATTTAAATATAGACTCTATTTCTGATCATTTGGTACCAGTAACTTTCTTTTACAAAAATTTGTTGCATAGTTAATCAGGACTGTACATAATTCTTAATAGAGAATAAATTATATTGAACTTTAAAATAGCACACTTATAAATCTGGATTCAGTGCAAGGATATTATGAAAGTTAGAGCGCCGATAGAAAAACGCATGCATAAATTAACGGACTGCACATTACCCTATGTTTGAAATTGTCTAAATAATATTTATTTAACGATTCTCTTGCATTCATACTTATACTACATTCTTCCGCGTTTCTTATATTTCAAACGCAACTAAGTTTTTATCCTCCATATACTAAGTCATACACTGTGCATACCCTAAATATTAAATTAGTTTTGAATTCCATATGCAAAAACTAATTATGTTTTATTTGAAGATATTTCGAATTTACTATTAGGTCTTCGTTATTACTACCTCCTTTCAGCAAAATTTATATCCTCCCAGTAATTTTAATGATTAACGGAACAATAAAACCGGTTCATGACATATCATCCTAAAACGTTAAATGCAGAAGTATAATAAAAAAGATGTTAATGATCATAAAACTTTTCTAATAATGCAAATGTGATATTCATGCACACCCTAATGTTATTGATTTGCAATTAGATAACGCTTCCGGGACATCCTAGCAAATTAAATGCATTAATTTGGAGGCATATTGTTCTCTTAATTTCACGATTTCGTATGAAACTAAAGAATTCTGATAAGCAGAAGAAGGCAGCATAATATTTCAATTCTCTGAAGTAAATTAGGGTATTAAAGTTAAAATAATTTGATGCTTCACTGTTTTATTCCTGGAGGAATAATTTCATAAATTCCGTGCATTATGCTCCATAGAAGTAAAAGGAAAGATAGATCAGATTACACTTAACAAAATTAATAAAAATAAAATAAAATAAATGAAGATTAACGGCTTGAGTTATCATAATGACCCTACAATTATAATATTGGATGACAAAATCCTAAATTCAGAGTGATTAAGGAAATTGAGATGGTGAAATTTCGGATTTAAGTCTCTTTGCTTTTAAACAGTCGTAAATTTCTTTTATTGCAGATTAAAATAAAAATTAAGACAAAGCTGCGTAACGTCTTTTGAGGTGATTATAAGATTTAAAAATATTGTGAAACTATGTTATCTGCTTCTAAAATTAAAACTGAAGATTTATTATTGTCGATTAGAAATTACAAATTTTTCACTAGTTTGCAGTGAAGAATAATCCAGATTATCACAAAAGAGCGTAAAACATGCAATATAACGAATGATTTCATTGTAATTGGTTTAACTTCTAAATAAAGATCAGCTATTCAGTAAGAACAATAGCGAGTTATTTTGATTGCTTAACATGATTAAATGTCTATAATGTATTTTAAAGTTTTGTAAAAGCGATATGTAATTATTCGCACAAGAATAAAAGGTAGTTAGCAATTTATAACTTTTCATATATGGAATACACTTGGGTAGAAACCTTCGAAACATAACATATGCAAATTGTCTAGATAGATGATTCATTAAACTCACTAATACAGTGCAATACCTCTGGCGATATTATTCAATATAAGTTTCGCTTACACAATAATGCTGTCATGCCATAAAAGTTGAATAAACAAATGGTAATGGCAATATGAAAAAAATTAAACGTAATAATATGATATAATATAAAATATGAAATTTAAAAATTAATAAGGCTCCATTGCAAAGCGTGTTATGAATTATGAAGATTAAAAACATATCATGTTTGTGAAATGTTCCTTTTAAACAATCGAATCATGAATCTGGTTTGAAGAATTGAAGGTTGTATGTTAATATATGCAGTTCATGTGGACAGCAAGTTGAAAACAGCGCTTAAAGAAACTCAGAATTATTTAAAAAATATATTAATGAATATTTTTCCCATTTTTAATTTCTTAATTATCGTCCAGTGTGTGAAGAATGCACATTTTTAATAACTAAAATTTTCAAAGTTCGTTTTTTATATAATGTGTGATTAACATATAAAGTAAAATAGTCAAAAACATGTACGTCGATAAATTGTCATTAAAAATTACCTGAATGATGAGTCAGATTATGCATACAATTATAGGTCTCTAATTTGCTTTGGCTACATGTAGAGATGATCACAAAGTTCGTTTTCCTTATTTTTCATACTGGTTTTCAGGAAGATTGCTTATAGAAGTTCCAGTTTCCTATGTAAATTTATTCATTGTTTAAAATGTTTAATTTAATATATATTCTTTTACCATTTCCTTTCCTATTACTATTTCCTTTAACAAATTTCTTAGCTGGTATATCTAAAATATTGTATACTATCTTGGTGAATAAAAACATACTTCTCTCATTCTCTTCATGCTCAACAACCAGATTTTTCACAGTCCAGATTTCAACGAGTATTCTGTTAAAAAAAAAAAATAAAATAAAATAAAATAAAATAAAATAAAATAAAATAAAAATAAAACGTAAATATTGAAATAATTTTTCTAAATATTCATAAAGAATAGTTAGTTCCACGGTGTATTAATTTTGTATTCTTCCGTAAATTTTAAGTGTGTGTTTTTGGATTAACATGGGTCATCATAAACTTCTTATACATGGACAAAATATATGTTTATACTAGTGCGCCAACCAGACCTAAAGTAGGGTAGACCGGGACTAGTTGGCCATAGGCGCACGTTAGCCCAGTCGCGATATTTTTTAAACTTTGCGTTAGATGACATTGTCAGTCCAGCCAAGTATGCGTTGCTTCGCTTTCTTCCTCCAACATCAGCAGAATTGAAGTCGGAGCGTCCGTTAAAGAATTATTGAGAATTTTCTAAATTTTGCAAAGGTGAGTAAATTTCCTCTCTTATAAATAATCGTTTTCTATTTGTTTGTAGATTACACTTTAGGTTTTGATATATAATAATTCAGAAAAATAATTGTTCGTAGTAATTGTAGAGTATGTTTTTTTATTGAAATACTTTCAGAATAATTCCTTATAGCCATGAAAAACAAAAATGTCAATACGGGGTTAGATGGCCCATTTGGCACGGGGCATGCTGGCCCGCCGGGCTTACGAGGGGCCAACATGCCTCGTAGGAAGTTTGGCCCTGGGGTATTGGAATTTTGATATATTTAATGAATTATTTTAATAAAAAATTATTATTTTTTAATTGATTTATTATTAATTAATAATAAGGAATTATTTTATTACTTGAATTCTTGGTTATTTTAGTCAATCTTTTTAAAAAATGAAGTTATAACGTTATTTACCTCCTCCCCAAATTAAATCAGCTGCTCCTGTTGTACAAAAACCTTTATAACTTTCATAATTATAGAAAAATCTCTGTTGGCTTGGCTTATAGGCGCTGATAGATTTTGAAGTTAAGTACTAATTTCACGAAGAATTTAACGGATTAAGGGAAATGTGATTTTTTTCTTATACAACACCCCCCCCCCCGACACCACACACACACACACACTTTTTTTTTTTAGTTTTTAATTTCTTTTTGCTGTAAGAGTTGCTCTTATCAAAAGCTTTTCAATACAAAAATTGTAGATAATATTAAGATGATTTATGATAAATTTAAGTGAATTGACGAAGTTAGGAATTTTTTTTTTCTGAAGATCTATTTTTTGCACTCCTTGAAGCCATTTTTAATCATATCAAAAATCTGTCATGCATAATTTTTTAGCCTTTTTCCTAGAAGTTTTGAAAACTTTAAACTGATTAGATATATTATCGTGTCCATAGAAAAGTAATATATATATAAAGTTTCGAACTGGGGGGTGATTTTGGGATCTAGGGGTCATAATCAGTGTAGATCTGCAAAAGTTTTTAAAAAATTCCAACATATGGGGGATTGCAATAGGTAGTATTTCTTACGAAATCTACCTGAAAGTTCGGCCTCCTAGTGTTACATACTACCGCTAAAAGTAACAAATCTAACAATCAAAATCTATCCGACTCTGATATTTCTCAATTATTAATAAAATCCCCTTGTTCCCTCGTCCAGAGATGAGTTTGCCACAAATAATCCTTTAACAACATCACATTTTATGAAGTGAAAACCTCTTACCTGAGTACTTATTGTTGAAACTAAATCATCCCTTCCCTCTTCATAATCCATAAAAAGGGCAGTTTCAGGAAAAAAAAAATTAATTATCAAAAGCTATATTTTCCTTTAAGAAACATGTTGTTCCTTCTACAGTCAGAATAGAACTACACTTCCCTACCCGTTCATAAAGATCAGTAGTTGAAACAAAAAATATAAAAAATGATATCATCCAACATAATTATATTAAGCACATTGCTATATACTAACTTAATGATTATCTAAATCTCATTATACCAATAATAAATCATGAATGTAATCAATAATATATATATTTCATGATAAACAAACTGTGTTTTTTAATACTTAATTAGGAATCAAAATTTTATATAAACGAAAATTATCATTATTTCACAGAAGCTGGCATTAGCCAAAGCATCATCAAGAAATATTACATTTTACTGACAGAAATTTGAAGGAAATGATGCGCTACAGAAACATGCGTTAGAGCAACGTAATAAACGAAAGAAAAGAATTATTGCACTTAACACATGTACAGAGGCCTTGACACAATTTATTTACCAACTGGTGTTTATAATAAATCACCTAATTAAGGATGAATGATTTTTTAAATTAATGTACTATAAGATTTACGGTGTTTTAACACTTAGCATGCCCTTATTAAAATTTATTACTGTTACGTAATGTATTAAAGACATTTTTATGAGAAAATAAATTCAAATTTTAAAGCAATTTTTCATGGAAGTTAATAATTTGAATAAGTCACAGTTTTAATATTTAAAATTTTAATTTTAATTTTGGAGGCTATATTGTGTTTTTGTTTGCAAGAAATAAAAATTAAGATTTGGTAAAATTTTCATCATTTCTTAAATCATCTTTAATCAATCTTTTTGATCATTTCTGCAATCGGGACAGGTTGGCCTAAGCGACTTGGTGTCAGTTTGAGCTTCTTAACTAATACTTATTGTTAATATTTTCAAGTTTTATTATTGTGACTTCTTCCTGAAAGTACACTGATAGTCGTAACATAAAAAGAAATTTAAAATGTTGAATTGTAATTTTTTTTAATTATTAGAAGAAAAAGCTGGCCAACTAACCCCGGTCTACCCTACTTCCTTAAACATAAAACAACCTGGCAGTTTTATGGCTTCCAAATTTATAGCACGGGGGGGGGGGGGGGATATGGCTGCTTTGGATATTCATCCAACGTCCGATTAATAAGATGAAGGCTGCCCCAATGCAGCACGTTAGAGAGGAAATCAATGCAGGGAGCAAAGCTAAGAGCCAATTTCCGAGAAGGGACAAGCTTTGAACGTTCCGAAATGGTTTTAATACATGGAAACATAAAATTATGATATCAGAATTGTATTTCCAGTGTTAGTAGAAGTATTGCTAGTACCCTTGTTATGAGGATTTTATTATTGTAATGTCTACTCGGGGATGACTAAGATTTTGCTAGTCTGTCTATAATTACAACTTGATGTGTCATTTGACATTTTTAGTATGGAGGGCTACAATGTTTTTAGTCTTAGAGAAGATATTAATTAAACAGTTACATTTAAACTTAGCCGGTTGGTTAATCTCTGGCTTCATTTTATAATTTTAAAGTATTGCATTTTGATACAACTATAATAAATGATTATTAAAAACTAGCAAACGTTTGACCGAATTTTTTCCTTCCTTGCATACCTTCAGGTTATGTCAGTAATAAGGACGTACAATCCTGACAGAAGAAAAAGCCTATTTCTGGTCTACAAAACGGGTTGAAGTGGCATCTACTGTAATTCAGTTAGTTACTTGCCAATTATTTTTTCGAGTATTTTATCATGCCAATTATTAATTCAAGAATTTTATGATGCAATAAGTATTTAATATTACTTATGTTCCGCGTATAACTTATTATATGATTATGTATGCATTTTGGTATACGTATACTAAAATTTTATTAAAAACTAGCAAACGTTTGACCGAACTTGTCTTCCTTGCATACCTTCGGGTTATAAGGCCATAATAATGAGGTACAATCCTACCAGAAGAAAAAGCCTATTTATTCTCAACAAAACAGGTTGACCTGGCCTCTACTGTAATTCAGGTGTTTACATGACAATTATTGATTCGAGAATTTTATCATGCAATAAGTATTTAATATTACCAATGTTCCGCGTATAACTCATTATATGATTATGTATGCATTTTGATACTCCTATATTAAAATTTTATTAAAAAACTAGAAAATATTTGACCGAATTTGTCCCTTCCTTGCATATTTTCGAGTTATATGGCCATAATAATGAGGCACGATTCTGCCAGAAGAAAAAGCCTATTTCTTGTCCACAAAACGGGTTGACTGTAATTCGGGTATTATTGGTTCGAGTATTTTATCATGCAGCAAGTATTTAATATTACTGATGTTTGCGTATGGCTCTGATATTTAAACGGTTAAGATATTTTATCAAATAGTAATTTTCTAAGATACTCAAAGAAGTAAAGCTAATTTTTGATTACCCTCAAAATTTGTGTGATAAGAAATAATAATTTGAATTAAATGATTATTGTGAGATTAAAAACTGAATTGTTAAAACATTAAATAAAAAATATTTGTAAGAGGAAGAATACATATAACATATATATATATGATTGCTAAAAATAGTAGGATGGATAAAAAAAAAAAAAAAAATAATGTTTTAATTATGTTAATGTGGAATTTCTAGAAAATATAAGTGTAATGGAAACATATGCATATATTAATTTAAATTAATCGCATAACTCTTTATGCATCACTTGTACTTAATTAGGAATAATTATAGGCAAAAATATTTCTGCAGATTAGCTTAAAGGTAATTCATCCAGGGGTTCTGCTTACTAACTTATGAGCTTAAAAGATGGGAGTTCAGCGAAAAGTAACAACGCGATAAATTAATTAATTTTAATTATTTCATTTAGGTTAAATTTAAATTTGCAAATTTTCATAAGTTCCCATAAGAGATTAACGATCTCGATTTAATTAAGCCGTTATAGTTATCCAGAAACGGTAGATGATCATACCACCATATATGATTGGGAGGATTTTTTTTATCGTAAACATTATTTTTAGTGAATGCCCAGACCTTCTTAGAAGATCTATTTCCATGAACGTCATAAATAAAATTCAGCAGGCATAAATGGTTTACAAACAAACTGGGAAGTATGTTTGTAATTATTTTTTTTTTCAGTTAAATTCTCTATTTAAGTTTTAGTATTGCATATAAAATCGCTAACTGTTTCATATTTCATAACATTTTTTTAATGCAAGTAAAAAATTAAAAGATATATATTTGTGTTATTATTTTGGTGTGAACATTATAATTTTGCTTTCTAAATAAAAAAAGGGTTAGGGCAATGAAAAAACTTTCTTTCCCAGAACTAAACATGTACAATATTTTAAACTTTCTTAGCTATTTTAGGATTTATTCTAAGAACAATAAAATGCTCCATTTTTCGACAAAAGCAATACACTTTATAAACTTTGAAACCTCATCAAAGTACTATAACATGATTTGCTCTTTTTATATAAAATTTAAAAGTCACGTTTTCTGGAAAAGTTTCTCAGAAAATTTTTAAAACTGTTCGAGAAATAATTTTTTTTTCTTTTGACATAAATTTAAAAATAGGCCAAATGAAATTTTGAGGAAAAAGTTATACTTTTTTTATTAATTTTTATGTACCTATACTTAACTGTAGTTTTAAAAATTATCTTTGAAAATTAATATTACATTTATATTTAGCCTATATAAAAAAGTAAGATATATGTGTGTGTAAGTATACATTTTTATGTATATGTACACACACATATATCTTACTTTTTTTCTATGTATAAGCAGGTTACTTTCTTTTCGTACTCACTATGCCCTATCATGTATACAGTCTGTGATGCGTCATAAAGCAATGCAAAGTAATGGTCTTGATCAATTATATTTGCACCAAAGAGGAATTAGTAATGCTGAATGTAGAGAACCAGTCTAGCGAACAACGTTTTCTTTTCTTTTTAAAAATATCTAAATAATAAATTCAACATATTTTGACAAGCTTTGCAGGGTTAGTAAAAGCGATTTTATATACACATCCTAACATGGCATCTTTTCGTTCAAAGACCACATTTTTAATCTGTTCTGCCCCCTGTATTGCAGAATTCAGAAATTTGTAGGACACGTCAATACTGCCGCCTACGTTGCAATTAAAAAATAATAATAACTAAAGAGTTTAACAGTTATTTAAAAGTTTTGCACTGCTAAAACAAAGAATAATATTCTAACTAGTCTGCTAAAAGTATAAAAAATGCAGTTAACAGATTTAAAACGTTTTTGTTTATTACTATAAATAAAATAAGCGTATAGGGTCAGGAATTATTTCAAATTATACTTGATTGACTCATATACAGTTCGGTCGGAAACCACCAGACAAAATGCTCAGAACAATAATCATCGCTTTTTAAGCATGGATTTTTTCCAAAGAACCATACATCTGCGATATAATTTTTCTGATTAATTCAAAGGAAAAAGTATGACGTCTATCTCGCATTTTTAAATTCAGAATATATATTAATTAATCTTATCATGGCACTGTTGTGTTAAAATGTCATATTTGTTCCTACTAGCAAATGTTTACAGAAAATACCTCATCTTCACTTATTTTTTGTAAAGTTAATCTGTTTTTTATTCAACATGCATAAATATTTTTTTTTTACCCTTTGTAATTGAATGTGACATTATTAGGTAACGAGCATTCCTAGAAAAAGACCGAATGTTAAAATTTCAGAAGCAATGCCTTTTATCAATATGTGATAAATATGAGTTAGATAAATAATTTAGGTGCAAAGTTTGAAACCGATGCATTTTTTACCGATTTCAACAGTCAAAATAACTAACTTAAAATATTTAACACATAGAATTTTTATTATAAATATTTTTGAAACTCTTTTTACTATCACGGATTCGACACACTGTTTGCAAATTACACAAATGAGTTCAATGTGACTGAATTTTTACCAAAAACGTAGAAGTGGAAACTGAAAAAGTATAAATTTTACTTCTAGTATAACCACCAAGACAATATTCTTTAAAGACATGCAGTATCATTGATTTTTACAGATACGTCGATTCTCACCGAAATTTCTTATTTAAAGCCCTTTGATTTACGCATCTGTCAATACAGTGTGTAGGTGTAGTCACGTGTCATGGAAACTCACATTGTTGACACAAGTGGATGATAGCGATTATTACTTCAAAAGAGGCGAAGAAATTCCATACTAACCATTCTGATTAAGAATTTTTGCGCGATTAAGCATTTTGCGGATGAAAGCGCATCGCTGACTTGAATCGTCCTTCCCCGCAGGGATTTCGAGCAACGTGCATCATTAGATCAATACAGAGCTTGCTGCCATGTCTTTTATGTATGGGACTGCTCAAGGAAATAGTTCACACACACTGCACGTCTAAAAGCTCTCTATCCTGTTGAAGTTTAACCTCTGTTGTGCGTAATACTGTTTCTTTCACAGCAAGAATTCTGCGATATCTTCCATTGCCCGTATCACTACTTGAAGCATAAAACGACCTACCTTCGCTCAATCCCCCGTACAAATGCTCAAATGTTCGGCAATCCAGCAGATTCCTACACGGGAATCGTTCGATGTACATCCTCTGAGCAGCCGCTGCATTTCCTTGAGCAGCCCCATACATGAAATGCATATCAGCAAGCTCCACATTCGTGTAACAACGCATGTTGCTGGAAATCCATGCAGAGAATGACTATTCAAGCCAGCGAAGTGCTTTTATCTACTGAACTCAACAACGCCTTCTACTGCCTCAACGCTACATTTACGCACCCACATTCCTATACGAAATCTGTTTATTTAAGTCCTTCTGTCTGCCTTTACATTTTTGACAGATGGTTTTGAAAAACACCATGCCTTTACATTTTTGACATATAGTTCTGAAACACCCTGTATACATAATATACAAGGTGTTTCAAAACTATATGTTAGAAATGTAAAGGCAGGTTGAGGGGATGTAAATAAAAGAATTTTGTGTAGGAATCTTGATGCGGAAAGGCACCACTGAGACAGTATAGGAATTTGTTGAGTTCGGCACATGAAAGAGTTTCGTTGAATCGCCATTCCCTGCACGGATTTCTAGAAACATGCATCTTTACACTAATGCAGAACTTGCCGACATGCGTTTCATGTATGGGGCTGTGCAATAAATTGGCTCACACCTAGTACACGTCCAACAGCGCTCGAACTTGTCGAAGGACTATCCTCTACTTTGAATAATACTGCTTCTTCCACTGCAAAAATTATGCGATACCTTCCAGTGCCCGTTTCATGCCTGGAAACATAAAACGATCCACTGCATACAACTTCCTATGAAGCTGCAGTAATATTCGGCGATCCGGCAGAACTGTATCTGGTAATCTCTCCATGTACTGTACTGTACATCCTTTGAGCAGCCACTCCATTTTCTTGTGCAGCCTCGTACAATTCATGTTGTGAAATGCATGCCGACAAGTTCCGCATTGGTGTAACGATGCATGTAACTCAAAATCATTGAGAGGAACGACGATTAAAGCCAGCAAAGTACTTTCATTTGACAAAATCAACAGCGCTCTCTACTTCCTCATTTCTGCACTTTCACACCCACATTCGCGTACGAAATCTTCTTATTTCGGTCCCCTCTACCTGCTTTTACATTTGAGACATGCAGTTTTGAAACACCCTGTATATACTGGGTGTCTTAAAATGGAGTGATCAATTTTGAAATTCAATAACTTGAAAATAGTAATTTATTACCTGTATTAGCGTACCTTTCGTAATTTCGTAGTTTTATTTTTTTATTTTCACAGAACTTGTTGAATTTTCGTCGGAAAGTGGGAGTGCATGATGAATTAATTTGAAGAAGATTGCATATCACAAAAAGAAGACCACCTGCACTTTTAAATTTCAGTAATTTATTTATTTAGTTATTTATTTTGAAGAGGGTTATTCTAAGCACATAAAATGGTTGAAATAAAGCAATTTTCTATGAGTTACAAGAATCCAGTTTTATTAGATTTTGAAACAGACTATTCGCTTTACAATGATAAAATGCATAAAAAATTAAAAACATTTTACACTGTTTCAAAATATAAAAATAGCAGTGCTACGATTTACATTTACATAGCTAAACTAATATTTTTTAATGGAATGTTACCTAGTTTAATTATATCTTACAATAAAATTAAAATTACTGCTATTTAGTAGCATAAAAATAGTGATATATCGTATTATACTCAAACTTTTAGTTTACTTATTATACAGTTATCGATTTCTAATTTGCTGTAATACTTTTGCAAAAAATATGAAGATAAAACTTGCGGCATTTAATGCAAAAATTTGCTTAATATACATGTTTACATTCTAAAATAAATATAAACTTAGAGAATGTTTTCATGAATAAACATTGTTATCATGAAAATTTATCAAAGTAAAGAGTAAATATGTGATTGTAGTTCAAAACAAAGATTTAATTTCTATGATTAAATTAATTTTCATACACCATAATTAAATTTCAGCGCATAGTAATTAATTTTTGGATAGATAGTTTGGTATTAAAAATATAATTTTTTATACATAATTTTAATTAACTTTTCAATTAATTATCAGCAGTGAAATTACGCTTGAACTTATTGAATATTTAATATGTGATTTATCCCATTGATAACTAAGCGTAGAACCAACGGAACGAAAAATATCCAAGCCGGGAATCGAACCAGGACTCCTTGGAGTAGCGCTTCAAGTGCTCTACCATTTAAGCTGCGAGGACGATACCCAGCTTAGCATCTGTCACAAATAAGCATAGAACCAACTAAATGAAAAATGTCCTTAGTATGCCTTCTACGATAGTTAGCAATGTGATAAACCGCGTATTAAATATTCAATAATTTCAAGCGTAATTTCACTGCTGATAATCAATTGAAAAATTAATTAAAATTATATATGTGTTCCCTGATGCTGAGTTTATTTGTGTCTCGTGTTTCGCCACAGGATTGTGTGCTCCTGAAGACTGTTCCATCTTATGCTGCAGTTGCAGCCTTACCAGCATATATAAGTGAGAGATTGTAAGCTGGGTATTGTCCTTGTAGCTTAAATGGTAGAGCACTTGGATCGCTATTCCAAGGTTTCCGGGCTCGATTCTCGGCTTGGACATTTTCACTCGGTTGTTTCTACGCTTAGTTAGCAATGTGATAAATCAGGAATTAAATATTCAATATCTTTTAAAAAATAAAATAGGCAGTATAATTATGCAGTTGTTATTCTGTTTGATATGTTTTAATAATAAATAAATAAATTATATAGTGATTCGTTAAAATGTAAATGCAGCTTGAAGAAACTATCTCCAAGTAAAATAAAACTTAAAATTGCGATCTAAAAGTAAGAATCAATTCCCTTTTATCTGATGCAATCTGTCACTGTTTAAGAAGATTTGAAAGAAAATGAAGTATATTTTTAAGACACTAAATTTCTTTCTTTTTCCTCTTTCTTGACTAAAATGTCAAAAGGGAGGATCTGAAAAAACTTATGGTTTTTCATGGATGGAAAAAAAGAGAAAAAAAAAGTATAGTGAGAATAAATGTGCTCTGAAGTTACGAAAAATTTGACAAAGAATCTGAAAATATATTTTTTAACTTTTTGAAAACAATAATTTATCAACTAGATAGTTTTATTATTTATTTTTGTTAATTTGAAACATAGAATACCATTATAAGAGCGTAAAACTAAAATATAAATAAAATACTAAAATTACAGCGTAAACCATTATTAATAATAATATATTTTAAAATAAAACACGTAAGTGAATGTTAGTTCTACGTTTTATATAAGCATAATACCTTTTATATAACTTTATATAACTTTATATATTATTTAAGCATACTACCTTTTATATAAGCATGTCCTAAATATCCAACCCCTTTTGCTTTTACGTGAGTTCGTAATTATATAAATACGTAGTACCTATGGTCTTCGTCTGGTTCGTCCGTCTGTCCTCATATAACAGTGCAAAAACTTCCCAGCCGAATGGTGGTAAATTTAATATATATATAATCGCTGCAGAATTTCTTCGAGTCATTTAAAATTTTATGAAAATCGAATCAAAACTTTAAAAGATATTAATACAAGTTTTCTCAATTCTAATAAATCATATCATGCGTAATTAATACAATGATATTCCACGATAGGTAATGATTCTAGGTTACCATGGTGATTACTTCATAGTTCAGATTGAGTCCTATTATCTTCGTGTTACACAATTTAATAAATATAACAGTAATAAATTTTATATTCATGCATTTTTGCATAAGAGTGCAAAAGCTAATGCACCAAATATCTGAATATTTACAAAACTACCTATAGCACGAACACACCTCATTTGCCGCATTTGAGATACAATTTCCGACTTGTTACTTTCTTCTATCTTTACAAGAAGAAAGTATTGGTTTCATGAAAATTTTCGAATTCCAGTTTTCGACGGATTTACACGTTTTATGGGTCAGAGATTCCAAAAAACATGTTTTTACAAAATGTCTGTCTGTCTGTATGTGACACAAATTTTGTGGGCACTCTATCTCATGAACTAATGCACGGAATTTAATAAAAATTTATATTCAAGTAGTCCCTGATATAGATTGGTGCTGATTACTTTTTGGTGTAAATCGCCTTGCAGGTGGCGCTGCTATGTAGCATCTTGCAGGATTTCCGCAAAAGCTCTATCTCAAGAACTAATGCACGGATTTTTATAAAACTTCAGATTCCGTTAGTCCTTGACATGAATGGATGCTGTTTACGTTTTTGTGTAAATCGCCCAACAGGTGGCTCTGCTATGCTACATTTTACGGGATTTACACAAATTTCGCAGTAGCTCTATCTCGAGAACTAATGCACACATTTTCATCAAACTTCGGAATTTGTTTGTCCTTCATATGAAATGATGCTGACTACGTGTTGGTGTAAATCGCCCAATAGGTGGCGCTGCTGTGCTGCATTTTGAACTATTTCCTCAATAGTTCTATCTCAAGAACTAATGCACAAATTTTCATCAAACTTCAGATTTAAGTATAACTTGATTAATATTGCTCCTGATTATGTGTTGTTGCAAATCGCTCAACAGGTGGCACTTCTATGCTGCATTTGTCATGATTTGCGCAATACCTCTATTTCAAGAACTAATGCACGAATTTTCCTCAAACTTCATATTTAGTTAGACGTTGACATAAGTTGGTGATAATTAGGTTCTGGTGTAAATAACCCAATAGGTGGCGCTGCTATGCTGCATTTTGCTGGATTTACACGATTTCAGGGACAGTCATACCTCGAGAACTAATGCACGGAATTTCATATTTTTAGAATTATCATGATGAACACAGATTGCCATTTAATGTGGCACTGAGATAGTGAATTTTGAAGTATTGACATGTATGAGATAGAAGAAAGTTTTGTGATGGCCACAACATACTAGTTGTATTCTGTCTTCAATAAAATATATTATTAATAGAATTCTTATATTATTACGAAAGTGCAAATATTTAAATTTTTAATTTATATTAAAATATTAAACATATCTTTAAAGTTAACGAAATTTTTAATATTTAATTTTAGTATTGGGGTACAAATGCGTCCTAAATACATTTTTTTTTAAAATATAAAATGAAAATTGTATTCCAAGATGTATAAAATATGCATATACCAGACGCCTCATTTGCCTAAAAGAAATGACAGTTTTAATATTTAGTCCACTGAATGAAAAGAGCTAAACAAAACTAAACTGATGTTAAGCAGCATCTTCATTTATTTATGCGCTGAGAACTGGAAATAGCGTTGATTTTATGATTTGGAATACTCTCAAAATTGTTTACTTTATTCTGTGAAATGAACATGCTGTCGGTTTTAGAATCTTCTGGCATTCATGAAGGAAATGCATCTGGAAATTTTCAAAAGATAAAGTGCATTTATCGAATAGTCACTGCCCCCCCCCCCCTTTTGTTATTCAACCAATGTGATTAATACCAAATATTTAATTTCCATGCGAAATGTTGCAATAACAGGTTTGCCAATTTTATATTTTATTCATAATTATTTTTGGTAATATAAATTGATATTTCCTTAGTTAGTTTTTTTTTCCCAGTGATATTTGAACATCCTCTTTGTAAATTTACAAAATAAATAAAAGTGAAGGATTTTATTTTTTTATTTAGAGTAATTCAAATATTACTGTTTATAGCAATTTGTTTTATGAAGAAAATAAATTTAATTTTGAATGTAATAACTTACAAATAGATACTAAATGATCAATATTTTAGATCTGGATTATAAGAACAAGCAAATTAACAAAATAGTTCTACAAATATGCATTAAGAGGGTATAGGAGATTTCTGGCTTAATAACATTTTGATAAAAATTTTTACGCCCGTAAACAAAGTAGAATTATATAACATTTAGGGCACAAAACCGGCATTTTGAATTTTCAAAAACGATTTTTGTATTAAATCTCAATGAAAATGTACCTCTTGTACTTCAATTTCGTCATTAATTGCACTGCGCATATAGTCGGCAGAAACGACGATTTTTCATGACATTAATGAAAATTGTATATATATTTCCAAGGTTTCTAAATTATGGGACTTGTTATATAACCAATCTATAAACAATCATATGTGTTTTTTCCTACCATACTGACTAGACCCTTTTTAGATGGAAATTTATCGGAAAAATAGATGAAAAGTAACTATGAGTAACTAATGAAAAAATCTTTTTATGCAAATTCAATTTTTATAGTTGAAAATATTTTTTTTTTGTTTTATGTGGGATATTCTGAGCTTCAGATTTTAAAAATATTAATTGGGTTTTGACAAGTATGTACGACTTTTGAAATTTGTATAATTTTGAGCAATTTCGGTAAAGTTGTAAAGTTTTGTAAAGTTTAACTTGAAAACTCGAAAATATATAGTGAGCTTAGTAACAAATTGTGAAAAATAATTTATAATAAAGTATTTTTAGAAAGCAGCTCACCGTATCACCCCTATATTTCTGAATTTTCGGGATATTTAACTTTTTATATAAGTTGCACTAAATAGCTGACTACCGAATTATGATCCCTTAGAAAGACCCCCACGAAGGGCATCTCCCCTCCATTAGGGCCTATTTCCCTCGTGTTGATAATTGGCCGTCATAAACACAAGATCAAGCCAAAACCAATTTATGAAGGAAAAAGTGGAATCTTTCACGCATGCGCATTTAAAATTTATTTTATACAAATGCCCACATCTCCTCAAATATTTAATATATTTTTATTTTAATTGCATTAAGTTAAGCTGGAGTAACTAGACCGACGAGGTAACTGGGGCATAGGCTATTTTTATAAAAACCCGTTGATATTTTTTTAAGTTTTAGCTTTTGTCAACATTGCACAGCTATCCCTACTTTTTAAAACAATGTGTGTCAACTCAATCATAACTCTGAATTTCCTGTGACAGGAAGTTCCTGCTTTTTGTACATAATTATTTAATTCTAATTCCAAATGATTTTTTCTTTTTATAATAATCACGTGTAAATAAATTTTTAATTTGAAGCAAACATTATTGTTTGCGTTGTTTATACATTTGGCAACAGTATAAATTAATACCATCTCTCTATTCTAAAAAAAGGTAACTACCGCTGTCACCGCCGACGCCGCCGGTTTTGAATTTTTTGTGACCGGAGGTCTTTCTTCGTTAATATTAAGAAAAATAATGCATACAAAAATATGAAAATCGGTAGTGTTATACAGAAATGTTTGATAAACACGCTGATGCAGACAGTTTTCAAATCGAAGAATTATTTTAAGAGATATTTAATGCTAAATTTGGACAAAATCGTTCCACTAAAAAAGTTTTATAGGAGCAAAAACTATACATCGGAATTTAATAATTTTTAGATCATTTTATACGTTATAATTTTCCGATGTGCAGAATTCCTTTAGTTTTTTAATTTGACTCATTTTTCGAGGTATTATTTCTATTTTAAATTCAAATTTTCAGCTTTACGAGAGAAATTTTTACTTATTTTAGAAAATTGTACTAATTTAACCTATTGCCAACTGCACAAACAACGGTAACAATAATGTTTGCTTCAAATTAAAAATTTATTTACACGTGACTATTATAAATAGAAAAGATACTTTCAAATTAAAATTAAATAATTGCGTATAAAAAGCAGGAACTTTTTGAAAATTACGTCATAAAAAGCATACACGTGAATTTTAAAAGAGAAAGGATATTGTAAAATTATAAATTCATTAACATGCGTTAGAAGTCTTAAATAGGAGAAATTACGTCATATTTACGTAACATTACAGTTATTACATAAAATGAATGCAAAATAATATTGCAAAACAGTTTAAATTTAGAAATTGTGCTAGACATTTATTTGATATTTTGAGAGGATCTTTTCAACTATTTTTGTTAGGAAAGCGCAAATATTTCATTTCTAACAAAAGTATTTTCGCGTGAATATTTAAGAGAAAGAATAGCTTGGTCAAAATTACGTCAGATTAAAAACGATTAATTTAAAATGTCTCATTTAAAAGAACTTTCTTTTCGCTTTGTTAAAAAATACCAGGAGACAAAGAATCTGTTTACTTAATTCCTTTTATATTAGCTTATTTTGAAATATTGTTACACGTGTCTACGTCATCAAGTTATCTTGATTTCGACGTTTTATTTGTATTTTTATTAATGTTGTACTAATTTATTTGTTCTTTCGTTATTTAACATAAAAATTATGTCTATTTGTATAATTTGGCGAAACTGGTCGACTGGATAATCAAGTAGTACCTCAGCGGATTTGGCGTTAAAATTCCCCAATCAAAGAAAAATCCGTTTATAGGGAGATCGCCACTATTTTTTAAATTATAATTCAATCTTTCGAAATCTTTTTAAAGCCGATCAAATTAGCGTGCATTTAGAGTCTGCGGTGTCTGGACGGGGGTTGGCGAGCGTAGCTCGTAGGGGGGCCGAGCCCCCTAGTTTTCTAAAACAATGTAAAAAATATCTCTCGAAATGCTGAAAATTTCAAATTAAAACAGAAATAAAACCTCAAAAAATGATTCAAATTAAAAAAAGAAACACAATCTGTACACCGGGAGCTTCAATCGTATAAAATGATCTAAAAATGATTAAATTCCCATGTATAGTTTTTGCTCCTATAAAACGTTTTTAGTGGAACAATTTTGTCCAACTTTAGCATTAAATATATCTTAAAATAATTATTCGATTTGAAAACTGTCTGCATCAGCGTGTTTATCAAACATTTTTGTATAATACCACCGATTTTCATATTTTTGTATGCATTATTTTTCTTAATATTAACGAAGCAAACCTCCGGTCACAAAAAATCCAAAACCGGCAGCGGCGGTGGCGGTGACAGCGGTAGTTACTTTTTTTTAGAATAGAGAGATGTCCGGTGTGACTCTTTGAATGGCTGCAGACATGCGCGTCCTAAGTTCGCCAACGTACGTAAGTAGCGGTGGAACAAACACATGATCTTTGATCACTCCCTTAAAAAAATTAAAAATAAGGATAAAAATAAAAATAAAAAATCCTGCTGAGAGAAGTATGGGATTTTTTATTGTACCTCCTCGATATTATTTGTGTGTCTCGAGGGGCCATATTAAACACACAACTGTGTTGAATATAAACTTTCAAATGTTATTTTTGATTTCCGATAAACAAGAAGGTTGTATTTTTCTTTTAATAGCCTGTAAAGTTGGGATATTTATTTATGTACACCCTGTACAAACAGTAGAGCCCCGCTAATCCGAACCCCTGTAATACGAAATTCCGGTTAAACCGAATCGGTTTTATTTTCAAAAATTATACTTGAACAGATTAACTGAGAAGATGAACTTACGAAATTTTCGGGATTACATCTGATGATGTCGAGAAAAATGTGTAGAAGTTAGAATTAAACATAAAATGGCAGTAGAGTATGTTTTTTATTCTTTAAACAGTTTGAATTTGAATAATAAAAAAACTCAATAATGTAAAAGTACAACATATGTACACGAATATAAAATGCATCTGGAATATCAGCTTGTTTGCCAGTCACTATAAAATTCTCTTTTAAAATGCATAAAGTACTTAATTCAAATGACATTTTTTTTTTCTTTCAACAATATGATTTTGTAAATTATCTACAGAAATGTTTCTTTCTTTCCTCCTCGTCGGCATGGTAACTGAGCTATTTATAGATTTGCGATTTTGAACCTTTTATAATGGGTTTTTACATAATTCCTCATTCTGAAATGTAATTGGATTATTATAAAGGATTATTATTAGGATTGATTAAACAATGAATACTATTTTTTCCAACTATCGTGCCAGGTTATCCAGCATGCCGGACCTTAGGATGCCGGATTAGAGGATGTTTATTTTGTTACTGAGTGCTTATAACGTGAAATTTTTAAGCACGCATCTTTTTCTTTTCTATTTTTATCTGTATTTTGATAATCCGAATTTTTTCTAATTCGAACAGGTGCCGGTTCCAGTTAGTTCGGATCAGCGGGGTTCTACTGTATACTTATGTAGCTACTATTAATCCACTTTTATGTTACGTAGTAAAAACAATATGCGATAGTTTAACGAAAATATCTAAGAACTTTACTTTGCCGGATTAGAACACGCATTGTTAGCAAAAAAAATTTGCTTTTTGTATTTATTTTCTTCGCATCATTTTCTCCATCGTAGAACTAGAAAAAAATCGTAAATTTTGTTTCAAAAACATGTTTTTATTTTCTGATAAAACGTTTGGGCAAGCCGGAAAGATTTATCATACAAAACATCTTTAACTGTTTTGTTGAAAAAACTATTCATTTTATACATGAAATAAATGCATTAGGAAAATTAATATTTTGTGAATAAAAGCATTTAGAAATTTTTCTCATTTTTAGAGCCTAGGAACGACCATATATTTGGATTAGTTTAGGATAATTTTATTTCCTAAAAATATATCTTTGTGCGAAATTTCGAAAAATGCAATCGAAAATTTAAAAACTTTTGCTTGAATAAGTATTAAGAATTCATAGCTTTTTATTTTCTTTTTATTCATAGCTTTTTTTAAAATTTTATTCTGGTTGAGAATGGGAGTATATCGTTAATAAATCCTTTAATGACCTGCAGTTTAAATATAAAATACTCAATAATATAAAAAACATATTAGAAAAATGTTTTATAGAAAAATGGGAAATAACTTTTAATGGAATTATTACTTTTTGAAAATTTTATTTCCAAATGAAGTTTTATATTCCATAATAAAACTATACATAAATCAATTAAACGGTCAAGTGCGAGTATTACTCGCGCTCTGAGGGTTCCGTACAAAATAAATATGTGAATTATTAACTGTATTATTAAAAAATTGTTGCTAAATAATAATAACATTTTTAAAAAAACTATACAACGTAGGGTTGGGTATAACTGTTTATACTAGAAAATTGTGAATGGGTATACTATAAAAGTTCAAAGAGATATGAAACCTAAATAATATCAACTATTGCTATTCTATATAACACTTTTTAGGTGCGTTCGTAATTATATAAATACGTAGCACCTATAGTCGTCGTTCAGTCCGTCCGTCTGTCCGTCCGTCTGTCCGTCTGTCCGTCCGTCTGCCCGTCTGTCCGTCTGTCCGCATGTAACAGAGCAAAAACTACCCAACCGAATAGTCTGAAATTTCAAATATGTGATTGTTGCAAAATTTTGTCGAGCCATTTCAAATTTTATGAAAATCGGATGTATAGTTTAATTACAGGGACAGTCAAAAGTTTTTCTTTACATTACGGCCAATGGGAAAAATTATTGCAAGTGGATTTTAATGATATTAGAGCCTTCCGAATGATCTGAAATTTTAAAGATATAATTTTTGCAAAATTTTGTCGAGCCATTTCAAATTTTAGGAAAATCGGACGTATAGTTTAATTACAGGGACAGTCAAAATTTTTCTTTACATTACGGCCAATGGGAAAAATTATTGCAAGTGGATTTTAATGGTATTAGAGCCTTCCGAATGATCTGAAATTTTAAAGATATAATTGTTGCAAAATTTTGTCGAGCCATTTCAAATTTTAGGAAAATCGGATGCATAGTTTAATTACAGGGATAGCCAAAAGTTTTTCTTTACATTACGGCCAATGGGAAAAAATATTGCAAGTGCATTTTAATGATATTACAGCCTTCCGAATGGTCTGAAATTTTAAAGATATAATTGTTTCAAAATTTTGTTGAGCTATTTCAAATTTTAGGAAAATCGGATGTATAGTTTAATTACAGGGACAGTCAAAAGTGTTCCGAAAAAATTATTGGAAGTGCATTTTAATGATGTATCAGACTATGCACGTTATGAAGTGCAAAAAATTATACATTCAGTACAATATGGGGTGCAAAAAATAATTTTAAAACTAGTTATAGTACGAACGCACCTCATTTGCCACGTTTGACGAGCAATTTCCAACTTGTTTAAATATTATCCTAGTCTGTTTATGAGGATCTTATATCGGAACTGACAATAAAAGTAGTGCATATTTAAACTTCATTTGGCACTTCCTAAAACTAAATTCAGCGTAGTAATAACCCTTTCTTTTTACAGGGTATCTAAAATAAAACCCTTTTTCAAAGTTTAAACGTGGCATTGGGCTAAGCGCGCTTCGAAAGGAGGTCTCAAAGTTGCAACGCCGCCTTGGTCCGTGCCGCGTTTTTCCAGATAGATTTTTAATTAACTGTTAAACACAGGGGAGGCGTATTGAGGGATACACCTAATGCAAACTAGTCGTGAATCCTATAGTATTTATGTGATTAATTCTAAGTAAATTAGTCTTTTTATAACAAATTGACGTTTATTGCTTTTATACGGATACTGGGTATTGCATTACACAAATGCATCATTAAAAGTTGTTATCTGTGCTTTAAAAGCCGATGGTACATAGAGTGCGTCGCCCCTTTCCTTATGTACGTCCAAACCGTCCGTGTTTTTAACGGTTAATATCTCGGCTAATTACCGACGATTTTTACCGAAAATCAATATCAACAATGCTTTTGTACTTCTGCTATGAAAGACACCATCAGCACTATTCAACACTTTTGCTGAATGACCGCAAATCGAAATTTGTTTTTAATGGAAAAATGCGCTTTTTCTCAAACACTATGTGACCTAGGGTAATCGCTATAACTTTCCTGCAAGGTTTAAATTAACGTCTACTACTTGTAATTTTTCGTAATTTTAGTTTGAATAGATTAAAAATAGAAGGGGGGGGGGGGCATATTTTTGCACTGCATTTTGGACGGTATCTCAGCAACTATAATTCCTAAAATTGAAAGAAATGTTCTTTTGAGTTCAGCGTTACGAAAGCTTTCACGCGATAACCCACACGATATTCAAAGAAGAGATTTTTTTTCAAGTAGCTTAATTAGCCCCTCTACATTTTTCCTAAACATATTTGTGAATGTTTAATAATCTGTAAATACTTGGGTCAATAGTCTTTATTACTTCCCCCAATTTGAATTTTCCACGTTCCATAGATTACGAGCAAAATGACTGTGACAGACGGACAGACAGACACAGGAGTGATCTTCTAATGGTTGCGTTTTTAATTTTTAAGTACGGAGCCCTAAAAATGGCACTTACCGTGACACAACACTGAAAACCATTAGTAATTTTATAAAAAGAATTGATAATTTTTTTGTGTTTCGCTTTAATGTAAATCGGATAATTTAATAATGACTGAATTTTAGAGATTGATTGCGTTAATAGAAAATATTGATTAAATAATGATATTACGTTGGAAATATTTGCAATAAAATACCATACAGAAATCTCAGTTTTATTCAGAATGTAGTATTTTATACCATTTTTTTTTTTTTCGAAATAATTATAGCCAATATCAACAAAATTTTGTTTTGGGAAATTAGAATAAAATATTCCAAAAATATTTTTAATGAAAGTTGGAAACGACTTTTCAAATTCATTACATGTTGTCCTGATTTCTTTAAAAGGGGGGGGGGGCTGATAATATATTACATGCACAAATTATATTATATATACTTTATAAATTTTATTCAATTTCATATATTTTTTTCTTATAAAGTATATATTTATTAGTGAAAACTATACATAAATTAACCCCTCCTGAGGGACTATATCTATCAAACATTTAAAGAAGTTTTTTGGATATGATACAGTCTATAATTCAAAATTTTAACTAATATTTGCTAATAAATATTTACGAATTTCGGTAAATATTTTTAGAGAGTTAAAGGTTTGTGATTTCTTGCGCAGTTTACAATTACTTTCCTTTTTTTTTCTTTTTAGTTTGCATTTGCCTCATTATATGGTGCTTAAAGAATATTATTGTATGATATCAATAAAATATTTTTGACAGGAAAATAAACTCATTTCAACTTTATATAAAAATAATGGGGTATTATGAAGAGATATAAATGAAAAAGAGTTTGCGCTGCAGATGCCAAAATACGAATAAATTTTATTGTGCCTTTAAAAATGGAATCAGGCAGTTTTAGTTGGAGTGTCATAATGAGCTAAATAATTTTGTAAAGGACAACTTACTATATACCTGAAGTCAAAAATGAAAGAAAAAACATTTTACAATAAGTAAGCTTCACAATATGTTTTATTGTTGTTCATTTGTGCGTATTATCGTATATATTATCGTATTAGCTGTAATAAAAATGTATTAAATTCCTTAAAATTTGTAATACGTATTTTTATTTAATATTGAAGCAGACTTTTGTTCAACAGATACTTAAATCTTATTTTCAGGTGCATTCGTAGCACCTATAGTCTGTCTCACCGCATATAACAGCGCGAAAACTACTCAAACGAATGGTTTGAAATTTAATATATATAATCATAGCAGAATTTTGTCGAGTCATTTAAAATTTTATGAAAACGTATTAAAACTTAAAAATATATTAATAAATTTTTCTTCATTGTTTTAAATCCTATTATACGTAATTAATTCAATGATATTCCATGATAGGTAATGATTCTAGGTTGCCATGGTGATTAAGTAATATTTAAGATGTAGTCATATTATTTCCGTATTATTCAATTTAATAGATATGTAATCGTAATGAATTTTGTATTCATAATTTTTGAATAAGAGTGCAACAGCTATTGCACCAAGAGCTGAATATTAATAGAACTAGCTATAGTACGAACACACGTCCTTTACCACGTTTGACGTATAATTTCCGACTTGTTATATTTCATCTAGTGAATGGGTCAGTGAAATAGAATAAATGGATTTAGGCAAGTTTTATCATAAATATCATTAAATGGAGGTGATTTTTTTTTTTTTTTTTTTTTGGGGGGGGGGGGGTGCAAATGGTGTTGTATATGTGTAGTTCCTTGATAATTTGAAGTAGGTAGAAAAAAAAGAAGAAAAAAAGAAGGTTGTATATTTTAGTTCTCAATAATATGAAGGATGTAGAAAGAAAACAAAATTTAGGTGATCTGCAGGAAAATATCTTGAAAATAATATTTAAAAAATTATCATATTTTTTTTAGTTTCTCAATAATTTTAAGGATATAGACAGAAAACTGAAATTAAGTGTTCCGTTGAAAAATAACTTGCAAATAATATTTTAAAAAAATGCATAGTTTTTTTAATTTCGCAAAAAGTTGAAGAATGTATAAAGAAAATGTGATTGAAGTATTATGCAGGAAATTAATGTGCAAAAAACATGCAAGAAGGTTTCATATTATTTTTAGTTTCTTAATAATTTGAAGTATGTAAAAAATAAATATAAATTAAGTGTTCTGTATGATTTACGTGTAATTATATTTCAAAATTGTTGCATATTTTCTTAATTTCTCAATAACTTGAAGGATGTAGAAAGAAAACTGAAATTAAATGTTCTGTAGGACTTATTTTTCATGCTTTTGAATGTGCTCAAATAGTAAAAAAGACAATCCTGTTTCAATGTAAATTATGCTATTTATATAAAACTGGGAAAGTGTTACCAAAACAAAAAATAGTTATTTGAATGCATTATTTGTACATTTTATGATTTTGGAGATTTTTAAAAGAAACCTTTATACTTTCTACTGATATGTGAAATAAAATATAAGGTACTGTAAACAGAAGAAACAAAGAAATAGAATTAACCGTTCTATGTATATATATATATAACCGTTCATTATAAATATCATTAAATGTACAGTCGTGGAAAAAAAAGTAAACACCCCGTACTAACTTTGCAAAAAATTATCATAGAAGAAAGTTACTGGTACCTCACGATTGGTAATAAAGTGTACTTTTAAATGATGTATACAAAGTTTGCATAGGGGGCCATCTATATCTTAAAACGAACCATAACTTTGTTTTTTCAATAGCAGTACACAATTCTGACAGCATAAATGAACTCTACACCCTTTATTTAGCCTAAAAATATTTTTTTTATCCAATTCGTACGATAAGTTTCCGAGAAATTAATTATTTTAAAACGAGAGTATTTTAGGGGCTGTATCAAAATTGAAGTTCGGCACAGGATTGTTGACCGAGAGAGCCCCCTTCTTAATCAAGGCATCTTTTGCACCACTCAAGTAGTCATTGAAGACTTCAGATTATAGGACAGCATAAGAAATTTCACAATATCTAGTCACTTCTATCATGGACGGCCCCTTAAACCATCATTTTGTCTTTTTTTAAGCATAATTCGAAAACTACTTGGAAGAAAAATGTGAAATTTTGGTTTTCCATAAAGCAGGACTTAATAAATCTAAATCCATCACAAAAATTGTAGGTTGCAATTCATATTTTTTTCGAATTTTAATTTCATAACTAATAATTCATAACATAAAATTATCAAAATTGCAAATTCAACGCATTTATGTCTGGGTATTTTAATAGTATTGCTACACCAAAAAATAGCATATTAGGAGTATAATTTCAGGAGATATTAATAAAAATATGAAAATGTAATTTAACATTAGCAGCACTAAATTTTGAATGTTTATAATTCAAAAACTTATCATTCAAATAGCTTTAAATTTGGTGTCTAGGCATAATTTGAACCGAAGATTTGAAATATCTTGTTAAAATTGGGTATTGTTATTGAAAAAAATGAAGTTTAGGTTCTTTTTAATATGTAGATGGCCCTCTAAGCAAATTTTATATACATCATTCAAAAGTAGACTTCATTTCCAATCGCTCGGTGCTAGTAACTCTGTTCTTCGATAATTTGTTGAGGAGTTAGTAGGGGTGTTTCCTTTTTTTTTTTTTTTTTTTACGGCTGTACATAATTATTTTTGTTGTTGTTTGCAAAAATATTATACAGTGCCAGCAGACAAAATATTGACACTCATTGAAAGATGTAAAATAAGTAGAAAAACATCTACTTTATAAAGTTTTATTGCCACAACTAATATTTTGTCATACTTGCATTGGCTTTTTTGACACTTTTCAGTATATTAGACATGGAAGTTGCTAAATTATGGAAATTGTTTTTTCCCATATGAACCAACAACTTTTTTTATGCGTCCTGAAGTTCCTTGATGCTGGAAAAGTTGTCTCTTGAACTTTATTTTTCTTGTGGTTCCAAGAATTTTCTATTGGATTAAGGTCAGGTGAGTTACCTGGTCATTCAAGTACTGCTATACTATTATCATGTAACCTCTTTCACACAATTTTTGTCTTATGAGCAGATGCTCTAACATGCATGGAAAATTATCATCCATGAAGGGACCAAAATTTCAGCAAGTGGCTTTGTAGAGTTTCTAAATATTTTCTACAATTCCTAGTCATACTTTTGGGAAGGAAATGCAGTCCATCTCTACCATTTGTACCACTAAAAGCACCCATAGTGTGCTTTACATAGGGTGCCCACGGCAGTATATGGATGCTTTACAGTTTTCACAGAAAACTTTGTGTCATATCGCGAGGAGCCTTTAGGTCGTCTCACCATCATCTGGCCCTCTCTGATTAGCCTGAAAGTACTTTTATCATAAAACATTAATTTGTTTCTGTTTTCTGTTGTCCAATTTGAATATATTTTACAAAAAATTTATTTGTATTTTTTCATGACATCAGTAAGAAAGGATCTTTTCTCTGCCTTTAGGGCTGGTAACTACAAGCCTTTCTATTGTCAGTCACAGATGGTTCCTACTGATACATTCCTTAGTAAATCTGAATGTTTCTTTTTAATTTCTGAGGCTGTTATTTGCTTTTAACAGTACCTCACGTTTAAATAAATTATCAGACCTGGCTGAAATCTTTCTTGGTCTTTCTGAGCTGATTTTTTATTTTGGTTTACCATCACGTGGTGAATTCGCAGTCATCTTTTTTTGTTTTTTTTAAGGCGTAAATAGTTTATCTTGACGCTTGCAAATCTAAGGCTGTACGACTTACAGAAACATTATGTTCTAATAAAGTGAAAGTTCGAGTTCTTTAAACAATTCATAGCTTTTTACGTCCCATTATGTGCATCAGAAAAAATTCTTTCTGCAGCGAATAATTTTAAAAAATCCCTCTCATTAAACTACTACTAGAACTAAAGAGATAGGAGGAAAATTTAAGTCAGCTCAAGCTGCAATGGCCACCATTCTACATGACCAGCGCGGGATAGAAACTCTCGCCCGCCACTTCTATTTAAAGCAGGAATAAAGAAAATAAAACTTCTGAATATTTAATTGTGGCTTGAGAGTCAAGATATTTTTTACTGACACTGTATGTCTTTTAATTTCTTAATAATTTGAAGCATGTCTAAAAAAAAAGAAGAAAACCAGAAAATAATTTCATCAGGAAAATAACTTGCAACTAATATGCAGAAAGATTGCATGTTTTAGTTCTTGATAATCTAAAAAGAAAATAAAATGTAAGTGCTCTGCGTTAAAATAACTTGCAAATAATATGTAAAATGTTGGCATATTTTTATAGGTTCTCAAAAATTTAAAGCATGTAGGAAGAAAACTGAAATGAATTGTTCCGCTGAAAAAAAGCTTGCTACTAATATACAAAAATATTGCATATTATTTTAATTTCTCAAAAAAGTTCAAGGAAGTAAAAAGAAAACAGGATTAAATTATTCTGCAGGAAATTAACTTGTAAATAATATACAAGAAGGTTGCATATTATTTTAGAATCTCAATAATTTGAAGTGTGTAAAAAAGAAATATAAATTAAGTGTAATGAATTGTTAATTTGTAAATAATATGCAAAATTTTTTAATAGTTTCGTAGCTTCTCAATAATTTGAAGGAAAAAAATAAAGAAAACTGAAATTAAATGTCCTGCAAGAATAACTTGTTTTTCATGCTTTTGAATGTGCTCAAATATGTTTCAAAGTAAATTATGCCATTTTGTTGCGTTGTAAAAAACTGGAAAAGTCTTACAAGAAAAAAAAAAGTCAAGTTAATGCATTTTTGGTAAAATTTAAGATTTTAGAGGGGTTTTTTAAGGAAACCTTTAAATTTTTGACTGATATGCCAAATAGAAAATAAGGTACAGTAAAATTATTGTGTATTTTTAATTAATTTATTTAATCAAAATTAAACTTCAGAGTTAACACCTGTATTACTTCCAATTATCTGCTGATATTAATATTTGTGTTGCGAAATACGCGAATACGTATTTTATTTATCGCAAAATATTAAATGCAATATAGTTGTCAATTAAACTTTTAACTTCTCAACTAGATATCATATTATTACACATATATATATATATGTATATATATTATTGAATTTACATCCCCCTACTGTAGATGTACTAGAAAAATTTTCGAGTCCGAGGAACAGAAAATAAAATGAAATTCTACTTATTTTAAACGTATATTGAACGGAATGAAAAACTCAATCTATTAAATTAACAATATGCAGGGAAAAGTTTCTCTTAAATCTTTCAAAAGTATATATCATGCTCTTGGCGTAATCAAAATAACAGTTTCCCTATATCCTGATATTACATTTCTCACAGAAATCAACTGATTACCGCCTGAGTTGAAAATTCTGGAGTGTTCACCCAACGTCATACTATTTAGCGACCAAGTTGCAGCCGTAAAAAAACGAGGGTTTACGCATCAAGCAGAAGATATACGCTTGAGCCACGAACGTTCATGGCTAGAGTATACGTTCTAGTTATATTTGAGAGACAAAGAGCATACTGATCTTCTAAAAAATATCCAGAAGGTATACGGTTTATACCTCGTATACCTTCCACTACAGGACCTTTGAGCAAATGATCTACCCTTTTCCCCGAAGCTCTCTCACATTCTCGCATGGTGCTGATAACTACCGATAACTTGACGTAAGAGGAATTATTTCTTTGGGAGAAAATAATATATTTTATAATTTGCTTATTAGAAATTATTGTTAAGGTAAATAACATAATTTACGTGCACACTGATAAGAGTATTTTCGACTAAAAAAAAATATAATCTATCTAATTTAATACAAGAAAGATAAAAGAACGAATGGATGTTTTATAAAAATCAGCATAAATGAAAAGATAACTTAATCGTGCGTAGGTAAATTACAGAAGAATTACTACAGTTTTTTTTTTCTCTTTTTGTTTTAATAGCACTCACATTTAAAGTATTGCTTTTTATCTTTTTACAATATCATTATATGAAAATTTAGTGCATTAATTTAGATTACTTAAATTTTCCTCTGTAACGTTTCAAAGGCTTAAAGATATTCTAATATTACATTTTCATTAAAATCAGCTTATCAACAATAATTTATTCATGGATGCTTACTTATTTATTAAACCCTGTTCATTTTGATTAAACGCAGTCATTTGTAAAATAAATACGAAGTAACCCATGAATTATATGGCGCCTACTCAAACTACTGTTAAATTTGCCTAGAGTTATATGATGGAAATATCACAGAGTAAACAAGTAATTATGCATGTTTGTCTCTCCTAGAATTTTCGCTTTCTGTAACAACGTGATAAAAACGTGTGATTAAGGGAAATGGGAATTATCTTGTTAATAGGTAAATAATTTGACAATAATGACATACTGTATTTCAGTTAAAATATTTCATTTTGAGATAATTAATTAGCATCTTTTATACTGTAATTATGAAGTCATTAGCATTTCAGAAGATTTTGTTTCAATTCTATTTAAAGATGTTGCAAGATAAAGTTGTTAATTGAGTTTTTCAAACTGTTTTAAGACAGCGCTAAGATATACGACACAGTATTATAGCCATTGACGTTGCTCTACAAATATTTTAGGTATTGGATTGATATTTGAGAAGTACTGGATTTGTATAGATGAAATCCTTTGATCTCCAGTTAGATGTATATATGAGTTTCGCCATTCTTACGATTTTAGGCTTAAGCTGCGTCACTCTGGAATACTTCCTTCTTCCATGATAGTGATATAAAAGAACATATTTATTTTATTACAAATATATTTGATTTAATATAAAAAGGGCATTCAATCTGGACTACACTGTAATAAAAAATCTGTAGTACTATTAGAAAATTTCTAGACAACTGGGATTCCATGAACTTTTCTAGTAACCAATACAGCTTCTTCTTAAGTAACATTAATGAATTTAACTTAGTAAACAGCACATATATTTTCTTAGTAAACGTACTAAAAAATAATTAGTATCCATTACAGATGCTTTTTTAACATGTATATTAAGAAATGGTTAGTAGTATTACAGATACTTCTCTTGTATCTTCACTAAGAAATTGTGTGAACTGAATTGTGCATAAAAAAGGAAAAAAGACGCCTGTGGCGCAATCTTTGGAGAATTTCGGAAGCACTTATATTTATTAGGGGGGGGGGGATTTAAGTCGTTCTTTTTATCTCTGCGGAAGACAGAACTCACTATCAGGAGTTTGGGAACCGCGAGTTCTACATACCTTGCTACTTAAACTATGTTTGTAAACTATTTTAAATTCCAGTAATGGATGATGAATCTGATGCTGCTGTGCGTTGATAATTTTTATAGGATTGAGAGTAAATTTATTTATGCTATTATAATTCCTCCAAATTTCTATTAATAAGCTAAACTTTTTATTAGGGTTTTTCTATGGTTAATGGATGATTAAAATATGGCTTGATTAATATAATTCTTTACTGGAATTTTTTTGCTTAATGAATGGTTTGAATATGCTCTGAATTATTTGTTACAGAAAAATAAACAATTTTGAAGTGTATTTTGGATAGAATAAATTTCAGGTGGGGGCTAAGATTTTATGACAGATTTTGAGGACAGGGAAAGACGCATGCGCAATAAGTATTCAGTTACATTTATTTTCATTGTAATATTACTAGCAGTGATTGGTTACAGGTGATTTTCTAGTAATTGCTATAATATCTATAATTATACTAAGTGTTTTATAGTAAAATCACATTTTTTTTTTTACAGTGTACCTGAGTAACAAAATATACTATACCCAGTATACACAGTATGTTTCAAATCACTGTTAATAGATTATTTTACATTTAGTATATATTTTTATATTGCCGGTACTTGCTTGGTAGAATTAAAAAAATTAAATATTAAAATAACTTTTTTTTTCCAGCGTATATTCAAAAAGTACTTACCTTTTAATGAAACTACGACTTAGTTGCGACAGCAATGCTTTATTTCACAATAAATAAAAGTATCAAAATATATTTCTTCACACCAAGCAGGTGACTAAAGGAAATGATAAAAAAATGATTGATTTTTATTTCTTTTCTCATAGAGGTTTACTTTAGGCAAAAGTAAATCATAATAATATCATGCAACTTTAAAGTATGGGAATAAGTATTTATCAATTCAAAAAACACAAGATAAAACTTGAGTTTTGATTGCGTACAAAAATATTATAACTTATAAAGGAGACTCTTAGAATTGAAAAAGAAATGTAATATAAACATAATGCAATTTGTTTCCTCTTTAGTTTAAAGAAAAAAAAATATGTAAAGATAAAGACTCAATCCATCTGAGATAAATATTTTCAAATTACAACAAATTTACTAATTAGTCCTAATAACGGAAACAAATGGTGTGATCCGAAATATTTTCTTATGAAGGAGGAAAGAAAGTAAGGGCTACAATAGTCATCTTACACGCGCCAGATCTTTTTTATATAATCGACCTGTATTTTGATAATATAATAATATAATAATTTACGCATATAATAATATAATAATTTACATATATAATAAATAATTTACATATAATACAAAAAGCACAAATTAAAACTTGAGTTTTGATTACATACAAAAATATTATGACTTATAAATGAGGCTCTTTGGATTGAAAAACGAATGTAATATATATATAATGCAATTTATTTCTTCCTTAGTTTCCAAATAAAAAATTGAAATTTTAAGTAAAGATAAATGCGCTCAATCCATCTGAAATTAATATTTTCATATTACAACAAATTAACTAACCAGTCCTAATAACGGAAACATAACGTGTGATCCGAAATATTTTTTTATGAAGAAGAAAAGAAAGTAAGGGCTACAAGAGTCATTTTACACATGCCAGATATTTTTAAATATAATCGACCAGTATTTTGATAAATAATATAATAAATCACATATAATATAAAAAGCACAAATTAAAACTTGAGTTTTGATTGCGTACAAAAATATTAGGACTTATAAATGAGACTTTTAGTAGTGCAAAAAAATGTAATATATATAATATGCAATTTGTTTCTTCTTTAGTTTCCAAATAAAAAATTTAAATTTTAAGTAAAGATAAAGGCGCAGTGTTCTCAATCCATCTGAAATTAATATTTTCAAATTACAACAAATTAACTAATTAGCTCTAATAACGGAAACAAAAGGTGTGATCCGAAATATTTTCTTATGAAGGAGAAAAGAAAGAAAGGGCTACAAAAGTCATTTTACACGCACCAGATCTTTTTTAATATAATCCATCAGCATTTCGATAAATAATATAATAATTGACATAGTGTACCCCACCAAAAGAAAGGCAAAAAGTCCTTCAATATCTTTAATTGATAAAGGCCTGTATGTATTTTCTGCTTGTGCATGAAGTGTTGGCATGGCAATTTTGTGAAAATATTCATAATTAATAAATTTATTAAAAACACCTGAAGCCAGTATATAATTTAACACAGAATCCAGTTGTTTTTTGCAACAAAAATCTTTTTTTACACCAATAGAAGTTAAATCCGTTAGAAAGCCATCTTGAGACACGAAATACCTCTTCTTGAATATTTGTAAATACGTTTCGATTCCAATGTATGCCATTTCCGTACGTGACTCTCTATTGTTCAATATATTTTCAATGTCATGTGAGAAGTTATGTTTATTGAAACTACGGGCAATTACTTTCATATCTGGGTCCTCTGACTTAGTCATAATATTACTCAGATAATTTTCACCGTAAGAAGCACATCGGTATCTATTTTCACTTATTGCTTTTGCAAGATCGTGAATGGTACGAACATCATTTAAAGGTGGGATGACTAAATTTGATAAAAGGAGAGACGTGAAAAACAGTCGGATAAATATTTCAGCTATCAGGCATCCAGATTGTAGGAAATAAAGTGCAGATGTGTCTCTGGAATTTACGGATGATTTTATAGAATGCCTAAACACATTTAAATTTTTATATGTATGCGTTCCTCTGAAAAAAATGTATGCAATTAATGAAACTACAGAAATTGATATAATTATTCCTATCCAAACTTCAACAGAGAATGGCTTCAGAAAAAATGTGTTGCTTTGTGATTGTTTCATAAGCTTTGTTGCAAAAGTCCATCTATCAATGGCATATGGTTGGCTGAAATCAATCACTTTTGATCTTGATTCTGTAAGAGATAAATCATCAATTATTATGTCGGCATCACCACGATGAACCATGCCAACCATTCCACTCCAGCTACCATTTGGAAATAATGTTCCATAATCGTTATCATTAGGAGAAACAAAATCGTATGAAAATCCCAACTTTTTTGCGAGAAGCTCTGTAAGCTCAATATTAATAACATTAATTGGTTTGATTTTTAAAAATATGGTTGTGTTTCTTGCAAACCTCCAATCTGCATATACTGAAGCAATTCGTAAAAAATTCGGAAATTTCATATTCTATTTTTTGTAATATTATCACCTATACTATAAATATGTGTTTATATAAATAATATTTACGTCAAGAATAAAATGTTCTTATATGAGCTTCAAAAATCTTCAAGTCAATCATTTCACTCTAAATTGTATTGGGTTTCACATCACTTGGAGAAATTAACTTCAAGAAAAACTGATTTTTTGAAGTAACACATTAAGTAAGACATTGATTGGTTTTATTTTCAAAAAGAAGGATTTGTTTTATTTTCACACAGCTAGTTATACACAGAAGAAATTCGTGAAAATGAATCAGGTAAGTCTTAATCCATTTTTTAAAATAATAATTATTATATTTAAAGTACTGTGCTAGATTAAAGTCGTGCACAGTATTAATTTTAGTCTCAACTTCATTAAAAATGCAGAAACAAATTATTTTCGTGTCTGTTTTGATTTCATATTCCATTGAATTCACTCAAAGTACTGTCAAACTCAAGCAATAGTCAATTGCACAGTAAAAGGAATTTTGTCGCTTCGAAACCACAAACCAAAATACTTTTTAACATTCAAAACAGTGGTTATTTGTTGTAAACAACAGACTTCTCTGTAATAGTATTAATGTTAAAGATTTTTTAATGATCATAGCATATAATTAAATAAAATTCTTGCTATAAATAAAATGAATTCTTTATCATAATATGCAATTTGAATATCACTCTAATTGCATGTCAACGCATTTGTTTTTTAGTTTAGCTTTGAATTGATTAAAGCATATATTTGGAAGTAGAACTATAGTGATGGTATTAAATGTCACTACCTAAAGAAGTGAAACCATAGTAATTCTAATAATGATATTTCTCGATTTCTGACATATTAACTAAAATTTTAATGTTTTTTACCATAGCAACATTTACAAACAAAGGACATTGTTACATAAAGTATTTAAAATAATGTTATTTAAAATAATGTTTTCCAATAAAAATGTTTTCATCACAACAAACCCATAAACTTTGGCTATAAAATGAAATTTGTACTGTTTATGTTTACTTGTGTATTTCAAAAAATGAAACTATATCACGCAAACCACGTCTTTATTAAATGAAAAATGCTGAGAATTATCAGAAAATGTTTCGAATATGTTTTTAACATTATTTTTTAATGGGAAATTTACTATATATAGCTTAACTATAAAAACATTAATTTGCATTTCTGTATAACGAAACATTTTTATGTTGTCATGTACATAGCATTTGTTTTATGTATCCTGAAAAAAGTTTTGCCTATTATGAACCAAATGATGAAACAAGAAATTGTTCCAAAACAATAATTATCTTCCTTAACCCCTTGAGGGGCAAGCAAAAATGTCTCTAAATATTGAATTCTCACCGGAATAATCGAAAAATTTTATTTTTAAATAAGGAAAAACAATTTTTCGATGATTTTCCTCCAAAGTAAAAAATATAAAATTTAGTTAAAAATTTCTGGTGAGAATCTTGTTTAAATTAGGCCTCAAGGGGTTAATGTCTGAAGTGGTTTTAGAAAATGTATACATTTTCTAATAATTTAATAAATAGGCGTTTATCCCTTTTTTTCACTAAAATATTTACAAGAATAATTAGATAACAAAAATACTCGCATGGAAATTTCGCAGTTCTAATTAAAATAAGGTATGAGCATGTCAGGTATGTAGCATTTCTTTGATGTATTCTGAAAAAAAAAAAAACCTTTTATGAACCAAACGATAAAACGTGAAATTGTTTAATAACAATAATTGTCTTTCTTATTGACTGAAGAGTATTGAAGATTGACTGTACTAGAAAATTTATACGAGTATAAGAATGACATTATATAAGTTTTTTTAATAAACAGAATTAATAAATAGATAGTTATCTCTTTTTTTCCTAAAATACTTACAAGAATAATTAGATAACAAAAATACTCCTATGAAAATTTCACAATTCTAATAAAAACAATATATGAGCATGTTATATATTAAGCCTTTATGAACTAAATATGAAACATGAAATTGTTCCATAACAAAAATTATCTTCCTTTGTAACAAGGAAGATAATTAACGCGTGATAAACAAGTATTGTTATTCTGCCTGTAAATTTGAAGTTTTGTGTAACTGCAATATTTTAATGTAATATTTTTTATTAAGATGTAAGAATTAAAAAAAAAAAAAAAAACGTAAAAATTTGCTTCGATTGTTTCGCTGGTCTTTCTTAATGTTAAAGTATTTTGTATGAAAAGAAAAATCTACTGTTATTTATAGACGGAATAAGAAAATTTCATATTAAATTTTCTTTAATGGTACTTCAGTGTACAGTAGGAGTATAAAGGAGAAAGTATCTTTCAATTTATGCTCTCTAATCTTTATATATTAAATAATAAAAACATGAAATATGTAAATATTAGTAAAATTTTATACGTGCTAATTAATATTTTTTATCTTTGAACTCTTATTAAATTGTTATGCAATGATTTACTTCTTTTTTTAATTAATATTTAAAAATCAAATTTTCTTATGAAACATCTTATTTTTGTTATTTATACCTGATATAGTATTCTTAATTTAAACATAGAGATGTGCATTTATATTATATATTTTCACATTTGTTATACTTTAAAGGTATACTTTTACCCTAAAATTGGTCAAAAAATCTATTTTTCTTTTGTAATATTGAAAGCCTGTTTAATTATGAATATTTAGACACCTCATTTTTTATCCATACGGCAATTATATAGCGAGATATAGTAAATTTTGTTAATACACTCAGCGCAATTATCCGCCCAAGTTAAAACTTTAAATGACTTTTCTCCATATTCATATTTTCTTCACTTTCATGTTTAAAAAATGTCAATTTTTTTTTTTTTTTTTTTTTTTTCATTTGAGATAGAGATTTGAGCTTTTTTGTACATATTGTTTATATGTGTGTGATAAATCTGTGCATGGAAGTAGCTTTCAGATTTTTTGTTATTAAAAAAAAAAAAGTATTTGGAGATGCGTTAGATTTCATCTTTTTCACTATATGTATTAGTAAAAAAATTACATTAAATGTAATATTAGATGTATCTAAAAATCCATGCGCAGTCTTGCGTAATACAAATTTTAAAATCTTTTTAAAAAATTGGCCAAAAATATCATTTTTTATAAAAGTAGTAGGGATTTAAAAAATATATATTTTTTTTTAAATTAAATACGTAGTTATTTTTTTTCAAAATGTACTTTTAGTTGAACATTAAAATGCAGTGAGTTCACCATTTGAACCATATTTTTTTTTAAATGAAAAAAATTGTTGGAAAGGTAAACTGTCCCCTTAATGTACAGCTGTTCAATTAAAAAAAACACATATTTTCGAATTTTCACTGTAAAAAAAATTCCGCAACGTTCCTGGGAAAAAATGGGCAGCTGAGTTGCCCATTATTTCCAAGAAACATTTCTTGAAAATGACTGGTACTTTACTGTATATGTTAAAAACTTTCTACAGAAATGCCAGTAAGTTTCCTGCGAAATACCAGGAATATTTCTGTTGACAGCAAAACATTACTGACATATTCAAGGCTGGAGTAGCACAAGAGCGAAAAATGTCCAGACCAGGGATCGAACCTGGATACTTGGCGTGCTGTGCCAATGCCTTACCTGTTAGGCTATCCGGACCGATACCTGGTTGACATAATTCACTCTGGATGTTCGTTCCCTTCATTATGACATTACTGACATTTCACAGCATGCGGGATCCGCAGACGATTTTTACATTTCCAGTTGACAATTTTCGCTTTATTATCATTATTTGTTAGAATGAAAAAATATTTTGAAATTGACATCAAAATTATTATTTATAATTTACACGAAAAAATAAATTTTCAGTTAAAATTCAATAAAGTAAATATATATGTGATATATTGTTTCTGAACTTTGCTTAAAATATAAAAATATATAAATGTAAATAATAATTAGAAAAAAATCTAGACATAAAATATTTTGGATTTTCGTCAGTGATTATGTTAGTTTACAAGTTAGATAAAATACATATAAATTTTCATGAAAAAAAAACCTAAACGTGATTGTATATTTTTTCCGAAAATAAAAAAAAATTCAAATTTGCAGCAATTCAAAGTGTCAAATATATGTCAAATTAAATCAAATTTTAATAAAGTGTTAAAATATAAAATTAATTAAAAAAGAAAAAAAAAAAGTCAAGAGGTAGCATCGAACCCGGGCCGTACGGGTGGCGTGCAAGCTTTCTGCGTCCACACCACGAAAGACACGTTGAGAGCTGCAAACTAATGGGTATTTGAAACGTATGCTAAAACTCAGCATCTAATTTCTGAAAATCTAAGGCCCATTTGAAGAAATCCTTTCACAAGAATAATTAGAGATAAGAACTCTAAAACATACTTTAAATTAATCAAAATAGGTGAGAATCATATTTGATTGTCCCCTGGTTAATGCAGATCCAAATAATAGGTGTATTTTTTTTTACACAGTCTGTTCGTTAAAGATTTCACAGACAAGTACGAGAGATAATCTCTTAGTGATGTCACAGAGGTATTGTATTTTCATCTGAATTATCTTGACAATAGAGACGTAAAGGATTATGTCGTCTATTGATTTATTTGCATTCCATATTGATTTTTTTACATTCATTTAAGGAATTCGTTTTCGACACTCGCGCGCGAGCAACGGATTATAGGAAAAAAAAAATAATAAATCGCGGCCGCAGCGTTTTGCTGTTTCCAACTTTTGTTCAGGAACGTTTCAGATAAGAAAACCAGAATTTCACAGGAAAGAGCTAAATTATTCTGAAAACCTGATAAAAGGCGAAACGTTCCTGGATTTTACATGGAACGTTACCATTTTTTTTTACAGTGTTTGAGATACAAAATAAATAAAAGTTTTGTATTTTCCTAAGCAGCCTGGAATGCATAAGCGAATTTTTATGTTACTGATTTTTTGTACTTCCGTACACAAAACCGTCGAAAAAACGTGCACATTTTTAAAGAAGTACAGATTAAAAAGTCCATACTGCTTCCGTATAGTAGTATATAATTTACAATACTTATTTCTTTACATTGTTTATTTTAGTAGCCAGAATTCTGTCAACTGTTGCTACAAAAAGCAATTTTGGTTTTGCATGAACAATGTCTTTCCATTGATTATTTATTTAACACAAATTTATGTATTTCACCTCTAATCCGTCATGATATTTCATAAAAAAAATTACCTATTTTCTGTACAACTGATAGTACAACTTTTGTATGACTTTAAAAAAATGGGATTTTAAAAAAATGCCTTTTTTAACAATTTCAGAATGTAGTACATAAGACTGTTATTATGAAAATATAAATGTTGTAGAGAAGTACATAAATGTACACTTAACATTTATCAAATATTAAAACGCAAGATAATTAAACTTAAAGTGATATATTACGGTGTTTTAAAACTATTTGTTATTCAGTTTCTAAAAATAAATAATACAAATATTTATAGTTATAATAAGCGAATTTGCATTATTTTTTCTTTTAAAATTTTGCAATTTAAGAGTATTTCCATTATTATATTTGAAATAATCATATGCCTTTATCGACCGCCAATGGAAATGATTTAAGGATTTATCTCAATTTGGAGTGCTTATACTTCCGTTTCATTAATATTCGATTCATGGAAGGAGTAATTTAAAATGAATTATCGAATAAAAAGCAACTAATGATGTTACATAAACGAGTAAGAAAGCCATATTTCAAATCCTAATACACTAAGATTTGATTTTGTGCGCTTTAATTGTTTGAAAAAATATCCTGCAAAGATATTAATCAAAATTCTGTCACTTTACTCAGTAATAATTATAGAAGTAATAACCCTTAATCTGAGTAATAATATTAGAAAAAACACAGATTTTTCGTATTTACGTATAAAGTATGAAAGAACGTAAAGTATTAAAGTAGAAAAGTTACGTATAAAGTAAGTTTGAAATTTTAATTTTAATGTAGTATCTAAAGATATATCATGGAATGGACTGTTTTCCTGCAACTGCATAATTTCTCACAACAATACGTTACTTTTATACAATATTTACTTTTTTTATGAGAAAAAGTTCTTAAAATGAAATAATTCAATTTTCAATACTTAAAAGTTCGTAAATTTTCGGAGAGGAATTAAACTCCTTTCATATTTACTTGTCTCAGCTGAAATTTTCATTTAGCTTCTTTTGAATAAAAAATATTTTTATATGAAATATAATTAAATTTGGAAGGGGAAATATATCAGAAAATACAGACACAAGATTATAAAACAGGCCAAACGAGTGCAATTAAAGATGCCTGTAGACTTTATTCTAAACAAAAATTTATATTTTTCACGATTTTATAATACATTAAACACAGATAACAATCTATAATCGAACACAGTTGTAAATAAAAATATTTTACCAATAGCATATATACTGCTTGATTATTATAATTTTATTCAAAATACCTGTAATCGAACAGAAATATTTGCACTACTTGCATTTCAGAAGTCTTCTCTTCTAGACTATCAGGCCACATACTCATCCATTTTATATAACTATTAGCCGATAATCTAATTTTTATCTTTCCACAGATTTGTATCACTGTAAAAAAAAAATCTGTAAAGTTACTAAAGTTTTTCTAGGAAACTGGGATTCCAAGAACTTTTTATGTAACGGCAACAACAAAAATTCCTGTAACAGACGCTGTTACAGGAATTTTTGTTGTTGCCGTTACATGAAAAGTTCTTGGAATCCCAGTTTCCTAGAAAAACTTTAATAACTTTACATTTTTTTTTTTTTTTTACAGTGTATTAACGAATGCTCGTAAAATAAATACTGTTATTGAATTTGTAAAAGTATTCACCTATATTACATTTGCATGTAAAAAATAAAATAAAGGAGCATAAGTCATTAATATTTTTGCATATTTTAATTATCTTTTAATTACAAATAAACGTATTTGAAAAATAATTATAAAACCTCTAATTAAATAAAAATATGTTTCTAATTCTGTAACATGTTTACCATAACCCTCTATACTCCGACGGGACTTTTAAGTCCCATTAAAGAAAATGCAATATAAATTTATTTAATTCGTCCATTAATAAAAGTATATGGTACTTATCATACAAAATACTTTGCTGGATCATATTCAGTAAGCACAGCGAAATACTCGAAGCTAAATATTTTTTAATGTGGTAATTTTCTCAACCAATTTTTCGATTTAGCTAGTGTTTATATGGGTCGTTTTGGATAACTTCAAACATTAACGAAGATAATTATTGAAGAGGAGTAAATTTCTGATTTAAAATTCTGGACATAAAGGGTTAAATTAACAAAAAAGTGGCATGAAAAAAAGTCTCAAATTATATGTTTGGATTGGAAATTGTTTTTTAAAATTTCAAATGCACATTTAAATATGAATGAAAGTAAATGTATAAATATCTAAATATTAATAAAAATAAAGGCATTTTTCATTCTGCGGTATGCTCTCTACAGTTTCAACGTTTTGATTTTCAAACAAATGTAGTGTCAAACAAATGACAGGCCACGGAGTAGTCAGTACCATTACAGGATAATCCAAGTTTAATATTTCGGCGGATTTGCATTAACATTCCGCATTAATACAAATACGTAATATTTTCTAATAGGGTAACTCCGGTAGAGTCGCCGCATACGGGATAGATGCCGCACCCCTTGTATTTCTCGTAATTATCGGTAAATGGTCGTCAAATGCACAGTATAGGTGCGCAATGAGATTATCTTAACCAGTGTATAGCGTGAATCCTATTTTGATGTTTACTTGTAGAAGTAGAAATCCTTAATTTGACGTAAGCGCGTGATTGCACTGTCTAAACTTTTAAATACGCTATGTTTAAATACTTTTTATACACTAATTACTAAATGCATGCATTATTTCGAAGTGAAAACTAAATGCAGCGTTTGTATAGAGTACTGTGTTTATGGTTACGCCATTCCCAATAGCGATGGCAGGTAACTGTGATGGCCAGCGTCTGCACCATGCAAAATGGGTTACATGCCGCACTGCTATTCCGGTATACATGCCGCAGTTTCTTTTGTACGGGATGATTAAGTTCATTAACTTTTCCTTTTCTTTTTGCGCCGACTAACCATGTTAGGCATGTTATCACGTTTACTAAAACTAAAGGAGAAAAAGGGGGAAATAAAAAGTAAGAAGGACAAGAAAGATGCAAGTCAAGATGATAATAATGAAAAAAATTGGATTACACGTAGCTCAGACGTTTTTTGCAAACTACTCCAAAAAAAGAGGAAGTGTAATTGGCTTCGTTGCATCATGTATTTAAATGTAGTTACATAAAGACTGTATTTTTTCGACACATTTTCTATAGATTGTAGTCGAAAAAACAGGTCTCTTAACCCATTTGGGACCATAGGTGCATATACGCACCTTCATAAAGAGCTTACAAAATTTGTTTCTGGCACCAGTAAAAAAGAAAAGTAATATTTGCTTTGTTTAAGTAATATTTGCTTTGTTTAAGTAATATTTGCTTTGTTTAAGTAATATTTGCTTTGTTTAAGTAATATTTGCTTTGTTGTAGAGCGTTTTCATGATTATTTAAGTAAAGGTGACTTATTTTAAAAAAGTGGTTCCAACGGAATAAAATTTGTGTAAAAGCCACCGGTCCCGAAGGGGTTAACAAATAAATTATGTAAACACAATTTTACTTTTTTTTTCTTTTCCCTTTCTAATACATTGGTGTTACTTTGTTGCTGAAATAAAAATTAAAATTTATTGTAAAAAAAAGTCAATAATTTTAATAGTGAAAGTAGGCAACAATTTTTAATTTGAATCTACTAATACGTTTCATTGTACTCATTCAGTTTCATTTTGTTATTACATCGTTAATTATACACTGTTAAAAATTTGCAGCATTCTGGCAGGTCATTTGACCGTTTTTTCCGAAAATGATTACACAACCGTAATTTAACACTATTCTGACCATATTATTGGCCATTTTATGGTCAGAATATAGTTAAATTATGGTTATGAAACCGTTTTTTCAAAAAACGGTCAAATGACCTGCCAGAATGCTGCAAAATTTTTAACAGTGTAGTCCAGATATGAATATTGTTTTGAATATTTTTATTTATAACTTCATTGTGTTCTTATTACAAGCGCGACATAACTACCGCACATGTGCGGCCTCTCAGCCTGAATGTACGGGTGACGCGCCGCAGTGTCATGTTTTAGAAAAAATTGTTAAAAAATATTAACAATTGGTTTTGAATATTTTTGTCGCAGTACACGCATTATGTATTAAACATTAAATAGCACAGCATATTTTTTTTTTATTTTATGTCCATCATGGGACAAATAAAAAAATTAAAATTAAACACAAATAGAAAAAATTTGTGCGGCATAAATCCCGGAATTACCCTACGAGCAAATACAAATTAATATTAAACTTGTATTTGCTCTTAAAATAAATATTGAATTTATTTTATTCTACAGGGGAAGTTCCGATTCCCCTGTATTTATCCCCTGTAGAAATTCGATAAAGTGAACATTATTGAATTTGTAAAACTATTCATCTATATTAAAGTTTGGTGTAAAAATAAAATAAGGGATTAGAAGTCATTAATATTTTTGCATATTTTACTTCTGTTATAATTACAAATAAAAATATTTAAAAAATAATTATACAACCTCCAACTAAATAAAATATGTTTTCAATTCTGTAATATAATTCACCTAAATGAAAATAAAAGTGTCATGAAAACAATTATCAAATTTAATATTTGAATTGGAAATTAAAAGTTGAATAAAAACAAATGTATTAATATCTACATGCTAATAAAAAGAAAGACATTTTTCTTTCCGCAAAATGCTGTCTACATTTTGATTTTAAAACAAATGCAGCGTACAGTTCTGACACAAATAACATTCTAGGTGGAAATGTTTAAGACATTTTCGAAAAGATGAAGGCACTTCCTCACTTCACTTTTGCATTGCACATTCGCTACATACTTTTTTGCATTACGGAAAAAAATATAGTTATTTGAAGTATTGCATTTTCAAATTCACATTGAATTTCATTCCCCACTACGTTTTTGCTTTCCCAAAAATGGATTCATTTTGCGACGTTTGTTTATGACATTTATAAGAGCTTATCTTCGTTTCACATTTTATATTAAATAAATGTTGTCGAAAAATAATGTCAAGTATTTATATATATATTTTTTCATATATAATATAGATACATATGCATAAATTTCGAAACAAGTTTTCAGAACCCAAATTTAAAATCTACTGAAACATTAAGACAAAGAATAAAAGAAGGGAAATACATTAGTTAAAATATTTTCAAATGTTTTTGAGAATCTATAAATAAGTACGTACGTAAGTTAAGAAAAAAAAAACTTAACAAGAATAAATATTAAATACTTAAACACAGTTTTCTTTAGATCTGAGATTGATATATTTATAATATTGCATTTAAAAAAAAGTATATTATTTCATTTTAAGATTTGTGCAATTTCATCTTTTGACATTTAATTATAGTACATTTCTATAAAATATGCATAAACAATATATTTATACTGTTTTGCATATATTGTACTTTAATTAATACAAAGAAATGATTTCTGATTTATAAACGGTACAGTAATATTCCAATTAATACTAAAAACATTGTTCTAAGAGTTGGATTTGTTAATTGTTAATTTTTTATTAATAACATAATTTTAAATTATTGAAAACATAAATAAAATATAATTGTTATATTTAAGAAAAATAAAGCAAGACATTCAAAATAAAGCATGATATTTGTTTAGTTAATGGTAAATTTTGCAATGTTACAATTTATAAATTATATTAAATTATTATTTTTCTATATTAAGTATATATTTTAATCGTATAAATAATAACAATCCTATAATTAACTATAATAAGTGTTTTGATGTAGGTTTCACATTTTTAAGTTTGTTTTTGTTATGATTACTGATTTTTCGTAAATTGTACAGAAGAGGAATGAAGGTTTTCCTCCGATACGTATACATAGTTATTTTTTAGTGTTTTCATATGCCTATTTTAATTGAAAGTGTCTGTATTCTAAGTACTTTTATTTCTTAAAATACTAATTTTATGGCCACCCTTGATTTAATATGAGATATTTTTCCAATTCTAAAGAATTCCGAAGATATTGTTAACCCTCCGTCTACCAGACGGGTCCATTGGACCCGACAGGTACATACAAAATATTCATTCAAACCAGAAATTTCTTTAAAATAAACTAAGTATATAAACCAGACAAAAATAAGGTAAATAAATAAGTTGAATAGTTTTAAATAAAAATTCTGGTGTAGAACGTTTTATTAAAACTTGAATAAAATTCCCGGTAGATCTAGGGTTAATACAGCTTTTATAAATAAGACAGAATGGCCGTTTCGTTTTTATAATGATGGGTTTTGGCTTATCTGTGGCCAGTCACGTTTTGGAAGGCCATAAATAAAAATTTCATTTAATTAAAAGGAGCATTTAATGTTGCCGAGGCAAGTCTTTATTTCTTAGTTTTGGGTAATGATGGTTTAACAGTACAATTACAGAGTAAATTTTTACATCGAAAAATAAAATATTTCGGTGTTCGAATTGCGCATGGAGGCTCACAACAGACTCAGAGACACTGACTTTCTGCAACTGACTTTTTCCGCCGCCTCTTAAAAGTCGTATGCACCTGGTTGAATGTTTTTAAAAGTTGAACCCTCATTTTTCTGTGAACCCATGTTTGCTCTCAAGCGTGAAAAATTGAAGTTTCTCTGGTAAACGGTAGCTCAAAAATCTTTTGAGTTTTTATGAAAGCTTCAATTTCCCTACCAGTCATCAAATGCAATATGAAGTGTATGGTGATACTAATTTTTTTGGCGTTGGCGCACTGTTATCCCAAAAAGGTATATCTAGCCTATGCATCTAGGGTGTTGAATTAGGCAGAATGAAATTATCCGCTTACGGAAAGAGAGTACCTTGCAGTTACTATTTGGATGTTTAATAAGTTTCGTTGCCTTTAATGAGATACCGGTAATGGTGATCACCGATCATTCAGCTTTGACAAAACTAACGAATTGTAAAGGTTTGTCTTCGAAAATGATAATTTGGACTTTAAATTTGACAATTTCTAATATTTATATTAATCATAGTGTAGGAAAGGAAAATGCCGTTGCTGTTTCTTCGTTTTGTAATACACAGGAACATGTGGAGATGGTTGAGCAGGTAAAAATTTGTTCTTTGTCATCGTTAGTTTTGAGATCGCAGGTGAAGTTAATTAAAGGGCAGAAAAATTATTCTGAGTGTGGAAGTTTATATCACAATTTGGAGGATCGTAATGAAATTGGTAGGTTAAATATAGCCATTTTGCAAAGTAGTTTCAGTCTCTTAAATTGATTGATGGCCTTTTATTTTCTAAACCGGTCAATTTAGGAGGGGAACTGCGAGTTTTTATTCCCGTTAATCTTTGTAAGGCCATTCTTAAAGAATTTCCTGATAAGCCTCTAGCACAGTGATTCTCAGCATGTGTGCCGCGGCTCAGTAGCGTGCCTCGAAAAAATCTCATGTGTGCCGCAAAACTTTTAAAAGTTAAGTTGCATCAAATTTTCTAAAATTCTAATCTGCAATATCCGCCATTTCATAGATAATATTTACTTTAAAATAAGGTTTAATGTCACAAATCGGCTTTATTATTGGGAGATCTTTTCTTCTCTTATTCATTTGAAAAGTATTCGAGGAAAGCCCAAAATAGTCTCACGTCTCTTGAGAAAAATTCTTTCAGAAAAAAAATCGGTCACCTTAAGGAAAAAAGATTATAACTTGAAATGCACTAGAAAATATCGTTGAAAAATAATTTTAAGAGCACGCCTATCTAAAGATATTATCTTATGCAGAAAGTATTCTAGCTTTAAAAAAGTCAAGCTCGGATATCTCTTTAAATGCTAATGTGATAAATTACTGACAAATTAAGAAATACTTTTCCACATTATCAGTTCCTTTCCCTGTACAATTTTTAATTGGCTCTTGGCTAGTTCCTGTAACTTACTGCACAGCTATTGATCAATAAATCTATACCTCGAATCTGCTTCTCGTCCAATAATGCAAAACTCCATGATTCTTTGCACTGATGACGGTATGCTGAATGATACCAAAACTAGTATTAAAAATTTGTTTAATCTGCTTATAAATGTTAATGCATATTACAGAGAAATATATAAAAAATATATAATAATTTTATTTAAAATAATTTTATTTTTCTTTATCCCATGCAAATAATACAATGAAATGCCATCTGCTAAGATGCAGCTAAAATCTCTCTGAAACGGAATTCCTTCGTGATTTCTCGCGATTCTGTCTCCACGAGTATTACTGTATGTATTAAAGAAAAAAATAGTAATTTAGTATCTTAATAAAAATGTCCACTGCTTACTGAAACCAGTAAAACATGCGACCACAGAACCTGTCTATAACAAAAACTAGCATTAAATCGGTCCGCAAAACATATTTACATCCGATGAACATTGCAAAAATTTCTGACGCATTCATATACTCAATCTAATGCATAAAATCATAAAAATGGCAGTCATGTGAATAATATGGAATAAAATTGCGTTTTCCATTTTTCGATAAGTTTATCACAGTTCAGGCTATCATCAAACGGTTTCATATGACGGCCCTTAAATTACTGTCACGTCCAAAAATTCGGTTCAAAACACCCATTTTCATAATATCGTCAAACAAATCTTTTGAATTTAAAGGAAAAATATAGACGCTAATCCATTTCTTAATTTCTGATCAAAATCGCCTACTGATTTTATGCGAGTATGAGAAAAATCAATGATTTTAAAAGTTATATTTCATAAAAATACTTTATCATTCCTTAAATACAGCTACAACGAATATTTTATTTATTATAAGCTTCAGCTCTTTTTACAGTAAAATTATGACCAATCTTAATAGATTAAATGCATAATTAATATGAAATTAATCTAATTAAAATATTAAATGATAAACACATCTTGTCTCTGTATTGCTTAGATCCATGCTTCCATTTTAAAAATACATTCATAGAACCTCTTGATCCAAAAAAAAAAAAAAAAAAGTTATTATTTTTGCCATGCTTGAAAAAAGCATATAACACTTCATATCTGAGAAATAAAAAGTACAATCCCTGAAAGAATAAACAATTTCATAGTAATCGTTCTTCTAAAAGCAGTTTGTTCTGCTATTGACCACGTGACTTCAAAATCTTCCTTCCAAAATTATTCGCACGGACATTTTCGGCGAATGAAGGAGTGCTGAAGTAACGAAACGACTAATGAACACACGTATGTGAAACTAATACGTGAGCAATTGATTTTCTAGTCCAGAGACCGATTTGCATCTTTCCGCATCAGACAATTGCGGCTCCGTTCATGAATTACGAAATGAAAATAGCGCTTGAAGTTTGTTTCTTAGTTCTGTAGTAACGAGTAACGACTTATATTCAGAACTAACGGCATGTTACTTCGTGTCAGAGAGAATACCCGTTACTCACAAGGGAACCACTTTTGGTGTTGCTCGCACCTAGCATTGAGACCTGGTGCATTTTAAAGCCCTATATTATGAAGTTTGAGAATCGATAAAATTTTTCTGTTAAAATCATATTTCTTGATTATAGAGCAGCATAACTTTCTGAAAATGCAATTTTCGGGACCACTTATCGGACTATTAACATTGAATTTTTTTAAAGAAAAGCATTTAAAAATAAAAATTAGTTAATAATAAGTGTAAAATATTAGAAAAAGTTTGAAAATTCCTTCAAAAACCCTCCTTCAAAAAACCACGAATTTGATTTTGAAAAATTGCAACTTTATATTCATATTTTTGGCGGGGAAACAGTTGGCGTTTATTTTCAAAAGTACAGCTTTCCGGCAACCCTAGCCAAATGTCATAGCTGAATTTGTAACAGCTAGAAATTGCAATGTCCGAAGTCCGACCTATTTCACCACAGTAATTTTTCTAAATTGTGTAAAAATATTAATTTACTTTATGATTACTTTTACCAAAGGCCCCTTTAATACAGCAACATTTCATTTTAAACATTCCAAACTTTATTTCATTCGATTTCAAAAGAGAATATTTTGCTTATTTTGTATTTCACTAAAAAATAGTTTTGAATGATCTTCGCAGCTGTTATAGAATTATATTTATTACTTATATATTTATCGTCTGCATAGAAAAAAAATAAAAACCTAATATTTGTTTCTTATGCTATCAATTATAATAAAAAAAAAAATCGCAATCTGATATAATTCTAGTAATATGTTCTGTACGTTTTCTCTTTGGATAAAGCGGGCGAGAAAATTATAGCGCCATATTTGGCGACTTAACTCACTTTTGGCGTGAAAAAAACAAATAAATATGTAATAATAAAAAATTAAAAGTATAAAAGAGTATATAAAATATTATTTTAACAGAGAAATTTTTTCGGTTCTCTAACTTTTATGCATAGGGCTACAAAACGCACCAGGTCTCGATGTTAGGTGCGAGCAACACCAAAAGTGGTTCCCTTGTCAGTAACGAATACATGGGGTTTGCAACACCTCTAATAACGGTAGGTTGAATGATACCAAAACTAGTGTTAAAAGTTTGTTTCATCTGCTTATAAATGTTAAAGCATATTAATGAGAAATGTATAAAAAAAATTATAAGAATTTTATTTAAAATAATTTTCTTTTTCTTTACTCGGACTATTTTGTTTGTGATTGTAAATAAAATAAAAATTATATGCAATATTTTCTTATGTAATGATAGATAATCCTTCCTTTTTTTTAAGTCACCATAATTTTAGTGTGCCGCGCAAACTTAATACTAGGTTTAAGTGCGCCGTGAAGTAAAAAAGGTTGAAAAACACTGCTCTAGCAGGACAATTAGGTATTGCTACAAACTATTCCTGAAATTGTAAAATCTCTAAAATGAGAGATATAGTGTGCGAGTATGTCTCCAAATGCAGTACCTGCCAATATTTAATTGCAGCAACATAAGTAAAGACGGCAAATTAATATGAAAGTGACGTATCTTGCTGAATATGTGGGACTCGACCTGATTGGCCCGTGCCAAATTTCCAATCCTGAAATTTATAGATATTTTCATGTTAAAAGTAGGTTATTTTAGTAAATGTGTAGAATTTTTTCCTTCAAGAAAAACCTATCCAAGAGCAATTACCGGCGGCTTTTCGTTAATTTCCTACTGAATAATGTGAAAATGTAAAATTTGTTAGTGATAACGGCCCTTGTTTTGTATCGGACATTTTTAAGGCTGCATGTACTAATCTGAAGATCTACCATAGTTTTTATATACCCTATCAGCCACAGTCAAACATGACTGAAAAAGTAAACCACTCATAAAGTCAAACGATCTCGTCTTATATTTGCTCGCATCATGCAAACTGAAATCATGATTTATTGCATTTTCCTTATGCTCTCCTGGCGGCTAAGTAAGAAGTAACAGGATAAACATCTGCTGAATTTTTTCTGGGTAGAAATGTGATTACACCTTTTCAAAGGTTGGTTCTGGTGTTGGATTTACAGAATAACTTGTATATGAGGAACTTTATAAACTGATTTCATATGCTCAGGTTCTGATTTTAAAAAGGAGCAGAAGCGACAAATCTTAACGCTAATATGATATGAAAGGAATTAGAAATAAAAGCGATATATTGTTGTTTTTTGAAAAGCACTGGCTTACATCACGTCTTCAGAAAAGAAAGGTTAAATTTTAGGCAAAATTTGTAGGCTTTTTTAAGGTGCTGGAATTAGTTAATAACTATTCATGAACAATGATTTATTTCACACCGCAATCAATAACAGATGGCGCCACCTTTTAAATTTAAAAAAGACAGGAAAAAATCGAGCGAAAACCACAGGCTATGAAGGCAACGTCAGTAAGCTGAAGATTCCCCGGTGAGAAAAGTATTCTTTTTGACATTTCTACAAACTTTACTACGTATGATTCTTTTCAAAGACGGACTTTACCAATTTATATAATTTTTATGTGTGAAAAAAATGTTTTAATGTCTGTAAATAGGTAAATATAAAGTAAAACTATGTAACTGAATATGGTATTATTGTAACTTACTTAGAAACTTAAAAAAATATATGATTATAAATGTTGAGGGTGAAACAAAAACTGTTAATTTTGAAAATTTAGGTATGCTAACGAGACTTCTCGAATGTCAATTGGTGAATCTCAACTTTCCCGATCACGTCTTTTAGTTATTCTTCTACATCATATCATAGTCTACTTAAAATTAATTTTCGTCATCCAAAACATTATTGTTCAAGGAAAGAGCTTCGATCTTCGTCTGCAAATATTTCAATTCCAAATAGAATTGTTATCAAAATGGGCAATTTGGTGCAAAGACTGGTGGAATATTTAAAAAGATTTCCGATAAAACAAATGTTGAAAGGCAGTGTATACAGTAAAATGGGATAAAAAAAAGTGCAGTTAGTTCCATATCCACGTAGACTATGTTGATGGAACTTTATAAAATTCACTGTCATAAAAACATTCCCCTGCTTTTTATTAATTCTATATGAGCGTTAAACGTCCGTATAATAAAAGGAAATGGACGAATAACTCTTCCACGGTACAATCTAAAAGAGAAAAAAGCATGTTCGCTACGACACACTCTTATAAAAGAAGTTTCTAATTTGCAATATATAAACATTTAACGTATGAATTTGAAACTTTTAAAAGACTAAACGAAATAAGACAGACTTGAATACAGTTTTATTGAAACATTAAAAATGTATTCAGTAAACGTTTCCCCAAGCAAGCGCAAGATCTCATCAGTACAATTTAACCATTCTAAAAACAAACAACAGAACAAATCAAGTCAGTTAAAGTTAAAGTTATTTTTTTAACAAAAAACAATATTCATCAGGAATGGAACAGGCTTCATTCAAAGAAGATCAATTAATGAAGTCTGTTATACTCCTAGTGAATGTTGTTTGTTTTAAAAAAAAATAACTTTAACTTTACTTGATTTGTTCTGTTGTCTGTTTTTAAAATGGTTGAATTGTCCTGCGGTTGCATGGCGAAAGTTTTACTGAATGTATCTTTAATGTTTTTAGTAAAATTGTAATAAGTATGCCTTATTTTATTTAGTCTTTTAAAAATGTCTAATTACTCTGAAAGTGGTTTTCCAGAGCCTAAAAGATTATGACTTCTCAATAGGAAATTACTATTGGCATCATCAGTAACTTCAGACGCATTCCAAAAGAAGATGCATCGAATTACAACCCCACAATAGGAAATTACTATTGGCATCATCAGTAACTTCAGACGCATCCCAAAAGGAGATGCATCGAATTACAACCCCCACAATAGGAAATTACTATTGGCATTATCAGTAACTTCAGACGAATCCCAAAATAAGATGCATCGAATTTCAACCACACTTCCAGAGGAAAGAAAGAGCGGCCATTCTACCACGGCCCCGAATGGTGTACAGTCGTCGACAGTTCTTTGAGTCCAAACCTGGCGGGATGCACCTATATGGGACAAGACTCCAAGCCATTTAATCGACAGAGATTTTGATTCTTTTAAAATTTAAAATTTATTACTAATGACATAAAAAATAATTGAACAATTTTTGCTTCATTTTTTAAAGAAATTGATAAAAAAATGATTTTATGAAATTGTTTCGCAAATAAACCGAAAAATGTATGATAACTAAGTGTGGTTACCAAGAACTGTTTACATATTTTTTCCCATACAACTTTTATTTCTTTATATACTACCATCATAAAAATATTTTAATTATAATTGATGTATAATTTCTGATTCTGTTGATCTATGATCTATGATTTTTATTTTTATTTTTCATAATATATAATAAATGACTAACAAAGACTAAATATTTTAATAAGAACTATTGAAATAGTTATTCCATAATTTTTTTTTTATTGCAACTCTTAAATAAATTAAAATTTGCGTTATATCTTAATGATGATAGTATAACATAATTTTAATTTTTAAATCTAGCCTACACTATAAAATATTTGCTGCGACTCACCTTACGGTTTTATATTCTCAGATTAAATCTTAGTGGATTTATAATCAATTTTTGGAAATGTACATTAAATTTTTTTTAAGTAATAAGTAACGTCGTTAAATAAATAATTCCCCTGACTTGTTTGGGTGTAGTTATATGTATACTTTATTCAAACAAACGCAACAATCACCATTTATTTCTTATGTTATTAAATGCAGTTTTATATGTGTAGTTACATTTAAAATGTTTATATGAATCTCTGAGAAAAGGAAACATAAAAAAATACATTAAATAATCTAAAAAAATATATAGAAATAAATAAATAAAAATAAAATAATAAAATAAAATAAAAATAAAAATAAATGAAAAACATACAAGACAGAAAAAAATATAACATGTATACATTTTTTAAAATGATATTATGATATTATATAATATATATTATACACCAGATCATGAAATCTGTCGAACTGATTAATAATTTGAATTTTTATAAAAACATTTGAAGTAATATCAATTGAAATTGTTTTGCTTAATAAAAGATGCATATAAACATAAAAATATTTAAAATTTGATGTTTTAAGTAGGCATATAAATTTACACTTGACATTACTAAAGCATATATGAAACATAGCGAATATAGAAAAATTGAGTACATCATAAAATAAAAGAAGATATATGCATTAACAAATTCATGGAATAGTGCAGACTCGCGACAATACTAATAATACTAACAACGCTAACTGACACATAAATACTAATAACAAAATACATGAAGATATTATTCTTGAAATCGAAAGGGTAACAATAAGAACAACATTTTCTAATACAATACGCTTGATTATATAATCTTAATGATATGGAAAATGAGAAATAACATATGAAAAAACTTATATTATTTCCAAGTAACATACTGTTAATTTATAATTTATCATTTTGATAGAGAATATGTTAATTTTTTGCATTTAAATCGTCTAGGATTTTAAGTTAATAGTGAGGATGAATGCTTGAAGAGCATTTAATTGAAAAGTAGGGTTCATTTTTTTAAATGTGTGATTTCTGAACAGACTTATTAAATGAAAGCAACAAAAAGTTTAGTTCAGGCTGTTGATGCTTAAACAGAAATTTATTTTTGAATATGTTCAAAATACTTTAGATACTTAGAATTCGTTGGAAGCTAAACATTTATTGTTTATTTTCCGAGATGTCTTTTGTTCTTTACAATAAGAAACATAAATATTCTTGGGACGATTGCCTAACACGAGCAATGAAACTAACAAAACTGAGTGCAACGGTCTCAAAAAGCGTCTGAATAAATCAAAATAATGTTTCAAAATAATTCTTTCGCATGCATTATAAGTAAACGTTTAGGAACACTTTGAAATTCTGTTTTTATGAAATTTACATACCAATATTTCCAAAAGAAATGTTATAAACGATGAGGAATACCCCATAAAAAGCAAGACAAAAAGCCCTTCAAAGTCTTTCAGTGATAACTGTCTGTATAAATCTTCTGAATCCATATTATGAATCGGTGTCATGATTTTATGAAAATAATCATATTGAATAAACTTATTTAAAATACCCGATGCCAATATATTATTCAAAGTAGAATCCAGCTGTTTTTTGCAGCAGAAATTTTTTCTCATCCCAATAGGAATTAAATCAGGTAAAATACCATCCTCAGACACAAAATATTTCTTCCTGAAATGTTTTAAATATGATTCCCACGCAATATAAACCATATTGTTGTTTACATGTTTGTGACTCAGTGCATCAATAGTACGTAAACCTTTATACTGCGCTATACATGGGACAAGTATTTTGATATTTGGATCTTCGGACTCTGCCATTGTAAGTTGGAGATGCATTCTACTGGCAGAAGCACACCGGTATCTGTCTTCATTTACTGCTTTTGCAAGGTCCAGAATTGTTCGAATGTCGCTTGAGGATGGGATCACTAAGAACGATAAAAGAACAGAAGTGTAGAAAAATCGAAGAAATGATTCAGATATCAGTCGACTAGACTTCATGAAAAACATTCTGGATATCTGATTGCCATTTTTAGAAGAACGTGAGCAAATAGTATGTGCCTTTATACACTTTTTTGAATCATTTCTTCTCTTTAAAGCGTTAGATATTAACGAGCTTATAGAAAAACCAATAATTATTGCTAGCCAAACTTCAAAAGTAAATGGTTTTAGGAAAGCTCTCTCATTATGTGACTGCTTCGTGTATTCCGTCGCAAAAGTCCATCTATCTATGAAATAAGGTTGACTGAAATCAATTACTTTACTTCTGGATTCGGTGATGGATAAATCATCAATTATTATATATGCATCACCGCGCACAATCATGCCGACCATTCCAGTCCAATTTCCGTCAGGTAGCAGTCTTCCAAATTCGTCATCATTTGGGAAAACTAATTCATATGAAAAGCCGAACTTCTCGGCTAGAAGATCAATTAGTTTACTGTTGATGATGTGTATATAGGATCACTCAGGGGGGTACCATTCGTGTGATGCGCCAACTGCAAAGATTTCTTAACTGCTCGCGCATTACGTCACGTGGCGGACAGATTCGCCTCGCTTCGCTCGTTTCAATAGCTGTATGCCGTTCTGCAATGGAATTTTTTTTTTCTGTGAATGATTTTAATTATTCTGTTATTTTAACAGACGTTTTGAAAAGAACCTAGTAAATGCACTATATCAACATGTTCTAATAACTCTCGGAGAACACGTATACAGATTTAAAAATACAGTACAAAGTCTCAAATCCGGACGTCGAAATCCGGAATTCTTCAAAAGCCGGGCATTTTGTTAACTGGCGATTATTATTCTGGAGAATCGCAACGAGAAATTAGAAAAAAAAACTAAAATAGCAGATGCCAAATTTACTATATTAGGCTGCAATTTTAAACCCGAATTCCTTTTACGAACGTAAAAAAAATTCTGCAGAACGCAAAAATCTCTAAAAATTGCATAAAAGAATGGTGAGAAATTCCGAATAAACTTAAATGAAAGTGAAAAAAAAGAAAAAGAGGACAGCATTTACTATATTGAACTAAAAGATTAAAACCGGACTTCTTTCACAAATGCAGACAAATCGCCATGAAATGGAAAAAAACAGTTCAAAACTAGCAGAGGAGAAAATTTATTATATTTGGCTAAATGTTGGTAACCGAATTCCCTTTACAAATATCAAAACTCTAAAATTTGTCTAAAAAACTCGCGAAAAATGCAAACTCCGAATAAACTTTATTGAAAAAATGACAAGATTTACTATACTAGACAAAAAAATAAAGCCGGATTTCTTTATTCATTACGGGAAAATCGCCTCAAAATTTAAAAAAAAAAAAAAAAAAAAAAAAAAATCAAAAATTGCATAAAAAAATTTAAAAATTTCTTTTGTTATGTTGCTATAATTTTTTTAACTTAAAAAATTTTCCTCTATTAAAATATTTGTTTTAGCATTATCTTTTTTTACCTTCTTTTATCTGTAATAGAAGAAAGTATTGTAGTCGAAATTTTGTTCGACTTATAGTTTTCGACGGATTTACACATTTTAAGGGTAGGAGATACCGAAAAACATGTTTTTAGAAAATATCTGTCTGTCCGTATATACGTGTGTCTGATTATATCATCGGAAAGTATACGAAGTTAATCATAGAATTGAACCAAATTTTATATAAGTGTTTTGCTGTGATGGTGCTGTAGTAGAGATTTTTGTGCCATTTTCTATATTGTATCATCGAAAAGTGTATGAAGTTGCGCATAGAATTGAACAAAATTTCATGTGTATGTTTTTGACTATGCCCAGTAGGTCCAGGTTGAATTTGGGGATATTCCGCCAGGAGGGTGCGCTGTAATAGCGATTTTTGTGCCATTTTCATTATTGTTTCATCGGAAAGCATAGATTTGAACCAAACTTCATACATATGTTTTTGACTATTGACGCCAAATCCCAGTTGAAAATGGATATGTAACCTTGTAAGGGGGCGCTGTGATAACGATCTTCTCGATTTTTCGTTGTTCTGTTGTACATTTGCTGCTGATGCAGTGACATGCATTTCGTTTCTAGCTGACCCGGCGATTCGCAAACAGAATAACGATAATATTTACTTTATTAAATATTATGTTCGAGTTACTCTGATTAATAAAATGAAGAAGGAATTTAAGATAAAAATTAATGTAGGGTTGAGGTAATAACCTATAAGCAGTGCTTAATTTGTGCCGGAGCTCAGCTTCGCTACTTCTTTATTTTTAGTGGAAATTTAAATATTGGTCTGATTTCATTTGCGCTCATTCCGGATTTCAACGAAAATAATGTTTCTAAAAATCAGTGCCTATATTTTATTTTTCTTTCCCTCCCATCTCCAATCTTTTGTGTTCTTTCCTACCAAAGCACTTATGTGACATAATGTGTCAGGTGCAGCCTTTTTTTTAATGATTTCAGAACGGCGATGAGGAATGTCAGACTTAGTAGCAAATGTTTTGCCGTTTTTACTCGCTGCTTTTTGTTCGTGTTTTTAAAATATTCTATCTGATAAACTTTCTAGCTCTGTGCAGTACTTAATTTGCTCCGACACAGGAGCGTTGGACGTCTTTATTTTTAGTGAATATTTAAATATTTGTCAGAACAGACCGTAGTTTATAAATACGGCGCACCAATGTCAAGTCCGTGATGAGTAGTATTTTCTGAAAATTCCCCACTCCTAATTTTAATGTTTTTGCTCTGGTCATTTTATTAGAATTGGGGGATTCTTATACACTTAGTTGCTATTACTGCAGAATATTAGAGCTCTTGCAGTTTTTTTTCCCCTAGAAACTAAGCCCTGTGTATATATATTGTTACAGATATTTGAATCATATTGATGTGCATTTGAAACTTAAAAATTGAATTTTGTTTATTAATGAGGATCAATGATTTTGCTACGTGATATAGTGTGTAAAAAGTATTAGTCACATATTGATTTATTGAAATAGTATGATAATGGTTCTTACTTTTTTTTTCCTTTCTATTTTTTGAAAATGTTAATTCATTGTTAAAGCTGTATATCTCCATAAATTTTCTTTCTATTGTTTCTTATTTGTATGGAGAAATGTTATATTCGATGTATTTTATAAGATAACATGGAAATTTTACAACTGAAGTTGTTTTAAATTTTTCAGTTTTTGCTGAAATTTTGTATACATGAATTAACGATATTGCTATTTGTATATCATCTAAAAAATATGTATAGTACATATTTTTTTTCATAATAGAATTTGTTTAATTATAGAGCAATATTTTTGTATTATTTTGATCCTGAATAAGCATAGTGACATTCGAAATTTTTTGAAAACTTATATCTAGTAATCGGACAATGCATTATTGTTAAAAGTTTTGATGCGTGACTTTTGTTTAATTTATTCTGTTTGATAATTCTAGTCATTTTATTACTGCTGTGCCATCATATTCATATAATTCATTTTATTTTGCAATAGTTTAAAAGTTTTCATTTGTACTTTTACGCATTAAAAATTTCATTTTTTTCGCGAATTTACTCAAATATTTGAATGTAAACAAACGTATCGCGATATTATTTAACAATTATGCATTTTATATTTAATTAACTCCAATCAGTGTTTGAACAAATTATTCTAAGGAAAGTTAATTCGTTCAATTTACTTTCGAAGATCTGCTTTTTAAAAAATTATTTACTTCATATACCGTTCTTTTACGCATCCATTTACTTTCTCACGGTTAGTCGATCTCCGATCTTGTCCGCCACATGACGTAACAGGCCTGCTCTGCTCTGATTGGCTATCCTTCAAATGGAACAACCTTATGTAAAAGAACCTTGGGATCACTGCCATCTAACCTTGTTGCAGCACCTTTCGTAGCTCCCATGTTTGGCGGCTAAAACTCCGTAACCAGGTAAGCTAGACGCATGAATCCGGTCTCATTCTCTTCCTCTTCATAAATCGGAAATTTTGATATATTGTGGGCTTATTTTCATGAATTTATTCAAATGATATTGTTATTTAAAGTTTTTGTTAATCTCGCCCCAGCGATTTTCGCTTTTCTGACTTCTCGAGCTTATAGTACTACATACACTTGTGTAAATATTTTTATGTTGTTTTATTATTGTTCTATACTTAGATACGAACATTTGAAGCTAGTATACAAGTCTTTACGTTTATTATTAACCAAGATACAAATTTTTGAACTGTTGCAGTTGTGGTGCAAAATAGCGCCATTTTCAAAAAGCCACTTTTTCATGTACATATTATGTATATATAACGTATTGATAACTGATTTTTGTTGCGTGATTTGTGTTCATTAGAGCTTTGTCTTTCATTTAGTACTTATTTCATCAAGTTATCTGCAGTATTAAATTTTTTATGAGCATTTGATTAAGCATCACTTTTTCACTTTGGCAAAAAATGTTTCCCATAGACTTAACATGGTGGCGTCACCTCTTTTGCTAAGTCTGTAAAGATGTCATATCTAAATATATTTGACAAACAAATGACATGACACTAAACTTTGAAATGTATTCTTTCTTCCGATACCACTTTTGTACAGTTTTGAGCACCCTAAGTACTTTAAATAATTTTTCAAAAAATGCTGTTTTGACACCTGCCACGTTGGCGTTTCCTATACAAATACATGCGAAACGGCGGTTTGTTTACCTTTTTTTCATAGCTTAAAAGATATCAAGCTTATTATTATTATTTTTTTTTTTTGACTAACAAATGCCATCTCTGATAACTTTAGACCTTCTAGTTTGCTCCGCCCCCACTAACGTTATTCTTAGTTAACTATTAATATTTTTAAAATTTCTTTGATAAAGTGTCGTTTTGCTAACTCAACATTTTGATTTCTCCATAGGTTAACATTAGGAGTGACATTTTTTCAAAAAATCAAATAAAATACTTAAAATTGAGTTATCGTTTAGTATAGTAGTTATTCGGAAAGATAAAGCTCTATATTTTGCTCCGCCTCCATCCTCTTATTTTTAAATTCACTAGAAGTATTTTTAATTAGCTCTTAAAATTTTGTATTTTGTGAAATCTCAAGATTGATTGACTGATTGATGCAAAAACTCGGATTTATATTCCATATCTGAAAGGAGTTTTAATCGATGGAGTGGAGTATACCCATCTTAATTATTTTAACGAATAAGAGTATATTCACGAATACTAAGTGTCACATATAAAGTAATAAAAATTTCAGAGATTCAATCCGTATAGAGGATTCATAGTGGCGGTTGCTACTCTTTTAGACAGTTTTACAGTAAAACTGAGCATCTATAGTCTGTATTTACGGAGTCTCAATCTAATGACCTCCCCTCCCTTAGAATATTAGCCCTTTGAAGGTCTGCGGTTTTCAAAGCAACACCTCATTTATTTAATAATTATTCTGGTTTATCATTAAATTTTTTATAATTGTTTTTCCCCCCTTAAATAATGACTTTAGAGGCTCGTCTTCCCTATTCGGACTATTTTGGACACGCCACATCGATTGACATACATTGTTTTTCTCTAGCTTTGTCCGGGGGGGAGTTAGGGGCGAGGGGGGGCTTAATCTTTATTTTTATTTTTTTTTTATTTTATTTTTTTTATATTTTTATTTTTTAGGCACTTGTAATACCTTGTTGGAAAGATCTTGGTCTAAGCTTCTCGTAACAGTTAACAATTTTAAGTTTAATTTACTTTTACGCCGATATGGAGCGTCATAAGCTTTCAATTCTCCCTCTTTTTCCCGTCCACCACATGTGCAGGGTTTACGTCATTTTATTACTGTTCTATACTTAAATACGAACATTTTAAGCTATAATACATATCTCTACGATTATTATTAACCAAGATACAAATTTTTCGATTTTTTGCAGATGTGGAGCAAAATAGCGTCATTTTCAAAAAAGCCACTTTTTCATGTACTTACTGTGTATGTAACGTATTGACAACTGATTTTTGTTGCATGATTTGAGTTCATTAGAGCTTTGTCTTTCATTTAGTACTTATTTTATCAAGTTATCTGCAGTATTAATTTTTTTAAGAGCAATTGTTTAAGCATCACTTTTCCACTTTGGCACAATTTTTTCCCCATAGACTTAACATGGTGGCGTCACCTCTTTTGCTAAGTCTGTAAAGATGTCATATCTATATATTGTTGTCAAACAAATGGCATGGCACTAAACTTTGAAATGTCTTCTTTCTTCCGATACCACTTTTGTATAGTTTTGAACACACCCTAAGTATTTTAAATGAATTCTTCAAAAAATGCTGTTTTGACACGTGTCACGTTGGCGTTTCCTATACAATTACATGGAAAACGGTGGTTTGTTTTCCTTTTTATCATAGCTTATAAGATATCAAGATTAACTTTTTTCGACTAACAATTGCCATTTCTGATAACTTCATTATCTCTAGTTTGTTCCGCCACCACTCACGTTGTTCTAAGTGTAATATTAATTTTTTTAAAAAAAATTCATTTAAAATATGTCGTTTTGCTATCTCTTCATTTTGAATTCCCCATAGGTTTACATTAGGAGTGCCCTTTTTTCAAAAACTCAAATAAAATACTTTAAATCAAGTTATTGTTTAGAGAAGAGGTTCTTCGGAAAGATAGAGCTCTATTTTTTGCTCCGCCTCCATCGTCGTATTTTTAAAATGACTGGAAATATTTTTAATTAGCTCTTGAATTTATGTGCCTTTTGAAATCTTGAAAATGATAGATTGATTGGAGGATTTAGTGGGATTTTCATCCCAGATCTGAAAGGAGATTCAAAATCATGGAGTGTACAACACCTGACTTTTTTTTTCTAGCTGTGTCAGGGGGGAGTATTTTCAAATCTTAATTCAATAGGCACTTGTTATACCATGCTGGAAAGGTCTTGGCATAAGCTTTTCGTTTCCATTTTCTATTTTAAGTTTATTTCATTTTGTGCCAGTAGGGGGCGCCAAAAGCTTTAGTTTTTACTTCTAAGTTCATTCATCGCATGTGCTGGGACATGTGACACATCGATGGTTAGGTCATGGCATTAGCTTCTTGTTTCCATTATTTATCTTAAGTTTACTTCATTATTGTGCCAGTAGGGGGCGCCAAAAGCTTTAATTTTCACTTTTAAGTTTAATTTGACTCATGAATATACTTTTTGTTCATGGTTCGGTCTAAATTTTGCGTTTTAAGGCTCGGCATCCCTATTCGGACTATTTTCGGCACGGGGCATCGTTTGGCGCGCTCCATTTTTCTGTAGCTTTATTAGGGGGGGGAGTTAGGGATGGGGGAGGATTCTTAATTTTCCATTTTATTCAAATAGAACTTGTGACATATCGTTGGAAAGGTGATGGCTTAAGCTATTCGTAACCACTCTCCATTGTAATTTTATTCGACTTTCACGCCAGTAGGAAGCGCCAACAGCATTTGTATAGTACTTTTCTTCAGTTACTTCATGTTTGTAAATATAGTGTAAATATATTTTATATGTTCCTTTTATTGTCACACAACAACATTGTAAGCTCGGGAAGCCATGCCCACAATGCTTCTCCCCCCCCCCTCTCTATTAACTATTTACAGTACCTTTGTTACATTAACGGTTCTAAAAATTCTCTACTCGCTCTCCATTATTAAAGAAATTCAGTTTTTATAATACCTAAGTGTAGCTCACTCAGTGCTAATCATTACTGTCCTTTATTATTATTATTATTATTATTATTATTTATTATTATTTAATAATTTTCCATTTCGGCAGTTAGATTTTATCTTAAATTTTCGGTGATCTAGGTTACTGGTTTTAGCTTTCTTCTTTCCTATACCCCCGTTTCTTTCTATTAGGCCGGTGGTGTGCTCTGGCAATGCCTGGTGTTTAAGTTAATATTTATTATCAATTTTCAAAAGTTTAAAAAAATATATATATATATAGAAATATCTCTTGTTTCTACTCGTCGTAATCAGAAAATCCAAAAGCAAGTTCTTTTCCTTCTGGAAACAAAATTTCGCAAAGAAGAAATAAAAGACGATTTAAACAAACTCAAAAAATTTCTAATAATTCAGAAAATATCGATAACGACACGGTTAATTCTTCAATTGAAGAGATGGAGAGTGAATTGACTCCAACAACTCTATTATCAAAGGACACAGCAAGTAGCAACATGACGCGTATGTCAAAAACGAAATCTGCCGTGCAACAATCTCCGAAAACGGAGTCAAAGCGCAAACCCATTATGCAAGCACAAGATCTTATTAGTAGGGATGAAGGTGAAAAAAGGCAGCTAAGCCTCTCGCAGATCCTTCTCCAAATGGCCGGTCACCTGAAACGGAATTCAAAGGAAAATTCATCAGCAGCAGAAGAGTACCTGGATTGGCTACTATCAGCTCTTCACTATCAAAATGTCATTCTTCAAGACATAATGCAACAACAAAAAGAACATTATCTTACAGAAGAAATAAACTTACTGCTGAGAAAATATCCCATGAAACTAAGCGTTGTCAATTCCAACATGAAAAAATCAGTTAAACTGTGTGATCCGGATTTAGACTTACAAAACGATCCCTCGCTGCATTTGGCAATAAGACAACTAATCCTACACATAAAACAACACACATCGAAAAACACAAAGATGGCAGAAAAATATAAGGAATACATATTGAGCAACTTAACACGTAGAGAAACCTTATTGGAAACCCTGCAAGACAAACAAAATTTAGTAAACACAGAAGCAACAGGAAAACAACATTCAGATCCAGAAGAAGAGGAGGATATTCTGCACACAGCATTGTATTAACGAATGCTCGGAAAATAAAATATATACTGTTATTGAATGTGTAAAAGTAATCACCTATGTTACATTTGCATGTAAAAAATAAAATAAAGGAGTATAAGTCATTAATATTTTTGCATATTTTAATTCTCTTTTAATTACAAATAAACGTATTTGAAAAATAATTATAAAACCTCTAATTAAATAAAAATATGTTTCTAATTCTGTAACATGTTTACCATAACCCTCTATACTCCGACGGGACTTTTAAGTCCCATTAAAGAAAATGCAATATAAATTTATTTAATTCGTCTACTAATAAAAGTATATGGTACTTACCATACAAAATACTTTGCTGGATCATATTCAGTAAACTCATCGAAATACTCGAAGCTAAATATTTTTTAATGTGGTTATTTTCTCAACCGATTTTTCGATTTAGCTTTATTCGATTGAGCTAGTGTTTATATAGATCGTTTTGGTTAACTTCAGACATTAACGAAGATAATTATTGAAGAGGAGTAAATTTCTGATTTATAATTCTGGACATAAAGGGTTAAATTAACAAAAAGTGGCATGAAAAAAAAAATGTCAAATTAAATGTTTGGATTGGAAATTGGTTTTTAAAATTTCAAATGCACATTTAAATATGAATGAAAGTAAATGTATAAATATCTAAATATTAATAAAAATAAAGGCATTTTTCATTCTGCGGTATGCTCTCTATAGTTTCAACGTTTTGATTTTCAAACAAATGTAGTGTCAAACAAATGGCAGGCCACGGAGTAGTCAGTACCATTACAGGATAATCCAAGTTTAATATTTCGGCGGTTTTGCATTAACATTCCGCATTAATACAAATACGTAATATTTTCTAATAGGGTAACTCCGGTAGAGTCGCCGCATACGGGATAGATGCCGCACCCCTTGTATTTCTCGTAATTATCGGTAGATGGTCGTCAAATGCACAGTATAGGTGCGCAATGAGATTATCTTAACCAGTGTATAGTGTGAATCCTATTTTGATGTTTACTTGTAGAAGTAGAAATCCTTAATTTGACGTAAGCGCGTGATTGCACTGTCTAAACTTTTAAATACGCTATGTTTAAATACTTTTTATACACTTATTACTAAATGCATGTGTTATTTCGAAGTGAAAACTAAATGTAGCGTTTGTATAGAGTACTGTGTTTATGGTTACGCGGCAGGTAACTGTGATGGCCGACGTCTGCACCATGCAAAATGAGAAACATGCCGCACTGCTATTCCGGTATACATGCCGCAGTTTCTTTTGTACGGGATGATTAAGTTCATTAACTTTTCCTTTTCTTTTTGCGCCGACTAACCATGTTAGGCATGTTATCACGTTTACTAAAACTAAAGGAGAAAAAGGGGGAAATAAAAAGTAAGAAGGACAAGAAAGATGCAAGTCAAGATGATAATAATGAAAAAAATTGGATTACACGTAGCTCAGACGTTTTTTGCAAACTACTCCAAAAAAAGAGGAAGTGTAATTGGCTTCGTTGCATCATGTGTTTAAATGTAGTTACATAAAGACTGTATTTTTTCGACACATTTTCTATAGATTGTAGTCGAAAAAACAGATCTCTTAACCCATTTGGGACCATAGGTGCATATACGCACCTTCATAAAAAGCTTACAAAATTTGTTTCTGGCACCAGTAAAAAAGAAAAGTAATATTTTCTTTGTTTAATTAGAGCGTTTTCATGATTATTTAAGTAAAGGTGACTTATTTTAAAAAAGTGGTTCCAACGGAATAAAATTTGTGTAAAAGCCACCGGTTCCGAAGGGGTTAACAAATAAATTATGCAAACACAATTTTACTTTTTTTTCTTTTCCCTTTCTAATACATTGGTGTTACTTTGTTGCTGAAATAAAAATTAAAATTTATTGTAAAAAAAAGTCGATAATTTTAATAGTGAAAGTAGGCAACAATTATAAATTTGAATCTACTAATACGTTTCATCGTACTCATTCAGTTTTCTTTTGTTATTACATCGTTAATTATAGTCCAGATATGAATATTGTTTTGAATATTTTTATGTATAACTTCGTTGTGTTCTTATTACAAGCGCGGCATAACTACCGCACAAGTGCGGCCTCTCAGCCTGAATGTACGGGTGACGCGCCGCAGTGTCATGTTTTAGAAAAAATTGTTAAAAAATATTAACAATTGGTTTTGAATATTTTTGTCGCAGTACACGTATTATGTATTAAACATTAAACAGCACAGCATATTTTTTTTTTTTTTTTTTATGTCCACCATGGGACAAATAAAAAAATTAAAATTAAACACAAATAGAAAAAAAAATGTTCGGCATAAATCTCGGAATTACCCTACGAGCAAATACAAATTAATATTAAACTTGTATTTGCTCTTAAAATAAATATTGAATTTATTTTATTCTACAGGGGAAGTTCCGATTCCCCTGTAGTTTTATCCCCTGTAGAAATTCGATAAAGTGAACATTATTGAATTTGTAAAACTATTCATCTATATTAAAGTTTGGTTTAAAAATAAAATAAGGGGTTATAAGTCATTAATATTTTTGCATATTTTATTTCTGTTATAATTACAAATAAAAATATTTAAAAAATAATTATACAACCTCTAACTAAATAAAATATGTTTATAATTCTGTAATATAATTTACCTAAATGAAAATAAAAGTGTCATGAAAACAATTATCAAATTTAATGTTTGAATTGGAAATTAAAAGTTGAATAAAAACAAATATATTAATATCTACATGCTAATAAAAAGAAAGACATTTTTCTTTCCGCAAAATGCTGTCTACATTTTGATTTTAAAACAAATGCAGCGTACAGTTCTGACACAAAAACATTCTAGGAGGAAATGTTTAAGACATTTTCGAAAAGATAAAGGCACTTCCTCATTTCACTTTTGCATTGCACATTCGCTACATACTTTTTTGCATTACGGAAAAAAATATAGTTATTTGAAATATTGCATTTTCAAATTCACATTGAATTTCATTCCCCACTACGTTTTTGCTTTCCCAAAAATGGATTCATTTTGTGACGTTTGTTTATGACATTTATAAAAGCTTATCTTCGTTTCACATTTTATATGAAATAAATGTTGTCGAAAAATAATGCCAAGTATTTATATATATATTCTTTCGTATATAATATAGATACATATGCATAAATTTCTAAACAAGTTTTCAGAACCCAAATTTAAAATCCACTGAAACATTAAGAGAAAGAATAAAAGAAGGGAAATACATTAGTTAAAATATTTTCAAATGTTTTTGAGAATCCATAAATAAGTACGTACCTAAGTTAAGAAAAAAAAAACTTAACAAGAATAAATATTAAAATACTTAAACACATTTTTCTTTAGATCTGAGATTGATATATTTATAATATTGCATTAAAAAAAAAGTATATTATTTCATTTTAAGATTTGTGCAATTTCATCTTTTGGCATTTAATTATAGTACATTTCTATAAAATATGCATATACAATATATTTATACTGTTTTGCATATATTGTACTTTCATTAATACAAAGAAATGATTTCTGATTTATAAACGGTACAGTAATATTCCAATTAATATTAAAACATTGTTCTAAGAGTTGGATTTGTTAATTGTTGATTTTTTATTAATAACATAATTTTAAATTATTCAAAACATAAATAAAATATAATTGCTATATTTAAGAAAAATAAAGCAAGACATTCTGATATTTGTTTAGTTAATGGTAAATTTTGCAATGTTACAATTTATAAATTATATTAAATTATTATTTTTCTATATTAAGTATATATTTTAATCGTATAAATAATAACAATCCTATAATTAACTATAATAAGTGTTTTGATGTAGGTTTCACATTTTTAAGTTTGTTTTTGTTATGATTACTGATTTTTCGTAAATTGTACAGAAGAGGAATGAAGGTTTTCCTCCGATACGTATACATAGTTATTTTTTAGTGTTTTCATATGCCTATTTTAATTGAAAGTGTCTGTATTCTAAGTACTTTTATTTCTTAAAATACTAATTTTATGGCCACCCTTGATTTAATATGAGATTTTTTTTCAATTCTAAAGAATTCCGAAGATATTGTTAATACAGCTTTTATAAATAAGACAGAATGGCCGTTTCGTTTTCATAAGGATGGGTTTTGGCTTATCTGTGTCTAGTCACGTTTTGGAAGGCCATAAATAAAAATTTCATTTAATTAAAGGGAGCATTTAATGTTGCCGAGGCAAGTCTTTATTTTCTTAGTTTTGGGTAATGATGGTTTAACAGTACAATTACAGAATAAATTTTTACATCGAAAAATAAAGTATTTAGGTGTTCGAATTGCGCATGGAGGCTCACAACAGACTCAGAGACACTGACTTTCTGCAACTGACTTTTTCCGCCGCCTCTTAAAAGTCGTATGCAAATTACAACTGTCTTAGACCTGGTTGAATGTTTTTAAAAGTTGAACCCTCATTTTTCTGTGAACCCAGGTTTGCTCTCAAGCGGGAAAATTTGAAATTTCTCTGGTAAACGGTAGCTCAAAAATCTTTTGAATTTTTATGAAAGCTTCAATTTCCCTACCAGTCATCAAATGCAATACGAAGTGTATGGTGATACTAATTTTTTTGGCGTTGGCGCACTGTTATCCTAAAAAGGTATATCTAGCCTATGCATCTAGGGTGTTGAATTAGGCAGAAAGAAATTACCCGCTTACGGAAAGAGAGTACCTTGCAGTTACTATTTGGATGTTTAATAAGTTTCGTTGCCTTTAATGAGATACCGGTAATGGTGATCACCGATCATTCAGCTTTGACAAAACTAACGAATTGTAAAGGTTTGTCTTCGAGAATGATACTTTGGACTTTAAATTTGTCAATTTCTAATATTTATATTAATCATAGTGTAGGAAAGGAAAATGCCGTTGCTGATTCTTCGTTTTGTAATACACAGAAACATGTGGAGATGGTTGAGCAGGTAAAAATTTGTTCTTTGTCATCGTTAGTTTTGAGATCGCAGGTGAAGTTAATTAAAGAGCAGAAAAATTATTCTGAGTGTGGAAGTTTATAGAGGATCGTAATGAAATTGGTAGGTTAAATATAGCCATTTTGCAAAGTAGTTTCAGTATTTTAAATTGATTGATGGCCTTTTATTTTCTAAACCGGTCAATTTAGGAGGGAAACTACGAGTTTTTATTCCCGTTAATCTTTGTAAGGCCATTCTTAAAGAATTTCCAGATAAGCCTCTAGCACAGTAATTCTCAGCATGTGTGCCTCGGCTCAGTAGCGCGCCTCGAAAAAAATCTCATGTGTGCCGCAAAACTTTTAAGTTAAGTTGCATCAAATTTTCTAAAATTCGAATATGCAATATCCGCCATTTGATAGATAATATTTACTTTAAAATAAGGTTTAATGTCACAAATTGGCTTTATCCCATATAGCACATTTGCCTCCCCAGGACATCCCCAGGAAGATTTACAATAAAACACCATCATCCCACGGGCCTCCCTGAGGATGCAAAAATTTGTCACCAGGAGGTCCTCAGGAACAGAAAATGTCCGCCCTGCAGCATCCTGGAGAGCTCCCCAGGACCTTCTTTAGGATCCTCCCTGGGAGGTTCTGGGGAAGATGTTAGGAAGTGATAGTGGAGGACTTTGGGAAACGTCAAGGTCACTTAATATGCCACAAAAAATTTGAAGCTATAGATTAAAGTAATTAATGTAAAACAATTTAATTATTTTTTAACTAATTATCAGACAGTTTCACATGCAACAGACATTACAATTTTCGGAATTATATGAAAGACTGTTGGGAACAAATTTCTTACCTTCATTCTACCTTCCGGGTTTGACCCAGGCTACTTACGAACACGAGACGCGCGCTCTATCCATTATGCTACAAGGCCGTTGGATAAGAAAAGTTCTAAGGTATTCATGTATTTTCCCCCTCTTTTGAAACTAAAAATTAGAAAATATCCATATTTTATGTGCTACATATAAGCCGGAATTATCTAACTTTTATTGCAAATTTAAATGCGTAGCCTTTTGTATATATTCAATATAAATTTAAATTCATAAGTAAAAAAAAGGCTTATAAATAATTATTTAAGATAACATAAAGATCTTTAAATTTTCAAATTCCTACATGGAATTATATTTTTAAATGACAATAATATTGTCTTAGCTTTTCATATTTAAAATCCACAGAAATTATTCTATACTTAGAAAATTCATTCTGTACTATTTTTCATACAATTAATGATGCTAAACGTTTCTGAGTATCTTGCGATATAATTTAATTTTAGTTAATGAAAATAATATTTCCAGCGATTTAAAATGCAAAATTTGGATACTTTGATTTAAAATATGAATTCTTTTTATGATTACTAAACTTTAAAATTCCAATTCAAAGAATCCGTTCAAAGCAAATACTTTTTTATTTCTCTCTCTCTCTCTCTCTCTTTTTTTTTTTTTTTTTACAGGAAAAGTTTGCTTTACGCTTGGTAAAAAGCGTACTTATTAAGTAAATTTATGAAAAAAACATTACTTTTTTCTGTTTCTTTTTTAAGATGGGGGGGGGGGTTAAACATTATTTAAACCATGTTTTTGGAATTTCTACACTGATTTCTGAACGCATAATCACAAATCAATTAATAAGAAATTAATAACTGTTAAGGGCGTATTTTAAAAATTATATTTTACAATTCATTTTTCCATTTATAATCTTTTTTCTACTTTTTATTCTTTAAAATATTTCATTGCGATTTGGCATATTTTTGTGAGCATTTATTGACGCATCATTAATTTCATTGTTTTTCGAACTCCCATACAGTTGTAGGAGTTGCAGATGTTTGGTGATTTACCACCTGTCGCGGGCAAATTGAAAAATGCTTTAAAATCAATTTATTATTATATAATAACGTTATAAAAATTTTAAAATACTATATTGTCATCAAAAACACATTTTTTTGTGCAAACTTGTAAAATTGTATCATATCAGGATCTGGGATGAAAATAGATTGCAATCCCATATAGCACGAAAGCTTCCGAAAACTTCCCCAGGAGCTCCAAGTCACCCCGAATTCCTTCTGATACTAAAATGACAAAATAGGGACGTCCTGAGGAATAGACGTTTAAGATTTCCTCAGGAGTGAGCTCCCAGTGACGTCCTATGGAGTAACGTCCAAGGACGTCAGTCCTGGGGAGATACCTGGGAAGCTATTCCTGGGGAAGTACCTGGGAAGCCATGCCTGGGGAGGTACCTAGGCAGTCGTTCTTGGGGAAGTACCTGGGAAATCCTTCCTGGGGAAGTATTTAGGAAGTCTCAGTGCTGGCGCCATCTCATGAGTGATTCTGGAGTACAATACTCAAATGCTTTTTATTAAAATAAAGTGAATTCAATTTGATCGGGATCGATTTTTAATGAGTTTGTTTCATATTATTAATTATTCGATTTATTATTTTTTAACAAATTAGACAATTGTCAATAAATTGTAATTATTTTTAATTATTGCAATAGCTTTTAATTATTTTAGTTAAATTGAAATGTTTAATTCAATATTTCAGTTAATTCATATTTTAAATAATAATTACTATATGTCTTTTAAAGCACATTTTGTCCATTTATCATTATTTTATTAATTTTCAATAAATAACATAACACATTTTTCTTTATTATTATTATTAATTTTTTATTAATTAAGGAATTAATTTAATTTGTTTAAATTAACCAAATAATAAGTTATTAAATTATAAACAGAAGTTCTCTTATACGTCCATTAAAAATATTTCAAAAATATATATTCTAAAAATGTGTTAGCAATGTTATCAAATGCTGCATCACTCAAAATATATATTAAACATTTAATTGCAAAAAAGGACGTCAAACGTTAATAAAATAAATTCAATCGAAACATGTCAAATTATTAAGATCTTTTAATGTATTTTATTAATGTTTGACGTCCTTTTTAGCAATTAAATGTTTAATATATATTTTGAGTGTGTTTTTTAGAATATATATTTTTGAAATATCAAATAATAAGTTTCTAAATCAATAAACTAAAACCTCTAAATGAAAAACAGTTCTGGACCATATATTTTTCCGGTATTTAGAGGTAAAGATATCTATACAAAGAAAATAATATATCCTTACCGTGTGTTTGTTAGTAAGCAGCCGTCTAAAATTTTTTTTGAAAATAGTCTAAATCGAGTCCTGCTGCACCTGAGGCTAAGATTTTTCATATTTTGAAAATTAGCTAACATACTTATCAAATGCTGCATTTAAACAAAAAACAGACAAAACTGTCGCGATGAGAAAAGGGCATTTTTATTTCAGCATATAACACCAACTTAAAGTGAATACAATTCACGTTAAAATGGCACATTTCATTTAAAAATATATAAATATTGATCCGCACACCCCCCCCCCCCTCCCCATACGAGGTTTTTTTGCAAAGATTTTCTGTTATAAAAAATACATTCTTACAAAATCGGTTAAAAGATATAAATTCATGCAAAATTAAGGTTTAATTCAGATTATTATCCCAGGCCTGGGAAGTACTGCTAAGCTAAGCTCATCTGGTATACTTTATACAGGTGTTGGGAATGAGAAAATGTTAAATAAATAGAAGTGTCAGTTCTAGAGGTTTAACGATATTTTGTTTTATTTTATCTTTAATTTATTTTTTAAATATAAGTTTGACATATTAATTAATCATTTGTCTATTATCTTTTTTAAATTGCCATACATAATTTTATGTTCCCCCTCAATAATAAAAGTGAAGTCTCTATTTAAAGAACTTCAGAAATATAAATAACATTATTAGATTCAGAAAATATAGATAAATATTCATCTGTTCTTCCTAAATAACAAATATTTCTGCAGAATTTTAAACTGAGAGGTATTTTGCATTATATATATAGAGAGAGAGAGTTAAAACTTCTATTTAAGAAACATATTTCCTATTTAGCAAATTTTTAGTTTCGGATATCTATGAAACATTAATTTTGACGGAACTTCTTTTCTCTTTTAGCCATGGAACTAACTCCATTCTTTTAGCATGCATATGCCCAACAGATTTCTCATATCTCTTCAAGTATCTTTTCTCTGAGATAATCCATAGCTAAGGGTCAGGGAGAATATTATAACTGAATTCCCAGTTGACTCTGAATAGAGCGGATCCGCCCCCAATCACTTTTGTCAGCTGAGAATGTGCGTGCATGCTTGCTGCAAGTACATAATACCTGCGAAAGAAAGTTTTTGAAAGAAGAAAAAAAAAGTGTTATTGCAAGAATTTGAACAAAACCCATTTCTGAAATAACTAAGTGAAGGCGTTTGTCCATATTTGTGAGAATTTTTTAAAGAGGATTTTTTAATTCAAAGGTTTCTAAAAAAAGAAAAAAATATTTATTTAGTTTGGGATTTATACAAACTAATTTGCTTATAAAATAAAGATCTGGTATTTTAAATCAAAGCATTCGTACTTTTGGGCATTTTAAGCCTGAAATGTAAGTTTTATTAACTAAAATTAAATTGCATTTCAAGAAATCACTAAAAATACTTTACATCGTTAATTAAATGAAAAATGGTTCATAATGAATGTCTTACCATTCGAAAAACAATGAAATTAATGATGCGTCAATAAATGCTCACAAAAATATGCCAAATCGCAATGAAATATTTTAAAGAATAAAAAGTAGAAAAAAGATTATAAATAGAAAAAGGAATTGCAAAATATAATTTTTAAAATACGCTCTTAACAGTTAATAATTTCTTATTAATTGATTTGTGATTACGCGTACAGAAATCAGTGTAGAAATTCCAAAAACATGGTTTAAATAATGTTTACCCCCCCCCCTCCCCATCTTAAAAAAGAAAGAGAAAAAAGTAATGTTTTTTTTCATAAATTTACTTAATAAGTGCGCTTTTTACCAAGCGTAAAGCAAACTTTTCCTGTAAAAAAAAAAAAAAAAAAAAAAAAAAAAAAAGAGGGAGAAATAAAAAATTATTTGCTTTCAACGGATTCTTTGAATTGGAATTTTAAAGTTTAGTAATCATAGAAAGAATTCATATTTTAAATCAAAGTATCCAAATTTTGCATTTTAAATCTCTGGAAATATTATTTTCATTAACTAAAATTAAATTATATCGCAAGATACTCAGAAACGTTTAGCATCATTAATTGTATGAAAAATATTACAGAATGAATTTTCTAAGTATAGAATAATTTCTGTGGATTTTAAATATGAAAAGCTAAGACAATATTATTGTCATTTAAAAATATAATTCCATGTAGGAATTTGAAAATTCAAAGATCTTTATGTTATCTTAAATAATTATTTATAAGCCTTTTTTTTACTTATGAATTTAAATTTATATTGAATATATACAAAAGGCTACGCATTTAAATTTGCAATAAAAGTTAGATAATTCCGGCTTATATGTAGCACATAAAATATGGATATTTTCTAATTTTTAGTTTCAAAAGTGTGTGAAAATACATGAATACCTTAGAACTTTTCTAAGGCATGGCTTCCCAGGTACTTCCCCAGGAATAGCTTCCCAGGTATCTCCTCAGGACTGACGTCCTTGGACGTTACTCCATAGGACGTCACTGGGAGCTCACTCCTGAGGAGATCTTAAACGTCTATTCCCCAGGACGTCCCTATTTTGTCATTTTAGTATCAGGAGGAATTCGGGATGACTTGGAGCTCATGGGGAAGTTTTCGGGAGCTTTCGTGCTATATGGGATTTGGGAGATCTTTTCTTCTCTTATTCATTTGAAAAGTATTCGAGGAAAGCCCAAAATAGTCTTACGTCTCTTGAGATAAATTCTTTCAGAAAAAAATCGGTCACCTCAAGGAAAAAAGATTATAACTTGAAATGCACTAGAAAATATCGTTGAAAAATAATTTTAAGAGCACGCCTATCTAAAGATATTATCTTATGCAGAAAGTATTCTAGCTTAAAAAAAGTCAAGCTCGGATATCTCTTTAAATGTTAATGTGATAAATTACTGACAAATTAAGAAAAACTTTTCCACATTATCAGTTCCTTTCCCTGTACAATTTCTAATTGGCTCTTGGCTAGTTCCTGTAACTTACTGCACAGCTATTGATCAATAAATCTATACCTCGAATCCGCTTCTCGTCCAATAATGCAAAACTCCATGATTCTTTGCACTGATGACGGTATGCTGAATGATACCAAGCGATTCTGTCTCCGCGAGTATTACTGTATGTATTAAAGAAAAAAATAGTAATTTAGTATCTTAATAAAAATGTCCACTGCTTACTGAAACCAGTAAAACATGCGACAACGGAACCTGTCTATAACAAAAACTAGCATTAAATCGGTCCGTAAAACATACTTACCTCCGATCAAAATTGCAAAAATTTTTGACGCATTCATATACTCAATCTAATGCATAAAATCATAAAAATGGCAGTCATGGGAATAATATGGAATGAAATTGCGTTTTCCATTTTTCGATAAGTTTATCACAGTTCAGGCTATCATCAAACGGTTTCATATGACGGCCCTTAAATTAATGTCGCGTCCAGAAATTCGGTTCAAAACACCCATTTTCATAGTATCGTCAAACAAATCTTTTGAATTTAAAGGAAAAATATAGAGGCTAATCCATTTCTTAATTTCTGATCAAAATCGCCTACTGATTTTATGCGAGTATGAGAAAAATCAATGATTTTAAAAGTTATATTTCATAAAAATACTTTATCATTCCTTAAATACAGCTACAACGAATATTTTATTTATTATAAGCTTCAGCTCTTTTTACAGTAAAATTATGACCAATCTTAATAGATTAAATGCATAATTTATATGAAATTAATCTAATTAAAATATTAAATGATAAACACATCTTGTCTCTGTATTGCTTAGATCCATGCTTCCATTTTAAAAATACATTCATAGAACCTCTTGATCCAAAAAAAAAAAAAGTTATTATTTTTGCCATGCTTGAAAAAAGCATATAACACTTCATATCTGAGAAATAAAAAGTACAATCCCTGAAAGAATAAACAATTTCATAGTAATCGTTCTTCTAAAAGCAGTTTGTTCTGCTATTGACCACGTGACTTCAAAATCTTCCTTCCAAAATTATTCGCACGGACATTTTCGGCGAATGAAGGAGTGCTGAAGTAACGAAACGACTAATGAACACACGTATGTGAAACTAATACGTGAGCAATTGATTTTCTAGTCCAGAGACCGATTTGCATCTTTCCGCATCAGACAATTGCGGCTCCGTTCATGAATTACGAAATGAAAATAGCGCTTGAAGTTTGTTTCTTAGTTCTGTAGTAACGAGTAACGACTTATATTCAGAACTAACGGCATGTTACTTCGTGTCAGAGAGAATACCCGTTACTCACAAGGGAACCACTTTTGGTGTTGCTCGCACCTAGCATTGAGACCTGGTGCATTTTAAAGCCCTATATTATGAAGTTTGAGAATCGATAAAATTTTTCTGTTAAAATCATATTTCTTGATTATAGAGCAGCATAACTTTCTGAAAATGCAATTTTCGGGACCACTTATCGGACTATTAACATTGAATTTTTTTAAAGAAAAGCATTTAAAAATAAAAATTAGTTAATAATAAGTGTAAAATATTAGAAAAAGTTTGAAAATTCCTTCAAAAACCCTCCTTCAAAAAACCACGAATTTGATTTTGAAAAATTGCAACTTTATATTCATATTTTTGGCGGGGAAACAGTTGGCGTTTATTTTCAAAAGTACAGCTTTCCGGCAACCCTAGCCAAATGTCATAGCTGAATTTGTAACAGCTAGAAATTGCAATGTCCGAAGTCCGACCTATTTCACCACAGTAATTTTTCTAAATTGTGTAAAAATATTAATTTACTTTATGATTACTTTTACCAAAGGCCCCTTTAATACAGCAACATTTCATTTTAAACATTCCAAACTTTATTTCATTCGGTTTCAAAAGAGAATATTTTGCTTATTTTGTATTTCACTAAAAAATAGTTTTGAATGATCTTCGCAGCTGTTATAGAATTATATTTATTACTTATATATTTATCGTCTGCATAGAAAAAAAATAAAAACCTAATATTTGTTTCTTATGCTATCAATTATAATAAAAAAAAAATCGCAATCTGATATAATTCTAGTAATATGTTCTGTACGTTTTCTCTTTGGATAAAGCGGGCGAGAAAATTATAGCGCCATATTTGGCGACTTAACTCACTTTTGGCGTGAAAAAAACAAATAAATATGTAATAATAAAAAATTAAAAGTATAAAAGAGTATATAAAATATTATTTTAACAGAGAAATTTTTTCGGTTCTCTAACTTTTATGCATAGGGCTACAAAACGCACCAGGTCTCGATGTTAGGTGCGAGCAACACCAAAAGTGGTTCCCTTGTCAGTAACGAATACATGGGGTTTGCAACACCTCTAATAACGGTAGGTTGAATGATACCAAAACTAGTGTTAAAAGTTTGTTTCATCTGCTTATAAATGTTAAAGCATATTAATGAGAAATGTATAAAAAAAATTATAAGAATTTTATTTAAAATAATTTTCTTTTTCTTTACTCGGACTATTTTGTTTGTGATTGTAAATAAAATAAAAATTATATGCAATATTTTCTTATGTAATGATAGATAATCCTTCCTTTTTTTTAAGTCACCATAATTTTAGTGTGCCGCGCAAACTTAATACTAGGTTTAAGTGCGCCGTGAAGTAAAAAAGGTTGAAAAACACTGCTCTAGCAGGACAATTAGGTATTGCTACAAACTATTCCTGAAATTGTAAAATCTCTAAAATGAGAGATATAGTGTGCGAGTATGTCTCCAAATGCAGTACCTGCCAATATTTAATTGCAGCAACATAAGTAAAGACGGCAAATTAATATGAAAGTGACGTATCTTGCTGAATATGTGGGACTCGACCTGATTGGCCCGTGCCAAATTTCCAATCCTGAAATTTATAGATATTTTCATGTTAAAAGTAGGTTATTTTAGTAAATGTGTAGAATTTTTTCCTTCAAGAAAAACCTATCCAAGAGCAATTACCGGCGGCTTTTCGTTAATTTCCTACTGAATAATGTGAAAATGTAAAATTTGTTAGTGATAACGGCCCTTGTTTTGTATCGGACATTTTTAAGGCTGCATGTACTAATCTGAAGATCTACCATAGTTTTTATATACCCTATCAGCCACAGTCAAACATGACTGAAAAAGTAAACCACTCATAAAGTCAAACGATCTCGTCTTATATTTGCTCGCATCATGCAAACTGAAATCATGATTTATTGCATTTTCCTTATGCTCTCCTGGCGGCTAAGTAAGAAGTAACAGGATAAACATCTGCTGAATTTTTTCTGGGTAGAAATGTGATTACACCTTTTCAAAGGTTGGTTCTGGTGTTGGATTTACAGAATAACTTGTATATGAGGAACTTTATAAACTGATTTCATATGCTCAGGTTCTGATTTTAAAAAGGAGCAGAAGCGACAAATCTTAACGCTAATATGATATGAAAGGAATTAGAAATAAAAGCGATATATTGTTGTTTTTTGAAAAGCACTGGCTTACATCACGTCTTCAGAAAAGAAAGGTTAAATTTTAGGCAAAATTTGTAGGCTTTTTTAAGGTGCTGGAATTAGTTAATAACTATTCATGAACAATGATTTATTTCACACCGCAATCAATAACAGATGGCGCCACCTTTTAAATTTAAAAAAGACAGGAAAAAATCGAGCGAAAACCACAGGCTATGAAGGCAACGTCAGTAAGCTGAAGATTCCCCGGTGAGAAAAGTATTCTTTTTGACATTTCTACAAACTTTACTACGTATGATTCTTTTCAAAGACGGACTTTACCAATTTATATAATTTTTATGTGTGAAAAAAATGTTTTAATGTCTGTAAATAGGTAAATATAAAGTAAAACTATGTAACTGAATATGGTATTATTGTAACTTACTTAGAAACTTAAAAAAATATATGATTATAAATGTTGAGGGTGAAACAAAAACTGTTAATTTTGAAAATTTAGGTATGCTAACGAGACTTCTCGAATGTCAATTGGTGAATCTCAACTTTCCCGATCACGTCTTTTAGTTATTCTTCTACATCATATCATAGTCTACTTAAAATTAATTTTCGTCATCCAAAACATTATTGTTCAAGGAAAGAGCTTCGATCTTCGTCTGCAAATATTTCAATTCCAAATAGAATTGTTATCAAAATGGGCAATTTGGTGCAAAGACTGGTGGAATATTTAAAAAGATTTCCGATAAAACAAATGTTGAAAGGCAGTGTATACAGTAAAATGGGATAAAAAAAAGTGCAGTTAGTTCCATATCCACGTAGACTATGTTGATGGAACTTTATAAAATTCACTGTCATAAAAACATTCCCCTGCTTTTTATTAATTCTATATGAGCGTTAAACGTCCGTATAATAAAAGGAAATGGACGAATAACTCTTCCACGGTACAATCTAAAAGAGAAAAAAGCATGTTCGCTACGACACACTCTTATAAAAGAAGTTTCTAATTTGCAATATATAAACATTTAACGTATGAATTTGAAACTTTTAAAAGACTAAACGAAATAAGACAGACTTGAATACAGTTTTATTGAAACATTAAAAATGTATTCAGTAAACGTTTCCCCAAGCAAGCGCAAGATCTCATCAGTACAATTTAACCATTCTAAAAACAAACAACAGAACAAATCAAGTCAGTTAAAGTTAAAGTTATTTTTTTAACAAAAAACAATATTCATCAGGAATGGAACAGGCTTCATTCAAAGAAGATCAATTAATGAAGTCTGTTATACTCCTAGTGAATGTTGTTTGTTTTAAAAAAAAATAACTTTAACTTTACTTGATTTGTTCTGTTGTCTGTTTTTAAAATGGTTGAATTGTCCTGCGGTTGCATGGCGAAAGTTTTACTGAATGTATCTTTAATGTTTTTAGTAAAATTGTAATAAGTATGCCTTATTTTATTTAGTCTTTTAAAAATGTCTAATTACTCTGAAAGTGGTTTTCCAGAGCCTAAAAGATTATGACTTCTCAATAGGAAATTACTATTGGCATCATCAGTAACTTCAGACGCATTCCAAAAGAAGATGCATCGAATTACAACCCCACAATAGGAAATTACTATTGGCATCATCAGTAACTTCAGACGCATCCCAAAAGGAGATGCATCGAATTACAACCCCCACAATAGGAAATTACTATTGGCATTATCAGTAACTTCAGACGAATCCCAAAATAAGATGCATCGAATTTCAACCACACTTCCAGAGGAAAGAAAGAGCGGCCATTCTACCACGGCCCCGAATGGTGTACAGTCGTCGACAGTTCTTTGAGTCCAAACCTGGCGGGATGCACCTATATGGGACAAGACTCCAAGCCATTTAATCGACAGAGATTTTGATTCTTTTAAAATTTAAAATTTATTACTAATGACATAAAAAATAATTGAACAATTTTTGCTTCATTTTTTAAAGAAATTGATAAAAAAATGATTTTATGAAATTGTTTCGCAAATAAACCGAAAAATGTATGATAACTAAGTGTGGTTACCAAGAACTGTTTACATATTTTTTCCCATACAACTTTTATTTCTTTATATACTACCATCATAAAAATATTTTAATTATAATTGATGTATAATTTCTGATTCTGTTGATCTATGATCTATGATTTTTATTTTTATTTTTCATAATATATAATAAATGACTAACAAAGACTAAATATTTTAATAAGAACTATTGAAATAGTTATTCCATAATTTTTTTTTTATTGCAACTCTTAAATAAATTAAAATTTGCGTTATATCTTAATGATGATAGTATAACATAATTTTAATTTTTAAATCTAGCCTACACTATAAAATATTTGCTGCGACTCACCTTACGGTTTTATATTCTCAGATTAAATCTTAGTGGATTTATAATCAATTTTTGGAAATGTACATTAAATTTTTTTTAAGTAATAAGTAACGTCGTTAAATAAATAATTCCCCTGACTTGTTTGGGTGTAGTTATATGTATACTTTATTCAAACAAACGCAACAATCACCATTTATTTCTTATGTTATTAAATGCAGTTTTATATGTGTAGTTACATTTAAAATGTTTATATGAATCTCTGAGAAAAGGAAACATAAAAAAATACATTAAATAATCTAAAAAAATATATAGAAATAAATAAATAAAAATAAAATAATAAAATAAAATAAAAATAAAAATAAATGAAAAACATACAAGACAGAAAAAAATATAACATGTATACATTTTTTAAAATGATATTATGATATTATATAATATATATTATACACCAGATCATGAAATCTGTCGAACTGATTAATAATTTGAATTTTTATAAAAACATTTGAAGTAATATCAATTGAAATTGTTTTGCTTAATAAAAGATGCATATAAACATAAAAATATTTAAAATTTGATGTTTTAAGTAGGCATATAAATTTACACTTGACATTACTAAAGCATATATGAAACATAGCGAATATAGAAAAATTGAGTACATCATAAAATAAAAGAAGATATATGCATTAACAAATTCATGGAATAGTGCAGACTCGCGACAATACTAATAATACTAACAACGCTAACTGACACATAAATACTAATAACAAAATACATGAAGATATTATTCTTGAAATCGAAAGGGTAACAATAAGAACAACATTTTCTAATACAATACGCTTGATTATATAATCTTAATGATATGGAAAATGAGAAATAACATATGAAAAAACTTATATTATTTCCAAGTAACATACTGTTAATTTATAATTTATCATTTTGATAGAGAATATGTTAATTTTTTGCATTTAAATCGTCTAGGATTTTAAGTTAATAGTGAGGATGAATGCTTGAAGAGCATTTAATTGAAAAGTAGGGTTCATTTTTTTAAATGTGTGATTTCTGAACAGACTTATTAAATGAAAGCAACAAAAAGTTTAGTTCAGGCTGTTGATGCTTAAACAGAAATTTATTTTTGAATATGTTCAAAATACTTTAGATACTTAGAATTCGTTGGAAGCTAAACATTTATTGTTTATTTTCCGAGATGTCTTTTGTTCTTTACAATAAGAAACATAAATATTCTTGGGACGATTGCCTAACACGAGCAATGAAACTAACAAAACTGAGTGCAACGGTCTCAAAAAGCGTCTGAATAAATCAAAATAATGTTTCAAAATAATTCTTTCGCATGCATTATAAGTAAACGTTTAGGAACACTTTGAAATTCTGTTTTTATGAAATTTACATACCAATATTTCCAAAAGAAATGTTATAAACGATGAGGAATACCCCATAAAAAGCAAGACAAAAAGCCCTTCAAAGTCTTTCAGTGATAACTGTCTGTATAAATCTTCTGAATCCATATTATGAATCGGTGTCATGATTTTATGAAAATAATCATATTGAATAAACTTATTTAAAATACCCGATGCCAATATATTATTCAAAGTAGAATCCAGCTGTTTTTTGCAGCAGAAATTTTTTCTCATCCCAATAGGAATTAAATCAGGTAAAATACCATCCTCAGACACAAAATATTTCTTCCTGAAATGTTTTAAATATGATTCCCACGCAATATAAACCATATTGTTGTTTACATGTTTGTGACTCAGTGCATCAATAGTACGTAAACCTTTATACTGCGCTATACATGGGACAAGTATTTTGATATTTGGATCTTCGGACTCTGCCATTGTAAGTTGGAGATGCATTCTACTGGCAGAAGCACACCGGTATCTGTCTTCATTTACTGCTTTTGCAAGGTCCAGAATTGTTCGAATGTCGCTTGAGGATGGGATCACTAAGAACGATAAAAGAACAGAAGTGTAGAAAAATCGAAGAAATGATTCAGATATCAGTCGACTAGACTTCATGAAAAACATTCTGGATATCTGATTGCCATTTTTAGAAGAACGTGAGCAAATAGTATGTGCCTTTATACACTTTTTTGAATCATTTCTTCTCTTTAAAGCGTTAGATATTAACGAGCTTATAGAAAAACCAATAATTATTGCTAGCCAAACTTCAAAAGTAAATGGTTTTAGGAAAGCTCTCTCATTATGTGACTGCTTCGTGTATTCCGTCGCAAAAGTCCATCTATCTATGAAATAAGGTTGACTGAAATCAATTACTTTACTTCTGGATTCGGTGATGGATAAATCATCAATTATTATATATGCATCACCGCGCACAATCATGCCGACCATTCCAGTCCAATTTCCGTCAGGTAGCAGTCTTCCAAATTCGTCATCATTTGGGAAAACTAATTCATATGAAAAGCCGAACTTCTCGGCTAGAAGATCAATTAGTTTACTGTTGATGATGTGTATATAGGATCACTCAGGGGGGTACCATTCGTGTGATGCGCCAACTGCAAAGATTTCTTAACTGCTCGCGCATTACGTCACGTGGCGGACAGATTCGCCTCGCTTCGCTCGTTTCAATAGCTGTATGCCGTTCTGCAATGGAATTTTTTTTTTCTGTGAATGATTTTAATTATTCTGTTATTTTAACAGACGTTTTGAAAAGAACCTAGTAAATGCACTATATCAACATGTTCTAATAACTCTCGGAGAACACGTATACAGATTTAAAAATACAGTACAAAGTCTCAAATCCGGACGTCGAAATCCGGAATTCTTCAAAAGCCGGGCATTTTGTTAACTGGCGATTATTATTCTGGAGAATCGCAACGAGAAATTAGAAAAAAAAACTAAAATAGCAGATGCCAAATTTACTATATTAGGCTGCAATTTTAAACCCGAATTCCTTTTACGAACGTAAAAAAAATTCTGCAGAACGCAAAAATCTCTAAAAATTGCATAAAAGAATGGTGAGAAATTCCGAATAAACTTAAATGAAAGTGAAAAAAAAGAAAAAGAGGACAGCATTTACTATATTGAACTAAAAGATTAAAACCGGACTTCTTTCACAAATGCAGACAAATCGCCATGAAATGGAAAAAAACAGTTCAAAACTAGCAGAGGAGAAAATTTATTATATTTGGCTAAATGTTGGTAACCGAATTCCCTTTACAAATATCAAAACTCTAAAATTTGTCTAAAAAACTCGCGAAAAATGCAAACTCCGAATAAACTTTATTGAAAAAATGACAAGATTTACTATACTAGACAAAAAAATAAAGCCGGATTTCTTTATTCATTACGGGAAAATCGCCTCAAAATTTAAAAAAAAAAAAAAAAAAAAAAAAAAATCAAAAATTGCATAAAAAAATTTAAAAATTTCTTTTGTTATGTTGCTATAATTTTTTTAACTTAAAAAATTTTCCTCTATTAAAATATTTGTTTTAGCATTATCTTTTTTTACCTTCTTTTATCTGTAATAGAAGAAAGTATTGTAGTCGAAATTTTGTTCGACTTATAGTTTTCGACGGATTTACACATTTTAAGGGTAGGAGATACCGAAAAACATGTTTTTAGAAAATATCTGTCTGTCCGTATATACGTGTGTCTGATTATATCATCGGAAAGTATACGAAGTTAATCATAGAATTGAACCAAATTTTATATAAGTGTTTTGCTGTGATGGTGCTGTAGTAGAGATTTTTGTGCCATTTTCTATATTGTATCATCGAAAAGTGTATGAAGTTGCGCATAGAATTGAACAAAATTTCATGTGTATGTTTTTGACTATGCCCAGTAGGTCCAGGTTGAATTTGGGGATATTCCGCCAGGAGGGTGCGCTGTAATAGCGATTTTTGTGCCATTTTCATTATTGTTTCATCGGAAAGCATAGATTTGAACCAAACTTCATACATATGTTTTTGACTATTGACGCCAAATCCCAGTTGAAAATGGATATGTAACCTTGTAAGGGGGCGCTGTGATAACGATCTTCTCGATTTTTCGTTGTTCTGTTGTACATTTGCTGCTGATGCAGTGACATGCATTTCGTTTCTAGCTGACCCGGCGATTCGCAAACAGAATAACGATAATATTTACTTTATTAAATATTATGTTCGAGTTACTCTGATTAATAAAATGAAGAAGGAATTTAAGATAAAAATTAATGTAGGGTTGAGGTAATAACCTATAAGCAGTGCTTAATTTGTGCCGGAGCTCAGCTTCGCTACTTCTTTATTTTTAGTGGAAATTTAAATATTGGTCTGATTTCATTTGCGCTCATTCCGGATTTCAACGAAAATAATGTTTCTAAAAATCAGTGCCTATATTTTATTTTTCTTTCCCTCCCATCTCCAATCTTTTGTGTTCTTTCCTACCAAAGCACTTATGTGACATAATGTGTCAGGTGCAGCCTTTTTTTTAATGATTTCAGAACGGCGATGAGGAATGTCAGACTTAGTAGCAAATGTTTTGCCGTTTTTACTCGCTGCTTTTTGTTCGTGTTTTTAAAATATTCTATCTGATAAACTTTCTAGCTCTGTGCAGTACTTAATTTGCTCCGACACAGGAGCGTTGGACGTCTTTATTTTTAGTGAATATTTAAATATTTGTCAGAACAGACCGTAGTTTATAAATACGGCGCACCAATGTCAAGTCCGTGATGAGTAGTATTTTCTGAAAATTCCCCACTCCTAATTTTAATGTTTTTGCTCTGGTCATTTTATTAGAATTGGGGGATTCTTATACACTTAGTTGCTATTACTGCAGAATATTAGAGCTCTTGCAGTTTTTTTTCCCCTAGAAACTAAGCCCTGTGTATATATATTGTTACAGATATTTGAATCATATTGATGTGCATTTGAAACTTAAAAATTGAATTTTGTTTATTAATGAGGATCAATGATTTTGCTACGTGATATAGTGTGTAAAAAGTATTAGTCACATATTGATTTATTGAAATAGTATGATAATGGTTCTTACTTTTTTTTTCCTTTCTATTTTTTGAAAATGTTAATTCATTGTTAAAGCTGTATATCTCCATAAATTTTCTTTCTATTGTTTCTTATTTGTATGGAGAAATGTTATATTCGATGTATTTTATAAGATAACATGGAAATTTTACAACTGAAGTTGTTTTAAATTTTTCAGTTTTTGCTGAAATTTTGTATACATGAATTAACGATATTGCTATTTGTATATCATCTAAAAAATATGTATAGTACATATTTTTTTTCATAATAGAATTTGTTTAATTATAGAGCAATATTTTTGTATTATTTTGATCCTGAATAAGCATAGTGACATTCGAAATTTTTTGAAAACTTATATCTAGTAATCGGACAATGCATTATTGTTAAAAGTTTTGATGCGTGACTTTTGTTTAATTTATTCTGTTTGATAATTCTAGTCATTTTATTACTGCTGTGCCATCATATTCATATAATTCATTTTATTTTGCAATAGTTTAAAAGTTTTCATTTGTACTTTTACGCATTAAAAATTTCATTTTTTTCGCGAATTTACTCAAATATTTGAATGTAAACAAACGTATCGCGATATTATTTAACAATTATGCATTTTATATTTAATTAACTCCAATCAGTGTTTGAACAAATTATTCTAAGGAAAGTTAATTCGTTCAATTTACTTTCGAAGATCTGCTTTTTAAAAAATTATTTACTTCATATACCGTTCTTTTACGCATCCATTTACTTTCTCACGGTTAGTCGATCTCCGATCTTGTCCGCCACATGACGTAACAGGCCTGCTCTGCTCTGATTGGCTATCCTTCAAATGGAACAACCTTATGTAAAAGAACCTTGGGATCACTGCCATCTAACCTTGTTGCAGCACCTTTCGTAGCTCCCATGTTTGGCGGCTAAAACTCCGTAACCAGGTAAGCTAGACGCATGAATCCGGTCTCATTCTCTTCCTCTTCATAAATCGGAAATTTTGATATATTGTGGGCTTATTTTCATGAATTTATTCAAATGATATTGTTATTTAAAGTTTTTGTTAATCTCGCCCCAGCGATTTTCGCTTTTCTGACTTCTCGAGCTTATAGTACTACATACACTTGTGTAAATATTTTTATGTTGTTTTATTATTGTTCTATACTTAGATACGAACATTTGAAGCTAGTATACAAGTCTTTACGTTTATTATTAACCAAGATACAAATTTTTGAACTGTTGCAGTTGTGGTGCAAAATAGCGCCATTTTCAAAAAGCCACTTTTTCATGTACATATTATGTATATATAACGTATTGATAACTGATTTTTGTTGCGTGATTTGTGTTCATTAGAGCTTTGTCTTTCATTTAGTACTTATTTCATCAAGTTATCTGCAGTATTAAATTTTTTATGAGCATTTGATTAAGCATCACTTTTTCACTTTGGCAAAAAATGTTTCCCATAGACTTAACATGGTGGCGTCACCTCTTTTGCTAAGTCTGTAAAGATGTCATATCTAAATATATTTGACAAACAAATGACATGACACTAAACTTTGAAATGTATTCTTTCTTCCGATACCACTTTTGTACAGTTTTGAGCACCCTAAGTACTTTAAATAATTTTTCAAAAAATGCTGTTTTGACACCTGCCACGTTGGCGTTTCCTATACAAATACATGCGAAACGGCGGTTTGTTTACCTTTTTTTCATAGCTTAAAAGATATCAAGCTTATTATTATTATTTTTTTTTTTTGACTAACAAATGCCATCTCTGATAACTTTAGACCTTCTAGTTTGCTCCGCCCCCACTAACGTTATTCTTAGTTAACTATTAATATTTTTAAAATTTCTTTGATAAAGTGTCGTTTTGCTAACTCAACATTTTGATTTCTCCATAGGTTAACATTAGGAGTGACATTTTTTCAAAAAATCAAATAAAATACTTAAAATTGAGTTATCGTTTAGTATAGTAGTTATTCGGAAAGATAAAGCTCTATATTTTGCTCCGCCTCCATCCTCTTATTTTTAAATTCACTAGAAGTATTTTTAATTAGCTCTTAAAATTTTGTATTTTGTGAAATCTCAAGATTGATTGACTGATTGATGCAAAAACTCGGATTTATATTCCATATCTGAAAGGAGTTTTAATCGATGGAGTGGAGTATACCCATCTTAATTATTTTAACGAATAAGAGTATATTCACGAATACTAAGTGTCACATATAAAGTAATAAAAATTTCAGAGATTCAATCCGTATAGAGGATTCATAGTGGCGGTTGCTACTCTTTTAGACAGTTTTACAGTAAAACTGAGCATCTATAGTCTGTATTTACGGAGTCTCAATCTAATGACCTCCCCTCCCTTAGAATATTAGCCCTTTGAAGGTCTGCGGTTTTCAAAGCAACACCTCATTTATTTAATAATTATTCTGGTTTATCATTAAATTTTTTATAATTGTTTTTCCCCCCTTAAATAATGACTTTAGAGGCTCGTCTTCCCTATTCGGACTATTTTGGACACGCCACATCGATTGACATACATTGTTTTTCTCTAGCTTTGTCCGGGGGGGAGTTAGGGGCGAGGGGGGGCTTAATCTTTATTTTTATTTTTTTTTTATTTTATTTTTTTTATATTTTTATTTTTTAGGCACTTGTAATACCTTGTTGGAAAGATCTTGGTCTAAGCTTCTCGTAACAGTTAACAATTTTAAGTTTAATTTACTTTTACGCCGATATGGAGCGTCATAAGCTTTCAATTCTCCCTCTTTTTCCCGTCCACCACATGTGCAGGGTTTACGTCATTTTATTACTGTTCTATACTTAAATACGAACATTTTAAGCTATAATACATATCTCTACGATTATTATTAACCAAGATACAAATTTTTCGATTTTTTGCAGATGTGGAGCAAAATAGCGTCATTTTCAAAAAAGCCACTTTTTCATGTACTTACTGTGTATGTAACGTATTGACAACTGATTTTTGTTGCATGATTTGAGTTCATTAGAGCTTTGTCTTTCATTTAGTACTTATTTTATCAAGTTATCTGCAGTATTAATTTTTTTAAGAGCAATTGTTTAAGCATCACTTTTCCACTTTGGCACAATTTTTTCCCCATAGACTTAACATGGTGGCGTCACCTCTTTTGCTAAGTCTGTAAAGATGTCATATCTATATATTGTTGTCAAACAAATGGCATGGCACTAAACTTTGAAATGTCTTCTTTCTTCCGATACCACTTTTGTATAGTTTTGAACACACCCTAAGTATTTTAAATGAATTCTTCAAAAAATGCTGTTTTGACACGTGTCACGTTGGCGTTTCCTATACAATTACATGGAAAACGGTGGTTTGTTTTCCTTTTTATCATAGCTTATAAGATATCAAGATTAACTTTTTTCGACTAACAATTGCCATTTCTGATAACTTCATTATCTCTAGTTTGTTCCGCCACCACTCACGTTGTTCTAAGTGTAATATTAATTTTTTTAAAAAAAATTCATTTAAAATATGTCGTTTTGCTATCTCTTCATTTTGAATTCCCCATAGGTTTACATTAGGAGTGCCCTTTTTTCAAAAACTCAAATAAAATACTTTAAATCAAGTTATTGTTTAGAGAAGAGGTTCTTCGGAAAGATAGAGCTCTATTTTTTGCTCCGCCTCCATCGTCGTATTTTTAAAATGACTGGAAATATTTTTAATTAGCTCTTGAATTTATGTGCCTTTTGAAATCTTGAAAATGATAGATTGATTGGAGGATTTAGTGGGATTTTCATCCCAGATCTGAAAGGAGATTCAAAATCATGGAGTGTACAACACCTGACTTTTTTTTTCTAGCTGTGTCAGGGGGGAGTATTTTCAAATCTTAATTCAATAGGCACTTGTTATACCATGCTGGAAAGGTCTTGGCATAAGCTTTTCGTTTCCATTTTCTATTTTAAGTTTATTTCATTTTGTGCCAGTAGGGGGCGCCAAAAGCTTTAGTTTTTACTTCTAAGTTCATTCATCGCATGTGCTGGGACATGTGACACATCGATGGTTAGGTCATGGCATTAGCTTCTTGTTTCCATTATTTATCTTAAGTTTACTTCATTATTGTGCCAGTAGGGGGCGCCAAAAGCTTTAATTTTCACTTTTAAGTTTAATTTGACTCATGAATATACTTTTTGTTCATGGTTCGGTCTAAATTTTGCGTTTTAAGGCTCGGCATCCCTATTCGGACTATTTTCGGCACGGGGCATCGTTTGGCGCGCTCCATTTTTCTGTAGCTTTATTAGGGGGGGGAGTTAGGGATGGGGGAGGATTCTTAATTTTCCATTTTATTCAAATAGAACTTGTGACATATCGTTGGAAAGGTGATGGCTTAAGCTATTCGTAACCACTCTCCATTGTAATTTTATTCGACTTTCACGCCAGTAGGAAGCGCCAACAGCATTTGTATAGTACTTTTCTTCAGTTACTTCATGTTTGTAAATATAGTGTAAATATATTTTATATGTTCCTTTTATTGTCACACAACAACATTGTAAGCTCGGGAAGCCATGCCCACAATGCTTCTCCCCCCCCCCTCTCTATTAACTATTTACAGTACCTTTGTTACATTAACGGTTCTAAAAATTCTCTACTCGCTCTCCATTATTAAAGAAATTCAGTTTTTATAATACCTAAGTGTAGCTCACTCAGTGCTAATCATTACTGTCCTTTATTATTATTATTATTATTATTATTATTTATTATTATTTAATAATTTTCCATTTCGGCAGTTAGATTTTATCTTAAATTTTCGGTGATCTAGGTTACTGGTTTTAGCTTTCTTCTTTCCTATACCCCCGTTTCTTTCTATTAGGCCGGTGGTGTGCTCTGGCAATGCCTGGTGTTTAAGTTAATATTTATTATCAATTTTCAAAAGTTTAAAAAAATATATATATATATAGAAATATCTCTTGTTTCTACTCGTCGTAATCAGAAAATCCAAAAGCAAGTTCTTTTCCTTCTGGAAACAAAATTTCGCAAAGAAGAAATAAAAGACGATTTAAACAAACTCAAAAAATTTCTAATAATTCAGAAAATATCGATAACGACACGGTTAATTCTTCAATTGAAGAGATGGAGAGTGAATTGACTCCAACAACTCTATTATCAAAGGACACAGCAAGTAGCAACATGACGCGTATGTCAAAAACGAAATCTGCCGTGCAACAATCTCCGAAAACGGAGTCAAAGCGCAAACCCATTATGCAAGCACAAGATCTTATTAGTAGGGATGAAGGTGAAAAAAGGCAGCTAAGCCTCTCGCAGATCCTTCTCCAAATGGCCGGTCACCTGAAACGGAATTCAAAGGAAAATTCATCAGCAGCAGAAGAGTACCTGGATTGGCTACTATCAGCTCTTCACTATCAAAATGTCATTCTTCAAGACATAATGCAACAACAAAAAGAACATTATCTTACAGAAGAAATAAACTTACTGCTGAGAAAATATCCCATGAAACTAAGCGTTGTCAATTCCAACATGAAAAAATCAGTTAAACTGTGTGATCCGGATTTAGACTTACAAAACGATCCCTCGCTGCATTTGGCAATAAGACAACTAATCCTACACATAAAACAACACACATCGAAAAACACAAAGATGGCAGAAAAATATAAGGAATACATATTGAGCAACTTAACACGTAGAGAAACCTTATTGGAAACCCTGCAAGACAAACAAAATTTAGTAAACACAGAAGCAACAGGAAAACAACATTCAGATCCAGAAGAAGAGGAGGATATTCTGCACACAGCAGAGAAAGAAAATGCCGAAGAAAATGAAACTGAAAAACAACAAACCTAACATAAACAGAATGATGATTCAAAAGAGGCAGCAGAAGAAAGAACACAAGAAATACAGCTTCTTAAACATGAGATTGAAGAATTAAAGTTAAAACTCAGGGAAAAAGAAAAAGTAATAGAGTCTCAAACAGAGAAATTACAACAGACACAGAGCATAAGCCCTTCATACTTAAGGAGAAAAACAACAACCAATCTTCAAGATCTTCTGCAATTTTCAATGAATGCCGATGACCCCATGAAGAAAACGGTAAATGACCTAACATCTAATATAAATGATCTATTAAAAATAACAGAAGATAAATCCATGAAATTAATAAGAATGCAGGAAGATTATGGTAAGCAACAAACATACATAGAAAGTCAACATGAAAAAGAAAGTCTTGAAATATCTTTGAAGAATCAGTTGGAGATACTCTTTGACGAACAAAGGCATTACTTGTCCGCTCTAATACAACAGCATAGTAATACATTAAAGGACATTGGTCCACCGTCAGATGAAATATCCTACTCTAAAAAACTCCAGAAACCTCCAATGGAAACACTCATAATAAGAAGGAAAGATCAAACACAACAAGTATAAAAAGAGATGCATGACTTGGGTCTGCATAAAATGGGTATTCAGGATTGCCGAAGAGTAAAAGGGAGCAACCTGCAACTGCAGTGTAGGAAACCAGAAGATGCTAAACGCATACAAGAAAGAATACTTAGCTCAGAGCTAAAAGACCGTCTTCAGGTGATCCCAAAAAGACAGAGAGTGATAATTTTCTCCATTCCAAATCATGTTGACGATAGGGAACTGTCAGAGGCCATAAAAGAAAGATTTCCATTTGCCATAGACGTAAAACTGCTAAAAAGAATTGAAGCAAAGGACGTGTATCATCAAGCGATTGAACTCGACATAAACTCAGCACAACAGTTACTAAATAATAAGCGTTTGCTAGTAAATTTTCACAGCTGCCCAATTAGAAAGTTCATCTCCTTACCACGTTGTTACAGATGCCAAAGTCTAGGGCATATTGCCACAGTATGCAATAAAAGAAACTTTCATCAACGCTGCGAGTTCTGTGCACGGGAGCATGACTCAAGAGCATGCACCCTGAAAGACAAAGGAAACAAACACAACTGCATCAACTGCATTAGAGCAAACCATTCAGATGGTCAAAAATTCGACATAACACATGCTGCATCGAGCAGTCGCTGCCAATACTACAGAATAAAACTTGCCGATACTCGCTCACTTTCATCACGTTCTTAGTAGCTCAAATAAATCTTCAGAAGATTAAATCAGCGACTGCCTCACTTTTCCGTTTTCTTCTAAAAAATAAATATAGTATAGCTTGTGTCCAGGACTGCAATCTGTTGGAGGGTCGTCCACATGGTCTCCCGTCAACGCTCCCATGTTACAGCTCAAACACAAAAACCTGTTTTATTGTAATATTAGACCAAAACATTCAACACATACAGATAAAAGCCTATGATCACTCTGTCTTTGTAAACATACTAACAACAAAAGGTCATATAATTCTAGGCTCACAATACTCTCCACCTTCTGCGGACTTAGATGCAGATCTTCAAGAATGGTCGTCTTTACAGGGCAAAAGCAAGAATTTTCTTTTGCTGGGAGACTTCAATACTCACAGCTCTCTATGGGGCTATACTAGATATGACAGCAGGGGTCACCATCTTCTCACTCAAATGGGACGTCATCATCTCATCTCAGTTAACGATCCTAACAGTCTCCCAACGTTCGAATCCAAACCTAAGAAAGGCTGGCCGGACGTTACTCTTTCATCCTTGAATTTCTTCCCCCTAATAAAATCTTGGTCAATTGAGGATGATCTGCAATATGGCGACCACCGTTTGATAACAATAGAAATAGATTCACAAATACCACAACTACCAAAAAGAAGGTACAGAACAAAAGATGTATCGTTCAAGAAATTTAATAAAGACCTTTCAAAATTACTGAAAGGAAGTAAGTTTAACTTCCAAGACATAAAAACCCCCATAGATTTCGACAAACGATATGAAGAATTTTTGCAAATTATAACCCAAACATGTGAGAAGAACTTTAAGAAAAGGCCAAGCACACACACCCCGAAAATTAGATGGTGGACCAATGACCTCCGGAAAAAGAGAAATTTTGTGAAAGCGCTATACAGGAAAACAAAGTTACAAATAGCGACAGAAGAGGATTATATAAAATATAAGAGAGAGAGAGCTCTCTATAAAAAATCAATAATGGAAGCAAAAAGAAAAACCTGGCAAGACTTCTGCTCCAAATCAAAGGAACCATATGGAAAGATAAAAAATATAGCATTTCAGGATTTTTACACATCAGAAACATATGCCCTGGCGGAATCAACATCATCGACACAGTCAAAGCTGGACTTCTACGAAGAATTAACGGATAACATTTTCGGTCCATCAGAACAATCTGAAGACATATACACAGATCCAGACACAACAGCTCCGCCTTTCATATTCCAAGAACTTAAAGTAGCAATTTTCTCTTTTGATAAAAATAAAGCACCAGGTTTGGACAATATAGACCACAGAATAATAAGAAATATATTCAATAACCATAGTGCAGTAATAATAGAAATGTATAATACATTACTCAAATTAAATTATTTTCCAAAAAGATGGCGCATAGGAGAATTGGTTTACTTTTTAAAAACACACAAACCACCAGAAGATTCTAGCTCATATAGACCGATTTCATTGCTCCCAGTGTTCGGCAAGATTTTCGAAAAATTACTTCTTCGCAGAATCAATCATGCATTAAACGAAACACAAAAACTTTTTCCTTCACAACATGGTTTCGTCGAGGGCAAGTCGACAGAAACAGCCATTCAAGAAGTGATGTCTTACATAGATCAGTACACGCAAGAAGAAAAATCACTAGACTTTAAAAGTGCATTTGACAGCTTACCATGGGACGCCACAATCGAAGAACTTGAAGACCTACAGATAAATCCACCATATATTAGAACAGTTCGTTCCTTCCTTTCAAAAAGAGGAGCATTTGCCCATTGGCTGTCTCAGGCGATCCACTGGTTTCGGCGAGGATGTCCACAGGGATCGTGCTTCGGCCCCTTCCTGTGGAGAATTTTTATAAACACATTTCTGAGGTTGCTTCAAGAACACGGAATTACAGCAGTAGCATATGCGGATGATGTCCTCCTGGTCATTAGTGGATTAAAACGGAAACTCTTAAAAGAATTAGGAAATTTTGCTTTAGATCTTGTAAGCAGATGGGCATCTTCACATAACATAGCCATGTCCTACAACAAATGCTCAGTATTGCACCTACGTCGTCCTAGGTACTTAAAAAGCCCCCCAGTGTTTAGAATTGATGGCAACTCCATAAAATCATTCCCAGCAATAAGATACCTAGGTGTGATGCTAGACTCAACTCTGTCTTTCTTACCGCACCTGCACGCCAAAAGTCAGGAAGTCGCAGTAATCTCCCAAAATCTTTTAAAGTTTGCATCAATTTCAGGAGGCGTATCAAAATCAATACTCAAAATCTGGTATAATAACATAATAGAAAAGAAGATAACATACGCGTCTTCTGTATAGTTTCCTAATCTCCAGAAGGGACATGGACTAAAACTTCTATCAACAATCCAGTACTACATGCTCCTTGTAATTTCCCGTGCATATCGAAAAACCTCAAACGCAGCACTCTGCGTGTTAACAGGGATTCTACCTCTTGGAATTTGCCTTCACCAAATCTCAACAATGGGTCGAGTATTTCGTCTTGGTTCACCGGTAGATGGACACCTTCCATTTATGTACCAAACAAAAACAAGTTCAAGTCAAATAATACCATTCGTACACTACTTGAACAGACAAAGTGATCATGATGTGGAAACAGATCTTCAAATGTACACTGACGGATCTAAGTCAGAAAAAGGAACCGGCCATGCAATGTGTACCTATAATAAACAGGTATTAATGTACACTTCAAAAACTCAACTTCATCCTCAAAATAGCATCTTCCAGGCAGAACTGCTAGCGATCAAAAAGGCGCTAGAATGGTTCGAAGAAAGCCCATATAATATTGCAACAATTAACACAGATAGTTACTCAAGTATACAAGCGTTGGAAGACATAACAACAACTAACATTTTAGTAATAGAAGTAATAAAAATCCTGCAACAAACATCAAAAATAATATTTTTCAAATGGGTAAGAGGCCATTCTGGTATACAAGGAAACGAAACAGCAGACAAATTGGCTAAAGAAGCAGTCGACGCAACATTAGATTCTACATCAGTAAACTTCAATTTTTACCCCTATCCGGCATCTAACTTGAAATCCCTCCTTAAGTTGTCCTCTCTTACGTCATGGCAACAAGAGTGGGATTACTCCAATACTGGCAGATACACATACTCCCTCCTACCAAAAGTGTCCCTTGATAAATTGCTTCCTCATAGGAACTTATATCTTTTCGCAACAAACCATGGTCCCTTTCCAGTCTACTTATCAAAGTTTGGAAGAACGGACTCTGACAGATGCACATGTGGCCAAAGTGGTGATTCTCTACATTATATCTCCGAGTGTACTTTGACATCCTTTTACCACTTTCGTAAACCTAGTTCACTTTTGAACCACCAGTGGTTCAGCATCGTGCTCCAAAAGCCATCATGGCATCAAAAAATAATTGAATGTATAAAACTAGTTGAAAACAATCAACATCTCTTCCACCTTCCTCCACTGGGTCCGGACGCTTAATCCCACCCTGTTTTGGACTTGATCAACACTATCACATGGACATTTATATATTAAAAATGAACTGGGGAAAAGCTTTAGATAATTAGTTTAACTCTAGCAACTTTCCATCTATACAAATAACGTTTTATTTAAATTAGAGCTGTTTTCTTGCACTGTGTTTTTATTATTATTATTTCGGTGAAATTGCTCGCGTCAAACAGAATGTTGTTGTAGTATATACTCGTATTTCATATATTTATGTATTTTTAGCAGCACTGTACTCTTGTTCTATCATTGCACTCTTGTTCTATCATTGTGTTCTTCTATATATATATTTTTTTTTTACAATCATTCAAGTACTGTAAAATTATGTAATGTTAATCGTGGGGTCTTAGTGGTTCTAAAATTAAGACTTCTCTCTTAGGCGAAACATAATTAGTTTCACTAACATAATTAGTCGACTCAGTTTAGCCAAGAAACATTCACTCTTGTATCTTGAGCATTACTAAGACTTCACGTTTTTTTTTTTTTTTTTTTTTTTTCTTCTTTCCCCTATTTATTGTATTAATATTAAGAGGCATATCACAAATAATTTTTGTAAAATTTTCTTGGCACGCCCAGAACAGATTGGGTTGCCACTTGTGAAATAATTGTATGATCATTGTTCTTCAAATAAATAGGTGTATCCCTGTTGGGCGGGGCTTGCAGAGCTTAAGCCATATGGCAGGCCTCCCCGCCTGACCTGACCTGACCTGTTTATGGTGTGTATTGGTTTGATTAACAAAGAAGCTGTATCGTTTGCAGCATTTAATTTATTTTTAAATAGTGAAGCGATGCATAAAACTTTTGGAAACTTCATAGGAGATTACTTTTACTGATATCTTTTATAATTAATAAATTTGTTAATTGGTAAATACAGTTTCAATAAATATGTGTCAAATTTATCCAAAATTTAAAGGCAAATTCTAATATATGTTCCCGGTTCAACACATATTGTTTTCTTGTACTGAAGCGAACACCAATGATTTAAAAGCATTTTATTTAGATTGAGATATATTGCGATGCAAAATGAGCAATTAATTTTTTTTGTGGATTATTTTTCATTTAAGACGAAACGCACAAAAATAAGAACAGTAAATATTTATTTAAATTAGTCTCAGAGTTGGTATATAATAAGATTTTTTTAATGACTTTCATACGCACGAAAACCTTCTTATAAACATACATCATATACTACTTTTGTTTATTATACACGTTATTTTTATAGTGTTTCAGAAAAACATACGTTCAATTTCAGAGTTATTAGTGGAAATAGCTTATTGCGTGTGAATTAGGTTGATTTTATTTAAAAAACAAATAGCATTTTATATTCAAAGAAATGATTTTTCTATATTGCAGTCGTAAATATATATATATATATATATATATATATATATATATATATGTGTATTATTAAAATTCAACATAGAAACGACATATTAAAAACAGTTAAAAAAAAAATCCAACAAGTATATAAACATCTATTTATTTGCTTGTTTGTGTCACCTGTATTTTTCATATTTACTTTATTTAAAATCACCATGGATTCATAAAACAATATCAATTCAAATAGCATTTTCTGATTTCTAAATTCTTATTTAGTTAAACTTTATGGCAAAAAAAGAATATTTTTCATTTATTAACTAATATAAAGTTTTGATCCAATAACAATCTAGGTATAAATTTTTGTTTAAAGTATTAAAATACACTATGACGCAAAAGTTTAGACAATGAAGAAATTCTTACATACTTTGAAAAATATTTATTCAATTTTCAAATCACTGCTTGAAATTAATGTGCTGTACATATAAACAATATTTATAACAAAGAAAAGTGGAATTGTGCATATTGCAATAAATTAAATGGTAACAAAAATAAACTGCTGTCTCAAAAGTTTAGACACAAATTAAATAAAATCGAAATAAACAATTTTTAAAACCTGGTTGCGCATCCATGCTTATGTATTACGTCATATACACGAGATTGCATGGAAGAAACTAAATCTTGCATAGTTTGTGGATCGATATCGTACCATGCATTCTCAATAGATGTCTTAAGTTCCTTTTCAGAAGAGTATTGTCTAGCGTTGCTATAAACTTTGCGACACATGATGCTCCAAAGGTTTTCTATAGGGTTAAGATCTGGGCTACATGCTGGCCAGTCGAGAACTCTTATATTATGGGAATTAAACCAAGATTTTGAATGTTTTGCAGTGTGAATTGAAGCATTGTCTTGCTGAAATTCCCACTGAGGACCCCCTAGAAGCTCAGCAAATGGCAGTAGGTTTTCTTCTAATGTCTGTGTATAATGCTGTGAAGTTTGACAACCACTGGTGAAGGTCAGAGATACTTGTCCATTATAGCAAAAGGCTGCCCAAACCATCACCGAGCCCCCTCCTTGTCTGCGACTAAAAAAACGTCGAGGTTCCTTCCGCAAGTCATGCCAATACGATAAACAACCATCTGGACCATCCAGATTCCACTTTTTTTCATCGCTAAATATGACTGACTGCCATTTCTCTCCATATGACATATGCTTTCGAGCCCACATAAGTCTTTGTAACTTATGATGTGGTTTCAGAGCTGGTTTCTTCTGCATTTTGCTATAAACGATTGTTCCTTTTTCCAAAATTCGTCTACGAATCGTATCCTTTGATACAGAGAGTCCCGATGAGCTTTGAACTCCACGTACGCTCATTTGTTGAGTACTCGCTAGTCTTTGTATCAGGCGATCCTCTCGTACATTAGTCACACGTGGCCTCCCAGACCGACATTTTGCTTTATATTCGGAACCACTCGATAAAACTCGATAAATTGATTTTTTTGACCTATTAATAATAGCAGAAATTTCAGAAACGCTCTTCCCTTCACCTTTCAACTGCCAAATCCTTGAAACCTCATTCACTTGAATTTCTTTAGCTCTCGGCATGTCGACTATGAAGCGCAATCGTTTGCAGAACTTAAGTACTCCAAATTTGTGACATCATCGATTCTAAATTTGCATATGCCAGCGAATATTCAAAGAAATTTAGAATAGTGTCTAAACTTTTGCGACAAGCACATTTGAATTTTTATGAAAAAAATTAGTATTATAGCAAATAAAACGACTGTCTTTTGTACATAGCATTTTAAATCAGTTTTTGAATATATTTACAGGTTTTTGTAATTCTGACGTCATAATTCTACATTTTAAAGCTGAATGACGTCATTGTCTAAACTTTTGCGTCATAGTGTATATATATTTTAATACTATTTGTTATATTACTCTACTTTAACTTTTTTACTTTAAAAAAATATATATCACGCAAGCTATCGACATATAACTTTAAAAACAATTCAAGATTGATATAAACTATTTCAAAAATACGATGTGAGAAAATGGTGTTTTGAATGTTGTAATTTTTTATAAATATTTCCGCTTTAAACAAAAAAAAAAAAAAAAAAAAAAAAAAAAAAAAAAAAAAAAAAATATTTTTTTTTCATAGTTTTATTAAAAAATTCGTCTTGCAAAATCTTTCCTTTTAAGTCAAGAAAGAAATATGACATCATTGAATAATTATTTAAGATAAAGATTTTTAAAGGCATTCATCCAAAAAATACTCTAAACAAATAATTACATTTTCTAATGCACGTATTTCAACACAGTAATGGCGTACTCGTAACATAGCATCACATTAATTCAGGATAATACACAAATTAACACGTAGTTATAGAAACACATTTCACAGCAATAATACGCAGATTCAACCGTCTAGGACAGGTGTGTACCTTTTTTATTGGTCGTCGGATCTGACCTTCTTTCTCAGAAACTAATTTATAACTATAGAATGACCGAAAATTCTACTTCGTTTTCGTTTACAGCTCAAAACCTTAGTTTTTTGTTGAAAATTCGATTTTGGCGAAAGTGCTGTCGAAAATTCGGCCGTACTGAAACTATATGTACTCCAAAAATCCCGTTTCTTCCTCCGGAAATTTTCAACTTTATTTAGTGATGTGAGATGTATAAGCTCTTTATTTATTGCTATGAACTACACTCTATACGAACTACACTATAACAATCAATCGTTACTGACTTAAGACGTGAGTGCAGATCAAAAAGCAGGTAATGCATAAATGACTAAACTTTGAAGATGTTTTTCGCATGCTTATTAAAAGCTGACTTTAAACTAATAGAAAATTTTTAGTTTGAAACCGCAGAAGTGTTTGGAAGCGAAATCAGTTTTGAAAGAGAAGAAATCTTTGAGAAAGTTATATAATTCTTTGTCGTTGATGAATTAATTATATTTTATTTTACATGAAAATAAAAGTTTTGCTCAGAATATTTATTTAACAACATATCTTATATGTATTTAGATCTCTACTAAAGTAATAATTATTATAAATTATAAAATGGTTATTTTTTTTAACTTAAGATTTTCAATAGTAATTTCCTAAAAACATACATTTTTTAACAATTAATTTATTTCAGTCAATTTAAATGAAAAATAATTAATAACTGAAAAGATATGTATACTTAAAAATTAAATATTCATTATTGATTTCATTCTCCATTATTTAACGACGCTGTTAATTAATTATTGAAAAATGCGTATGATTTCTCGTTGTTATAAAGTAATAAAATATAAAAGTTGTATTATTATTTATGTTTTATTTTTGTTTAAAACTTATGCACCCACATACATATAAATGTATGTTTAATTGTTTGTTAGAAATGTGTTTCCAAACACGTATAATTATACTTTAAAAAAAAATTGACAGCTTCGTTTTCGAAAGAAAAAAAGGGAGATTAACCAAAATCGGTTTCGATTTCAGTTTCGGTCCTAAAAACCTGTTTCAGTCTATCTTTAATTATAACACACTACGGCGTGTAAAAGATTGTCCGTGCGCGTAACCAAAGTCCACAGCGCCCTGTGGCAAAAGCGCAGAAAGCGGGAAAAGTGAAAACGCGTTATAATTTTGTTTCAAAAAGTCTTTGGTAAATAGAAATGCGGTATGTACAAATTGTTTATTCAAATGAGGATTACTTATGTAAGCATTTTATTATTTAAAAATGCATTTAAGTTTCTAGTCATAATTTTAAATTTTTATTCCCATTAGGGTTGCATTAGTGCCAGCCTTTTTTTTTTTTTTTTAATACACATCATTTTTAATGAAGAAAATCAAACTAAACCCTGTAAAAACAAGATACATTTCATTAAATATATTTTCTACTAGCCACCATCGGCGACCAGTTTGGGCTCCATTAAATATAATGCTAAACATTGTTTCATATTACTTTTATTTAGAATTTAATTTACTTGTTCAAACCTTCGCCAAGTCGGAAAATTCTGATAGAAAAATGAAGAACTCCGTACATTTATGATAGCCAAACTCATGGGATAAACCACCAAAGATTGTTCCTGTAGCATTTATTCATATTTTATTAATTTCATTTAAAATCTAATCCTTTCACTCATTTCATTTAATACTTTAATTTTAAATCAGTTTTTAACTTTGATTTAAAACTCAAACATTTAAAATTCATGACTTTTCCTTATTTCTTTATTTCTTTTTTCTTTCTTTCTTTCTTTCTTTCTTTTTTTTTTTTTTTTTAAGAAAGGAAAAAAGTAAAAAAAAAGCAATTTAACAAATTACAACGACAATTCGGAAAATGATTTTTTCGAAGACTAAAATTTAAAACATAAAAAATCGCACGGAGTTGATCATACATTACGTACGCCATGAATTAAACATTAATGGTGTTATTACACATAAAAATTGCAAGCGACAAAAGTCGCTTGCTACCCGTCAGATTTCTTAAAATTTACGTATTATCCACCTGAAACTTACGTATTATCCAAGCATTTCATTGGCTGTTCGGGAAAAGGCTTTTCCATCGTAGAAATCTGACGACCAATTTTAAATGAAATTTCATTCTTAAACTTCTAAACATACCACAATATTACTTTTTACACCGTCGTATAGAGAAAAAAATGTACTTTTAAATACAATTTATTTGAAAGCTGTATCTCAATTTTTTTCTGAGTTATATATATATATTTTTTTGTATTTTTATTACTTTTTTGTCATAGCGGCAACAGAAGTAATCCATCTCTGTTGAATGTAAAGGGAAATACAGATTACTGTATAGACCAATCAGAAAACGAATAAAATGCGGATTAAACCGATAAAAAGCTTCAGATATGATTTTGATTTCCTACCCTGACGAGGACAATAACCATTTTTCCAAATGGTTAAAAATAAATAATACCATAAACCAGCATGACATTTCATTTCAACATCAAAGCATTCTTTTAATTTACCACGCGAAAAATAAAAAATGTTAATTGGCGAGTTAAAAAATGCTATTGGCGAGATTTTTACCCGACTAAGATAAAAATACCGAGGATTGTGTGCGATCGTGGCCACTTTTATGTAGTTTTATTCGAAAAAAAATAATTTTGATTGAAAATGCCACCTGAAATATGAAAATGGTAATTGATTATGACAGTCGCATGACGTGAAGTATTATAATATACACTATAGGGCCAAAGGTGACCGGTCACTTGCGATTTTAGAAGCCTTGTTAAATATCTAGAAAAATACACGAGGAATTAAGCTAAAACTGCAGGTTTGTAAACAGTATAGTATAGGTCATATATTTCCGCAAATATTTTTTCCCGAAACCCCATAGGGGACCCTCAACAAATTGAAAAATAACGAATATCTTTTGGATAACCCTGTAAAAACTAATGTAGCAAATTATAAGCAAAAAACTTAGCGAAATTCGGACTGTTTTTATAAAAACCTTAATTTAACATAGTTCTTAATATACAGATAGACAGATAAAATAGGTATAGATAACATGCAGCAATATTTTAACACCCTCACTGACAAGCCCGTGATAATTTGTTTACTAAGCTCCAGGCTTCACTGCAATACAAACAATTGTTAAAGTAATATAATACTATTGATTTAATGGATTTTTAATACATTCAACAATGATTAATGCTTCCAAGGATTGGTTTCATATTCGTTATTAAGTTTTTTTACAAAATGTTGAAAGAGTTGAGATGTTTTTTTAGCACTCAAAACGAAATGAGGAGAAAACAACATTACAATTTTTGCCCTTTTCCAAGACTGTCGGAGGGTTTTAATACTAGTATAATTACTATTATGCTATTATACTATTATGCATTGAGTTTTTTTTTCTTTTTTGTAAAGGGGGCGGTTGTCATGAAAATGTTGGGAACCTATGATTTATCCAAGAAAATTTTGGCCCGTTGTGATTTTCTATTTTTAAGGCATTTTTTATGCAATATTTAGCGTTTTTGTGGTTTTTTTTTTGCAATTTTTACATGTTAGTAGAAGAGATCTGGTATCAATCTTTTAAAGCAATGTAATAATTTCTATTTACTGCGATTTTTGGTCAATTTTAGGTAGCTTTCTTTACAAAAAAGCTACCTATTGCAGCCGTTCGGAGGAAAGCGATTTCAAAAAATTTTGGTATATTTTCATCGATCATGACCCCCAGACCCCGAAACCACCCTCCGTTCAAAATTGATATATATATATATATATATATATATATATATATATATATCTGACCTATGTCACACTGTAACTCCCGTAATTATGAATCGATTTCGATGTAATTCGGTGTGTACATAGTACATACCAATGTCTCGACCGAGTTCGTTGGCCAGCTTCATCCGCCGTTTTGTTTCAAAATGGCGGCCATTTAAAATTTTAAAAAAAATTTTAAACTTGAAATGTGGTACCAAAAAATTAAAAATGGAAAAATATTTTTTTCTTATGTATTTGATCTTTATACAAAGATTCCGGAGCAGTTTTTGTTTCGTCTATATCTTAACAAATGGCTGAGTTATAGCATTTTGAATTTCTAGCGTGGCTGACATTTTGAAACGTCCTGAATTTTGTCACGCGATAAAAGGCGTATTTATGAACCGATTTGGATGTAATTCGGTGTGTACATAGTACATACCAATCTCTCGACCGAGTTCGTTGGCCAGCTTCATCCGCCATTTTGTTTCAAAATGGCGGCCATTTAAAATTTTTTTAAAAATTTAAAATTTGAAATGTGGTACCAAAAAATTGAAAATGGAAAAATATTTTTTTCTTATGTATTTGACCTTTATACAAAGATTTCGGAGCAGTTTTTGTTTCGTCTATATCTTAAAAAATGGCTGAGTTATAGCATTTTGAATTTCTAGCGTGGCTGACATTTTGAAACGTCCTGAATTTTGTCACGCGATAAAAGGCGTATTTATGAACCGATTTGGATGTAACTTCGTTTATACATAGTACATACCAATGTCTCGACCGGGTTCGTTGGCCAGCTTCACCCGCCATCTTGTTTAAAAATGGCGGCCATTTAAATTTTTAAGAAAAATTTAAATTTGAAATGTGGTACCAAAAAATTGAAAATTGAAAAAATATTTTCTTCTTATGTGTTTGACTTTGATAAAAAGATTCCGGAGCAGTTTTTGTTTCGTCTATATCTCAAGAAATGGCTGAGTTATAGCATTTTGAATTTCTAGCGTGGCTTACATTTTGAAACGTCCTGATATTTCTCACGTAATAACAGGCGTATTTATGAACCAACTTGGATGTACCTTGGTGTGTACATAGTACATACAAATATCTCGACCGAGTTCGTTGGCCAGCTTCATCCGCCATCTTGTTTCAAAATGGCGGCCATTTTAAAAAATTAAAAAATAAAAAAATTTAAATGAGATACCAAAAATTTGGAAAATGAAAAAGATTTTTTTTTGTATGTGTTTGACCTTAATACAAAGATTCCGGAACAGTTTTTCTTTCGTCTATATCTAAAAAAAATGGCTGAGTAATAGCATTTTGAATTTCTCTTGTGGCTGACATTTTAAAACGACCTGATTTTTGTCACGCGATAACAGGCGTATTTATGAACCTATTTGGATGTTACTTGGTCTGTACATAGTACATACCAATGTCTCGACCGAGTTCGTTGGCCAGCTTCATTCGCCATCTTGTTTCAAAAGGGTTGCCATTTAAAAAAAATTAAATTTAAAATTCAAAATGAGGTATTAAAAATTTGGAAAATGAAAAAGATTTTTTTTATGTGTTTGGCCTTGATACAAAGATTCCGGAGCAGTTTTTGTTTCTGAAAATTTGTTCTTTTGTTGATATCTTAAAAAATGGTTGATTTATAGCACTTTGAATTTCTAGCATGGCTAACATTTTGAAACGATCTTGTATTTCTCATGCGATAACACACGTATTCGCCTATTTCGATGTAAGAAGGCATGTGGATAGTATACATCAACACCTCGACCAAGTTCGCTGGCCAGATTCATCAGCCATCTTGTTTCAAAATGGCGGCCATTAAATTAAAATATATATATATATTTAAAGTGAGGTGCAAAAAAATTAGAAATTGAAAAAGGTTTCTTTCTTAAGTATTTGATCTTGATATAAGGATTCAGGAGCATTTTTTGTTTGTCTTTACCTTAAAAAATGGCTCAGATATAGCAGTTTCAATTTCTATTGTGGGTGACATTTTGAAAAATCTGATTTTTTGCATGCGACAGCACTCCTATATATTAACCGATTCCGATGTGAGTGAGCATGTGCACAGCAATTACTAAGGTCTCGACCAAGTTCACTGCTTAGCCTCATCCACCATGTTGTCTTAAAATGACAGGCACTTTAAGAAATTGCCGAATTTGGCAGCCAAATATAAGTTACTTTAAAGAAAAGCAGCTTGGATAAAGCTGACTAATTTCGCGAAATTCTCATTCATTATATTGATAAAAATTAGTATTGCATCTCCTATATTCGGTTTCCACTAAATTGAGCTTCGTGTGTTTGCATGATATAAGTTGGCTATTTTTAAATAATGATTATGAAAGCTACCTCTTCCTCCCGGCACTGGCCGGAAGGACTTTTTCTTTCTGAAGCCGAACGAACTCTCCAGTAAATTCTACGCCTGCCGCAATTAGGTTCAATCAAGTGTACAAGCCGCCACTTCCTATGAAATTAATTTGACAGACGGAAACATGCTGATAAATCTGCGACAAGAAATGATTTACCGATGAGACATTTGGAGAGTCACGAAAGGAAGACACATCGAATTTTTGTGATAATGGTAAACTTGAATTATTTTTCGATACCCTGTATTTTATTGATATTACACTATTTTAAACATACTGAAGTTTATAATTATCGCAATGGTGAACGACACGCCGTTTAAAAATACCAAATAAAGCCACTGTGCAACAATATTAAACAAGTTGGAAATTGCTCGTCAAACGTGGCAAATGAGGTGCGTTCGTACTATAACTAGTTTTATAAATATTTTTTGCACCGCATATTGTACTGAATGTATATTTTAGTGCACTTCATAAGTGCCTATCCATTTCATTCTGTTCGAAAGGCTATAACATCATTAATTTGCACTTGAAATAATTTTTTTCGCATTGGCCGTAATATAACGGAAAAATTTTGACGGTCCATGTAATTAAACTGTACATCCGATTTTCATAAAATTTGAAATGACTCGACAAAATCTTGAAGCAATTACATATTTAAAATTTCAGACCTATCGGAAGGCTGTAACATCATTAAAATGCGCTTGCAATAATTTTTTTCCCATTGGTCGTAATGTATCGGGAAAATTTGACTGTCCCTGTCATTAAACTATACATCCCATTTTCATAAAATTTCAAATGACTCGTCAAAATCTTGAAGCAAGTATATATTTAAAATTTCAGACCCTTCGGAAGGCTGTAACATCATTAAAATGCACTTGCAATAATTTTTCCCATTGGCCGTAATGTAACGGAAAACTTTTGACTGTCCCTGTAATTAAACTATACATCCGATTTTCATAAAATTTGAAATGACTCGACAAAATTATGCAACAATTATATATTTTAAATTTCAAACGATTCGGTTGGGTACTTTTTGCTCTGTTATATGCGGACAGACGGACAGACGGACGGACAGACAGACGAACTGAACGACAACTATAGGTGCTACGTATTTATATAATTACGAACGCACCTAAAAACAGAAAAACCAACGTTCAAAAATGCACAAATAATACATGAAAAGCAGCAAACAGCTGTATCGAATCTACTAGCAAGATTCTTTTTCAGTGCAAGATAGGGAAAAAGGAACAGCGTGCTAGAAGCCTTGCTATTTCCAGCACGCTGTTCCTTTTTCCTTATCTTGCACTGAAGAAGAATCTCGCTAGTAGATTTGAAACAGCAGTTTGCTACTTTTCCTGTATTATTTGTGCATTTTTAAACGTTGTTTTTTCTGCTTTTTTAGTACACGGCGTTTACTGTAGAATATGGCAGCATACATCGCTCATTTACAGGGGCACACAAAAGAGTTGCAAAAGAAGGCAACAGAGGCAATTGAACTATTAAAGAATATGAACAATAATTGCTGGAAGTACGTTTTCAGTTATGGTATGCTTTTTAAATTGAACTATTATTTTTTTTAAATATTACTTGATGCGGATTAATACTATAGTCTAACTAGAGAACTGCACAAAATTTCTCAAGTACATATCCGTTTATTCACGGAAATTTCTGAACGAAATTTTTCAAATGTGCTATTCGTTCCAATGAGCTAACTTTTAGCATACTATACAGTATATATTCGCATCCATAGATCATATACAGGGGTGCAGAAAAAAATGATATTTTTCCGATTATTGATTCTAATAGCAGAAATTGGGTTTTCAAATGCGTTATGGGCTTTTAAAATTGTTTATTCAAACATCATATTTCACCTTAATAAACTCTGAAGTTTTTTTACAGCATTCTGAATATGTTGGAAAGTGCTACATAATCTGCGATGGACGCATAATTTTTCGTTCTTGTTAGGAATTGAAGGATTTTTCTTTTTCGATAATGTCACTTTTAAAATGCAGTTATATTCTGAAATTTAACAAAATCATCACAATTGCACATTCAGAACTGATGGAAATTATTTCAATTTCATTTGTTTATTATCTTCAACATAGTACAAAATTTCATTTTGGAAATAAATAATTAAAAATGTACATATATATTTATCTATTCACAATATCCATGAATATGCTTAATTGGTTAAGGCAAGCTTATGTCAGATATATAAATCCTTTTTAAGATATGAATATTTAAAGAATAATTACAGTTAATGTAGCATTAAAAAAAAAACGCAAACGGCATGTAATAATTACTTCTTATCATATTTTTATGCAATCAAAAACTTATATATTGCTCAAAAATTGAGGAAAAAAGCAAATCGAATCTAAAGTAAAAATAATTTTTTCAATAATTATAATAAAACTTTAAAACAAGTGAGTTTTTCAAGAAACTTTTTTTAAAATAAGAAAAAAATGAGTATCTTAAGAAAAAGATTCTTTTTTTAAATTTTTAAATGATAGGTATAAATAAATGAAAAAGAATACTCCACTAAACGATTATCCGAGAAGTTTTTCCACTTTCAGGTAAAATCCATTAACTTTTTCCCGCATATAAATGGAACTTAATGAACAGCTGAATGCTTTGTTTGAACTGGGATCTATATGAATTTGATTTTTCTTTTTTTCTGTGCAACAATTGAGAAAATTGTTTGTCATAAAAAACCCTTTATTTTAATGCATTCGACATGTTGAACAAATGTAATGTAAAGGAACGTATTTCGTAATAAATTTAACTTAAAAGTATTAAAAATTTCCATTTATTTTATATCTCAGTACTCAGTTTTTGTTTTCCTAAATGCTCTTTTTTCGAGTATATTAGGAAAACGAAATGTATATTAGGAAAACATAAATAGCAAAGCTGTTTAACTCTTCACTATTCACTTTCTATTTTTATAAAAAAAAAATATTTGAAATGTACATATCGGTATAATAATGGGAAAAATAGTAAAAAAAAAAAAAAAAAAATCAAATTTTCAGCTAAAATTTTATATTTTATGGCGTGTACCCTATGTACACAATTAGGGTTTTAAAATATTGTATTGCTATATTTTACAACTAAATGAGCTTAAATTAATTATATCTAATATATCTCATTATATATCATAATAGCTCATATATCAATATTTTGAAGTATTCACTAAAAATAATGAAAGTTAATTTTATCTTAATAGCTTGATCGAATCTATTTTTTTTTTTGCTTCCGAAGAACAAATTCTAATTTTTTGTCAAATGCAACAATCTGACATGGACAAAACAAGTGTTATTCCATTATTTGTACTGTTCTTGATAAGAGATAGCGATCATATTGGCCAAATTCATGGCGCATATTAAGAATTACAGTGTTTTTAGGTATGTGCCAGATGTGGCGCGTCGTGCAGTGAAGAGTTAATAACAAATGTACTGATTATATACTTCATAAGATAAAGGAATTACTTTAAAAAAAATTTTGGTTAAATTATTTTGAAAATTTATAATTTTATTTGTATTTTTCCTTGTTTCTAACTGTAAAGCAATACGATTATTTTTGATTCACTAAAAGAAAATAATAATTCATTTTAACACAAAATTTTTCCGAACTTTAAAATTAATTTGTATATAAAAAATGCTTGTATCTCACTTATGTCTTTAAATTTAACAACAACAACAACAAAAATCAACAATGTAATTTGCAGGTTTATGACGGACTTTTCCGTTTATATATGAATTTTTACGCTGAAGTTATACTTTTTATAATCTAAAAATATTTGTCTTCAAATGTGAATCTTAATTGTGGAAAGTAAAGTTTAAATGAAATTATGACTGGTTCCAGAATTCTACGAAAAGGTATAACGTACTGTCGAATACCTAGAACAATTTGTCTGTTAGTTATTAATAATGTATTATACATATTGTGTTATTAGAATGCATTTTATGGATTCTTCATTTGACAATTTTGAAATTGTGTTGTTAAATATTATTTTCAGTAATTCATTCTGATTATAAATACATCAATTCAATGTTATTGTCTGTAAATTTTCATTTATATTTTTCCTTGTTTCGAATTGTAAACATTACGATTAATTTGGGGAAACAAAAAAATGATCCGTTTTAACATATCATTAAAAAAAAAAAATTAATTTGTATGTAAAAATTCTTATCGCACAAACGGCGACATTTTCAGAATCATTCATCATAGAAATATTTTTGCAAACAAATTTTTAAAACAATAACTTCGTATATAATGTCACGAGGCTTCATGCATAATGAAAATCCGTGTAAACAAAAAATAAAATGAAATTGGATATTTGTGAGCATGGATTAATTTTTACTACTGTTACTGAAACAGCATCTCTCTCCAAATTTTAGGTAACTCAAGGGACACTGAATCATTGAAAATATTCTCGTTTCATAAAAAAGTTTCTATTGATTCCCGGATAGTGGATGGTAAATAAAATCTTGACGGATAAATAATTCTGCTATTTTGAAAATTATCTGTAAAGGTTCTTTGCGGAATAGTCTGGCCAAAGCTGTAGTTCTCCTATTGTATTTGATGTCTGCTATGTGTTCTTTGATTCTAATTTTTTGTGTTGATTTGATTTGTTTTTTAAAATTTGTTTGAAAAACTATTTCTATCATGAATGGTTTTGAAAATGTCACTGTTTGTGCGATGAAATGAGCGTTAATCTAAATAAAAGTATTATATCACTTTTATAGCATTATATTAATTTTTTTTCTAATTTTAAATACTTTTTTTTCTCTAATGATGGCATATCAAATTTTAATCAACAGATATTTTTTTTTCATATTTTAGAAAAGGTTATTATTTTAAAGCAATTTGACGATCAGTTTGGCCTCACATAAATGCGTGCTAAGGACAATATTTTTTTTTCTTTTTTTTTTTCTTTTTTTTTCTTTTTTCTTTTTTTTTTTTTTTTTTTTGTATTTTATTATCATTTTATTTAATACAAAACTTTCATTTAAAACTGAAACATTTAAAATTAATGGTTTTCTCTTCTTTCTTTTTTTAAAACGAAATGAAAGAAAAATATAAGGCGCAGATGTCATATACACACCGGAGTACTTAATTGGTGCCAAAATGGCGTTATCTTGCCTGGCATGGTAACCCGGTTATTGTAGCATATTTATTAATAAATTTTTATTTACATTTATTTTCTTTTTATTTAAAAAAATATAATAAATCGCTTTGTTCTACTGTTATTAATTAGTTTTTTATTTATTTATTGTTATTTCATTTTAAAAATAATAGAAAATAATTTAAAAATACATATGTAACTGGTATTCGAAAACGAGATTTTCGCCAAATTGTCGTAAAAACAATCACGCCAAACCGGTGCGTATATGATATCGGTGTTAAATATTAAATAATGCAACAAATCATGACATTTAATTTCAAATTTAAAGCAATAATTTAATGGTACTACTTAGTTATCCCGTCGACCAATATCGCCAAATTATATAAATCGCCAAACTACTCGCCAAATTATACAAGTTGACATAATTTTTATTTTAAATAATGAAAGACCAAATAAATTAGTATAACATTAATAAAAATACCAATAAAACGTCGAAATAAAAATCACTTAATGGCGTAAACACGTGTAACTTCCTTAGAGTCAAGTGAATGTGACATTTACGATCAACTATTATTGGCATTTAATCTTATAGTCTGGCAATAGATTTTTGGTCGTTAGGATAACCGAGCAGTACCGTTTTAAATTACAACTCGAAAAATAAAAAAATGCTAACTGGCGAGTTAAAAAAAAAAGCTATTGGCGAGATTTATCCCCGGCTAAGATAAAAGTAAAAAATTCTTTGCGATCATGGCAACTTTTATGCAGTTTTATTCGAAAAAATAACTTTGATTCTTTAAACAAAATGGAAACCATTTTTTTATGAAAAGCGAAGGGATCAGCCCGTAAATGTTTCTGGCAGTTACATGACTTGGACTATTATAATACTAGCAAAAGCAGAGCTTTGTTTGGTTTCGCGAAGCATTATTTAATAAGATAAATTTGAAAGTAAGATTATTTTTTTATATTATTTTTGTATCTTTATTAAGCAAGAACGTTATTTTATGTTTTGGCGCATTTCAATTTTAGAAATGCAAATTCAGTCAAATAACTAAGAATTTCCTTGGAATTTTTTATTTATGATATAAGACTGGTATAAAGAAAAATATTTTCGAAGCAAAATGTTACAAAATATTTTTAAATTTTCAACTAAAATCTCTTTTAAAGATGTTTTTACATTTTACAATAGCCTCTGATGGTTTCTCAAACGGTTTGAAATAGGCATGTTTTTAGTCTTTGTAATTCACATCAAATAATATTTGATAGCAATCTTAGAATAATATATTCGAGGAGAGCTTAAAGAAAGTTACTTCTTCAAAATCTTATTTTCTGGAAAAACATTTGAAATAAGCTCTCGTTGATACTTAGAATTATTAACTGTAAATCTTTTCATTCTAACATCCTCTTTTTTTCTGCATGTTACCATATGAGAATTTTTAATATTGTAGAATCTCACATAATGGAAATTTTCCATTGAATACTAAATCTTGAAGGGTTTTCGCTCTCGACAACGCTACGTACGTGGAGCCAACTGATGTCTCTTTATCCCTAATATCTACGACTCAATAATATCTAATGTTAAACCTTGGAATTTATGAATTGTAACTGCAAAAACTAACTGCAGAGGAAATTGTTTTCTTGATTCTTCAATTTATATTTCCATTTTTCAAAAATTGAGTTGTTAGTGGAATCGGAAAGCAGCCATTCTCATAAGTTGAATGAGTGTAGTTTTCAAATTTAACCATGATTATTCTTGGCATCTGGTCTGGTGGCCCATGATTTTCTTCATAAATAATATCTACAACATAGCCTAAAGCCCCGTTTACTAAACCTTTTTCGGTCCACATATTAGAGCGTAACATTACTTTAGACCCAATTGATAAAGTAAGAAATGGTTCAAGTCAGTTTGTCATTTCAGAATCGGCCAACTTTGCTTTAGTACAATTATGAAGAGCTTGAATCAAGGCAACAGGCTGACGCAGTTCTTTTAATTTTTCATTATTATATTCTTTTACGTCTTTATTCGTTGAAAACAGCCTAATTGCATCTTTAAATAAACTCTGTACGCTTCTTGATAGAGACAGTAGCTTCGATTCATTAATATTTCATAGTCTTCAATAGTGCCTTCTCCATTGCTAATTCGATCAAGTATGCTACAAAATATTTGTTGAGTTTCATCTTGCCGGAAGGATGATGATAAAAAAAATATTTTTGAATAGGCGAAGAAAATAACAATTGTCCTTCCAAAAGAAACTCACTTCCTTGGTATTTGTCACTATAGTTTATTGGCGGTAGTTGTCTGATATCTCCAAATAGATATAAGAACATTCCACCAAAATGTTCATCTTGTTTCGATGGCACAGCACTACGTAATCGTAAATCTATTTTTCGCAAAAGACTGCATCCAATCATACTCATTTCATCTATAATTATGAATTTACAATTTCGAAACTCCTCCTGAAGTTGACCAATCGAATATGGAATAAGATCTCTTAGATTTTGGTTTAGTTCCAATAAAAGTTTTGAATGAATCGTTGATCCATATATATTGACTGCGGCAACACCAGTTTGCGAAAGCAATTGAAAAGAACATAGACCAAATGTTTCATTTAATCGAGCAGTGAAGTAATGTATTAAAGTACATTTTCCAGAACCTGTTTTTCCTTGGACAACAATTCTTTTTATTAGCATTTCTCGCCTATGACCGTGCCAGAAACTGAATTGTTCTTCAAAAATATTTATTATTTTTTTCTGTTCATGGGAAAAGGAGAAATTTAGCAAATTAGAAGGAACAGCAACACAACCACTTTTTTCAATCTCTTTCACCTTTTCATTTTCATTAAAATTCTGTAATTTATTAAGCAAATCTTGACTTTGAATGGTGTACCAGTTATACTTTATATCAGTGTCCCTTCTACCCAAATCTAATTCTTCCTATGCATTAATTTTTCTTGAAGCGACATTCATCCATTCAAATGGTTCATCTTTTTAGTAGATTCTATTTCTTCAAATTCATAATCATTTTCTGAATTTTGCAACAGATATTCCAAATCCAATCTCTGTATTTCATTATTCTCAAAATGCTGCTCATATATAACTTTCCATGAAGTGTTATTTGGATTCCTAATTTGAAAATTACGCCAAAAAATATGCAACATAACTTGTTGCTTATAGAAATCTTCATTATTTATATTATTGGGATCATATTTCAATTTCGGTATAATTCTGGGATAATTTTTTTTTCTGATACTGAAATTTTCAACGCGTTTATAAACGTTTGTGAAATAATTCTGCAAGGACATATTTTCAAATCTCACTGGGCGTTGCTCGTACTTTTCCAAAATATTTCAAACGGGTATGCTTCCATCCTCCTTATTCAGATCTAATTATTCCCATGCGTTCCTTGCTAAATTAATAGTGACAAACTGGCGAGATGACTTATATAAAGGCCATCCCATTAACACCCAAAATATTTCCTGGGCAGAATAATCATATTCAGCACACATTTTTATTAAAATCTTCTGAGTTATCTGCTGAGCATTGATATTATCCCGTGATTCTCGAACTGTTTGTCTGATGAAATCTTTCACACCTTCTGATCTCGGTTTACCTTTTCTAGCATATTTTGCAATATATTTCAGAACTGCATGAATGGAAATGACTGCTTGGGAATCCATGCTTGCTCGCAATATTTTTAAAATTTGTGGGCTATGACTGTTTCAATAAGGATTATTTCTTTTTGAAATGTATTCGGGTACATTAGTAAGGAACTGATTTTTACTTTCGTGAGAACATACGTTGGGAAATTTGAAACGGCATAAGACTTCAGAAGAATCATTTTTCTTTCTCTTATTTTAGTTTCTCAATAAGAGAACCTACCAATTGAATGCGTTTGAAAGCAAAAATGAATTTAAAAATGAGTCAGAAAATAAGCAGTTTGGATTTTAGTACATCCTTAATACGATATTTTTTTCTTCAACTTCTATGTATTTTTAATTTGTTTTTGCTAAAAGAAATGGTCATATCAAAAACTTGTCATTACCAAAGTTGTAGATAATATTAAGAAGATATATAATAAATTCATGCGGATTGGATATCTTGTGAATTAACGAAGTTATGGATTCCCCCCCCCCCCACCTTTTTTGTTTTCTTTTTTAATTTTTTTTTCGATAAGAATTTGTCCAATCAAAAACTTGTCAATATAAAATTTCAGATAATATTAAGAAAATTTATAATAAATTTAATCGGGATTTATATCATTAGAATTGAAGAAGATATGAATTTTTTTCTCCCTAAAACCCTATTTTATTGCCCCTTGAGTCCATTTTTAGTTTTATCAAGAATCTGTCATACACAATTTTTGGCCCATTTTTTAGAAGTAATAATAACTTTAAACTGTATTCATATGTATTATAATTAAGAACTTAATGGTTTACTTCGTTTTTCACAAACCCCCTCCTAAATCACACCCCCTTGGTCCGATTTTGCCATTGACGAACTTGTCCGAGATTTTCTGCCCCTTGATTTTATGTATCACTTTGGGAAAGATATGTGCAAAATTATGGGAGTTATCGTGTCCATAAAAAAGTGATATCTATCTATCTATCTATCTATCTATCTATCTATCTATATCTATCTATCTATATATATATTGTATATTATATATATATATATATATATATATATATGTGTGTTATATAATTTTTTTTTACTTTTACTATTCATTTAAATTATTCTAAACTGCCGGCATATTCATTATTTCTTTTTTTTTAATACGCTCTATTATTTATTTCTAATTAAATTCCTATAAGTTTAAAACGCGTATCTTAATAATAGTTTTATTCCAAAACGTAATCTAAACTTTTAATCGCTTCATTAATTTTTATCGTCTGCCAAACTGTAAAGTTCTGAACGCAGTTACTTATTTTTCGAATATTTATCAAAACCATTTTTACATTTTTATTCTATTTCATCTCATTTTCCCGCCCGCTAGGCGTCAGCCTTTTCACATCAAAATCCTTCCAGTAGCGGAGCCGGGATTCTTTCCTGTGACATTTCTTGATCGCTCTCCATTGGCTGAGTGTCGGATACCAGTTTCACTTCGAAGCTCGTTTGTGATTTTGGTTGGGTTAGCCTGAAGTTTCCATTTCAATCGGATTTCCTACGCGTATCCTAATAAATAGTTCGAGCATGAGCTCAGAATAAGAGTTTTTTGTGCTGTTTGACTGTTTACATAACCTGTTACCCGGTGTCCTAAGCCATGTAGAATAATAATTTCGTGAATTAACATCTATTTCGCATGAGTAACTAGTTTATGCTCGAGTGGAATGCTCTGATTTCTCATCTTGTGGGAATTGTTTAGTGTTGGTATGTTCTGATGGAATAAACAGTTTTCCTATCACTACATTTCCATGTGTTTAATTGGGAAAACCCCATTTTTCTTCATACGCCTTTTTTCACCACTCACGCCGCCTTGTTTTCATCATGATTAAATAAGAGTTTGATTGGACTATACCAATATTATTATCGCTCTACAGCTGCTAAATTTTCACAGAGTTGATACCTCCACTAGCGATGCTTGTGCTAAGTGGTATGATTGCTATACAACATCACCAGCGGCTGATTAATATGTGATACCAATCAAGTAATATGTCGTAATAAACACGTCGTGATATTTCAACTACACCTATGAAATTGTTTCGTAATATATATATATATATATATATATATATATATATGTATATATAATGTTTTTTACTGGGTGTGGTTTTGTGTTCTATCGGTCATGACTGGTGTAGATCTGCAAAAATTTTTGCAAAATTCCAACATGGGGGAGAATGCAATAGGTAGTATATAATACAAAATCTACCTAAAACGCTAAAGTCGGCAAAAAAAAACAGTTTTATCGTGTATTTCTGGCATTAAAAAATCTTGGTTTAGAATGAAAACCAATGGACGCAGTCAGAGGTTTTGCGCGATTTCCCAAAATTTGATTTTTCTGAATAAGGCGAGTTTTGAAACTCACGTCCTCATATAATTAACTATAAAAAAAAAATCGACAATTTTATTTTGAAGTAATCAAATCACACATTTTCTTTTAACCCGAAAGCAGAAAAAAAAAAAAAAACAATCAAACTACAAGTTTGAAGACATGAACTGGACAACGATGACACTTATCTGTAAAAATATAAACTATTTACATATTTTATTTGTTGAATTACAGGCAATACCTCATTCATCCCCACTCTTTTCTATATACTGCAGTCTTCCGAAAGAACTTAAAGTATATTTTGTTTTTAATTTTTAGAGAAATTTTACACTCATGTCCAAAATTAAGGTCACAAACATAAAATCTGTGAATACTGATGAACTATTCGCTGTGTAGCCACGAAATTTGGCACATATGTATATTACAATGGGAGAAAGAATATGTCAACATAACAGTATGGAAAACATTTTAATTGTGAATTAAAATACAGGGTACATCAAAAAATGCAAAATCATGAATTAGAGATAAAGCATTTATCTCGGGAAAAGTCTGTCTAATATGGAGTGTGACCATCGTGCACTGCTATACAATTCTCAAAACGAGCTCTCATGCTGTTTATGAAGGTGTCAATAAATGTTCGTGGCAACAAGGCCCATTCTTCCAAAAGCGGTTGCTCTTAACTTCTGGCGGGTCTTTTGAAGGGGATTACGCTGTGCAATGGCTCTTCTTAGACCATCCCAAACGTGTTCAATAGTATTGAGGTTCGGAGACCACGAGGGCCAATTCATATGGCGAATATCCTCTTCTTCAAGAAAATCGTCAACAACGTGAGCTCTGTGTGGCTTCACATTATCGCCCATAAACATGAAGTCCGAGCCTACAGCACCCCGGAACAACCTCACATAGTCTTCAAGGACCTCATTCCTAATCACCGGCGTCCAGTCGTGTGTGTCCCTTTCACTGTATGCAACACGAGAGCCCGGTTGTTGTGGAGCCGAAGACATCAGTCTAGGCACAACAAGGATGGGGCGTGTTCTTTTCAGTGATGAGTCGAGATTCACCCCGCAGAGTGATTCTCGTCGAATCTTAATGTGGAGAGAACGTGGAGCCTGCTATCATCCCTCCTACGTAAAAGAAATCGACAGATTTTTTGGCTAATGAATCCCTGTCTGAGGCGGCAAAATATTGGGCAGTCGTACACCACTGCACGCCTTCGATACGGATACTATCAACGCACAGCGCTATAGGGATGTGACCCATGAAGCCTATGTGAGGTTGTTCCGGTGTACAGTAGGCGCGGACTTCATGTTTACAGACGATAATGAGGAGCTACACACAGCTCACATTGTTGATGATTTTCTTGAAGAAAAGGATATTCGCCGTATGAATTGACCCTCGAGGTCTCCGGACCTCAATCCTATTGAACATGTTTGGAATGGTCTAGAAAGAGTCATTGCACAACGTAACCCCCCTCCCAGTACCCGCCAGGAGTTAAAAGCCGCCCTTTTGGAAGAATGGGCTTTGTTGTCACAAACATTTATTGACACCCTCATAAACAGTATGCGAGCTCGTTGTGAGGCTTGTTTAGCAATGCACGATGGTCATATTTCATATTAGACAGTCTTTTCCCGAGAAAAATGCTTTATCTCTGAGTCATGATTTAGCACTTTTTGATATACCCTGTATCTTAATTAAAAATTAAAATCTTTTCCATATTGTTATGTTGCTATATTCTTCTCTCATTGTAATTTACCTCTGTGCTAAATTTCGTGGCAACACAGTGAATTGTTCATCAGTTTTCACAGATTTTATGTTTGTGACCTTAATTTTGGACATGAGTGTACTTTATTTAAAGTCTAAGTAGAATTTTTTTTTTTTTTTTTTTTTTTTTTTTTTTTGCTATTCAATGTACCCCACGTCTAGGACATAATTGCGTGTTATACATACAGTTCGTGTAACTTCTAGCTAAAAATAAATGTTTATATAAGCCTAATTCCCCTCACAGGGTGTCCCAAAAAAGGATACACAATTTAACATATTGCATTTTTTTAACGCACATTTTATTCCGAATTGTGAAATGGAACTACAATAATGAGCGTTTTGTGTAATTAACACCTGTATTGAAACTAGTAATGGCCTTTCTGTACAGAGCATTTCTGATAACGTGAAACAATGGAATCGTAAACATATATTGTGTGGAGTTTGTTGGGGCTTACTCCGGTCTATGGACTCCGATAATGGTCTTACCCAACATTGCTTGTTAACATTTCGCTCTTTTTAATAGTTTTCAACAAAGTTTAAAAGTATTTATGCATCGGTTTGTCTGTCCGTTTGTCCGTCTCTCCGTCTGACCGCCTGCTCACGCTCTAATTCCCGTAAAGGTACTCGAATTTTCATGCATTTGATAAACCTTATTTAGAGTCACGAACGCATGTTTGGTATTGTATATGAAGTATGTGGGATTATTAGTTCAGTTACAGGGTCACTCTAAGGAATTCCATTACATTATAATCAATGGGGAAAAATCTTTTGCAGTGAATTTTAATGACATTATGCTATTTCAAATGTATTGAAAGTAATATAAATCCCTGAATTTCACCACAAGATTATTACTATACAGTAGGACAATATAATATATACAGGGCTGATCAAAGAATTCGGATAATTTCCCGATTGTGGATGGGAGCAGCTGAAATTGGGTTTTCAAATATGTTATGCGTTTCCATATGGTTTAATTAGACATAATATTTTAACTTATTAAACGGTGGAATTTTGTGTAATTATTCTGAATGTGTTGGAAAGTGTTTCGTAATCTATGCTTAACGCATGATTTTTTCATTCTCGTTTTAAACTTATATCTAATTCTAGCGACTGTAAATGTGTGTTGGTGTTGTTCATGACGGCCAATGATCGATACGAGGGATATGGGCCCGAAGGCGAAGAGGGTGCCCTCCGTGGGGATATTTCTAAGGGAACCTAACCCGTATTTATGCAAGGAAATTCAAGATTCTAAGAAAAGCATGGGAAACTCCGAACGATTTGGACGACGGGCGCGAGTGAGTTCGAAGCCAGCACTTCCAGTCTACCAGCTTTGAGAGCAGAACCTCGTGGCCCACAGTGGAGTATTTGACCCGAAATCCTGGCCAAAAATATTTTTCTATGTAAATATAGTCTGATTGCTTTGAAATTCTTTGATGATATTGGGTATCACTATGGGATTTTTGGTATTGTAAATGCAGTCTATAGCATTTACGGTTCATTTACAGAGGCACCCAAAAAATTGCCTTAAATTATGGTCTATGGGAAAAAATCGTTTGCTCTGTATTTTAATGATATCACACTATTTTAAACGTACGGAAATTCATATATATCACTGAGGTGTACTAAGGCACTTATTGAATAATATGGTGTGCATAGAATATATCGTTCATTCACAGGGACACAAAAAAGAATTTGGATGAAGAATAAATTTAACTATTGAAGTCAATGACCAATAATTGCTGGTGCGTTTGTAGTTGTGATATGCGTTTTTAAACTGAACTATTTTTTTAAAAATATTACTTGGCGTGGATACATTCTATAGATCATATACAGGGCTGCACAAAAGTTCTCAAGTACATTTCTGTTTATTCACGGAAATGGCTGAATGGAAATTTTTAACTGTGCTACGCGTTTCGCTGAACTTACTTATAGCATACAATGTCGTATGCATAGAAATCCATACCTTAGTTTAATATTTTATATCTTAAAATCTCATGAAGTGTAAGTAAGATTTTAAGACTTCACATAATAATAAGTATACATTTTATAAATATTTTGACAACTAATTAAAAAAATTGACATCACTTAAGAAGAGCACAAAGAAATAAATAAGTTGAAATATTAATTTACTAAGTAGATATTTTAAAAATTCGATTACATCACATGTCCATAGCCTTAAGACTACCGAAGGGAGTTTGGAATTTGAGTGAATAGCAGCCTTAAATGCTTACTGTTTATCAGAGAAAAATAATTGTTGATAGATTGTTTTATTTTCTAGTAATGTTTAATTAAATCTATTTAATTGTACTATCTATAAAATTTATTATTTACATTTAATTTACTTTAATAATAATCATTACATTTAATTTACATTTAATTAAGATTATTTACATTTGATAAAATTACATTTAATAAAGTGGAGTCTCTACAGTATAGAGATGCTGGTTTTTCAATGTATTTAATAGATTGCCAGTTTCAATCTGATTCTTCAGAATCCAGTTTTCATCTTCTTCATCACACTCTTCTTTGTTTTTATCAGGACTACCATCAGACCTAGGTGGAAGAAGAAGTTGTAGGGTCTCGCTACTGTATGGCTTGCTCTTCTCCCTTGGTTTTCGTCTAGAGCAATTTATAAAAGGAGCACTGCTTAAAAGAAGTCAATTTGGAACATCTCAATTGCAAATTTCTCTATTGCAAACTTCTCTATTGCGAACTTCTCTATTGCGCTTTCTTGAGTACTTTGAACGGAACTATCTAAAGTGTTTATTTCTGGTCTTGGCAGCTTCTTCTGACCGTTGGCCAATTGGTACGAGTGCTTTCTTAATTACAGTGCCACAATGAATCAAAACCTTGGGCATTGTTGGAATCTTGGTGTAACAATTGTTAAGGTTCACATACAGTCTTGCTGTTTCATCAGCATTTGTTTGGAACTTTCTTTCGTCAATGCGATGCCCACTTGTTATAACTTCCAATATTACTTACAGCATTTTAATCATTTCTGCGTCTTCTCCAGATTTCTTTAATTCCCTCCTTTCTACCCTTATTTTCTTCCTATGAGCCCCTGAAACTAATTAGATAAAATTTTTTGAATAAATATTTTCAATTTGAAGCCAATCGGATATTTCTATTAAGAGGTATAGAGTTGCGTACGTATTTACGTACCTAAATACGTACGTACATGCATACATACAGATTCTGTAGGGGCAAAAGCTCTTGGGCAATATCCTGTAAGATAAAAACCTGCAATACGAGAGTAAAAATATAGTTTTTATCTCTTGAATTCGGTTGCCGCAAAATATGGGATTTTAGTAGTCCCCCCGAAGAAAAATTATATAAAAAAAGGCAACAATATGCGGAACATTTTTTTGTGAATTTGGAATTCAGAACTATAATCAATATGATTATAGTTCAAAAATGGCCCGGCAAAGCTCACTTTTAAAAAGCTTTCGATATATTTAAGCTAGAGCCAAAAACGCTGTAAAAATACCCTTTTTACAAATTTAATGTTTTTTTTCATTATATTAAAATCTAAACTATTTAATTTATCACATAGTTTAACACTAAGCTCTGACCTTTCTTAAACACGTAAACGTTATTCAACTTCAGTTCAACAATTCATTCAGCCACAAAAAATTACATTTAAAAGTAACAACAATGCCAAAAAGCAACAAAAAATCATGTCTTCTTCCAAAGAAGTTTTATTTTGAACTGAGGCCTGGAGCCACCGCATAGGGCTCAGGTTCCTGAAATAGACATTGATCGACTAACCCATTTATCAGTTATTAAAAAATATGATTTTTAAAATTGTTGATGAATTTTAATTTTCACTTTTTTGGCCAAGTGTTTAGGTCAAATCCTTCACTGTGCGGCCACAGATATGGCCCACGTAAGGATAATACTTTGAAATTGTCTACCAAACGGACTTTGCACTACTGCAAAGTTTTAGAGATTTTGGCAATATTTTTGGATTTTTTTTTTTTTTTTCAAAGCTTGGTTTTCCTTCAGCCATTATTTTAATCCTTTTGGGTTTTTTTTTTTCAATTTTGAGAGAAAAACTTACTTTCACGTTAATAATGTTAATATTAGCTATCCAAATAGATTTATTGAAGCTTAACGAATTTTTCATTGCCTAAAATCTGACGAATTCTGTTTTTTTTGCGTACTGTTTAACTTATTTTCATAAGACAATAGGCTAAAGAAGATATTTTGGAGATGTTTGTAAAATATCGAATTACAACAAAATTTAACAGCTATTACAACTTTCTAATTTTTTTGGCGTTTTATCACACGTGATTCCTTCAGAAAAGTAACATATATTTTTAATTAAAAGAGTGAAATATATTTTTTTTAAATAAAAGAATTGCCAGCGATTGAAAGAGAATTAAGCAAACTATTATTTTATTATTATTAAATGTCAAAACAAATGAAATCATAATAAGAAATGTATAGACATATACTGTCATTACTACATGTGGATAGTAAAAAAAGTAAATGTTAAGGCAGAATAATACTCAGTGAAAAGACATGTGCTATTAATAGTACGCCAGACCCGAACGGGTTAAGTTAGTTAAACCTGAAAGAAAAAGAAGAACATACTAGTTATTCGAAAATAAATTGTTTATACATTTTTGGGAGACCCCGTATTTATACGAATGAATTATATCCTCCATAAATTTTTAAATATCTTCTTTAAATCTTAAAATTGTATCTTCTTAAATTTTTAAAATTATTCTATAAATTTTAAAATCTTAAGTCATCGAGCACCTTATGAATGATATTAAATTTAATTAGATCAGCATTATCAATGACTGGAAATGCATATTTTTGGTACTTGTCGTGACAAATTTCTGTTTGTATACGTCGTCTATTTTATCTATGATTTGTCCAAAAAAATGTTGTTAATATTTTCTTCCTTTGTTCCCGTTAGGCATAGTTTTGATTATAGAATTTGGTGAATGTTTTTTCTTTATCTTTCTTTCTTGTTTTTCGATTAACTTTTTCGTGCTGCTTTTTCATGAAATTTGAAATTTCAGATATTTCACACCGATCACTTTTACGCATTTTTTAGATCCATGCTTTTTATGTAATTTAGATTGCCTTTTCAAGGTCAGTTATCCGGTCTTTATCTTAAGTTAGTAACTATAATAAAACTACATGCTTAACTTGCTGACTTTTTTTCTTTTCCCACCCTACTTGATATCTATCGAAAGCCTCTTTCCGGTCTACTAGAGCCAGGACAACAAAGTGATAGAGTGGTGAGGACGGATGTCCTTGGGAAGCCAATTGAAATTACAAATGGAATAGCGAAAGAAGATCGTAATCGAGACAAATTATTAAAAAATTGGAAATAAAGTTATACAATCAGCAATAAATACTCCTTTTGACAGCTTTTATTATTTTAACAGACTTTCTCATTATTTTATCTTATCATTTAATTATTTTTTTTAGTCTTAAAACTCCAAAATAGAAATATAATTTTATGTGAAATAACATAAATCTTTACATATTTCCTTGTCATTTCTAATAAAAAAAAGAGACAAAAGTAAACGCAGCGGGTATTAAAAAATAAAGAATACGTTAAACAATTTCTGAAAGATAATTTTAGTGAATTAATAAATGTTTTTAAAAAGTAGGTCCCTCATACACCTGTAGGCAATGGTGTTTACGTCCATCCTGTTGTAATAACTATTAAATTTTATTTTATGACAACTTTTTTCTTCAAATTTTTCGTTATTCCTTAATGAGAAATATTATTTTTATTAAATATAAATTTAACTTTAATATGCCTTTATGTGAAACATTTAAGTAATAATAGAAGCTTTTATTATTCACTATCCATTAACATGAGCAATATTAAATTCTTTATTCATAATATCAATATGATATTTTAACTTTAATAAAAGCTTAACATTATGCTTTATTTCTACTTTGATGATGTGTAGAAACATTCACATAAAATTTGGAACACTCTCAAAAATATTTCACTTTATTTTATGTGTGAATTTTAGACATTTTTGGCATAATTTGAGAAAATGTACAAGTGCTTTAAAAATATAAATAACAATACATTTCTTTTTTTATCAGGAAGTTATTTATTTAAAATCGACAAAATATATTGTTATTTAAAATATGCTATTTCTTATTTCTTACTTGCATCTATTTTTTTTCTTTAACGCTGCATTAATATCAGACATAGATAATATTTTGTATCTATATCATTTATTAGGCATATATATAAACCATTAAAGTTATTTAATAATTTTTGTGTTACTCATAAAAATGTACTCGCGTCAGAATTTGTTTTTCAAAGATTAAAAATGAAATTAACATAAGGATTTCAAAATTTTAAATCAGCGTAATTCCTTAACTACTTGACGGAATTACTTCACGATTAGTGTTGTAAATTTACAGAAGAATAAAAATTTAATGTAAAAATTAAGTATTGCAATCGAAAATTTTAAAGACCATCGTTAGAAAAATTTGTGAGGCTGGGGTAGGGAGTGTTACCGTAGAAATAATCTCCGTTTCGCTTTGATATTTTCCGCAAATCTATATATCATAAACATTGATCAGTATTGAAGTAGATCATTAAATTGATATTTTCAGGAAATCCATGCGCTTTAAACGTTGATCAGTAGTGAAATAGATCATTATATTGATATTTTCAGGAAATACATATACATTAAACATTGATCAGTAGGGAAGTAGATCATTATATTGATCTTTTCAGGAAATTCATATACATTGATCGGATAAATATTACGGATAATCTGAGAAAATGTTAGGAGCGCTGCGAGCCCTGCCTTATTAATTTCAGCAGAAATGATTATATTAAAAACCAATTAATTTACCCCATGTTTCATGCACTGTTGAATTTAGAACTTTCTATTTATCGTTATCATCCTCTATTTAATCTGATGAATGAATTGAAACAATATCATTCTATATGTACTATTTGCTATTTTACTTTTATACAATCATAATATATACTATTTTGTTTATATCAAAAAGTTTAGTATGAAATTTCGAAAGATTTCATAGATCCGGAAAAACAACTTCATTTCAAAAATTATTTTATTGTGAGCGTAGATAGAGTTAAAAAAAAAGTATAAAAAATAAATTAATTTTCATAAAAATGTAAATTACATAATATCCGATGATTTTGCAATATCTCTAAAGTTCTCCGTTTTATGTAATTAATGTATTTATGAATATCATGAAATCAAAAGTAATTCATTTTTTATAACACCTGTGATAATTTCAGCAGAAATAATTGTTTTAAAAAGCAATTAAATTATCCCATGCTTTATGAAGTGTTGAATTCAGAATTTCCTTTTATCTTTATCATCCTCTATTTAATAGGATGAAATAATTGAAAATCCATTCATTCTATATGCAATATTTGTAATGTTTACGTTCATACTGTCATAATACATACTATTCTTTTCATTTAAAAATATTTATTATAAAATTTCGTCAGAGATTTCTTAGATTCGTAAAAGAACACCATTTAAAAAATTACTCTATTGAGAGCGTAGATAGAATAATAATAATAATTAAAAACAAGTATAAAAAATATATTAACATTCATAAAAATGTAAATTGCATAATATACGATGATGGTCCATAATTTTACTTTAAATTATGTAGTTAAATTTACTTTCAATATTACTTTAAATGAGTTTTATAACATTATTAAAAAATGCAAAAATATACGGTGCATTAATTTTAATTTGGTCTAAGTCCGTCGTCGAAAAAATAACTTTATTTTTGCAGGGAATTACAACTATCACTGAAAGAAAAAGTATACCGCCTTCATCTAGAAAGAATAGGTAGACATTTTCTAAATCACTAAAGTAGAAATATAGATTTCTCATTTATGCTAATAAGGTATAGAAATAAACTGAACAGACGAAATGATCGTGAATTTCTAGTCTATAGTTTTCTGGGTGATGAAACAATAGATTATATTACTTTAAATGAGTTTGATCACATTATTAAAAAAATACAAAAACATACGGTGCATTAATTTTAAATTGGTCTAAGTCCGTCGTCGAAAAAATAACTTTCTTTTTGTAGGGAATTATAACTATCACTGAAAGAAAAAAATACCTCCTTCATCTAGAACGAATAGGTAGACATTTTCTAAATTACTAAAGTAGAAATATAGACTTCTAATTTATGCTAATAAGGTATAGAAATAAACTGAACAGACGAAATGATCGTGAATTTCTAGTCTATAGTTTTCTGGGTGATAAAACAATAGATTATATTACTTTAAATGAGTTTGATCATATTATTAAAGAAATACAAAAGAATACGGTGCATTAATTTTAAATTGGTCTAAGTCCGTCGTCGAAAAAATAACTTTCTTTTTGTAGGGAATTATAACTATCACTGAAAGAAAAAATATAGCTCCTTCATCTAGAACGAATAGGTAGTCATTTTCTAAATCACTAAAGTAGAAATATAGATTTCTGATTTATGCGAACAAAGTAAGGAAATAAACTGAATAGACGAAATGATCGTGAATTTCTAGTCTATAGTTTTCTTGGTGATGAAACAATAGATTATATCACTCACCCGCAAGAAAATGGACACATCTCGACAAATGTAAATTTCAAAGGAGAGGCAAAAGAAAATTTGCATAATTTTAATGTAAGATGAAATTGCAGCACTTAGCTCTGCATGTGGGAATAAAAACGTGCATAAAAGCATAAAGCCCTTAAAAATGAAGACCTAGGATGAGGTTTGGAGGGTTGGGTAATTTTACCTACTCACACAATTCACCCCTGTTCCGTGGTCACAAATGGCCATATAGTGTAATAAAGGGATTTTCCGTATAACTAGACTTATGAAACTGCTTGCGTAGCAAGACACACCTATGACAGATCTATTAGTGGAATAAAGCGCAAAAGGAATTTTTTCGAGATGCGTCACTTTTCTTGCGGGTGAGCGATATTATGATTCTTTTGAATAGCGAGAAATTATCACTTGATTTCTAGAATTAATTCAAAAACTAGAATTATAGTTACTAAAACTCAATTCTTGTGTCCGCATTTACTTGCAGAGATGTTTAAATAAGTTTGACAATGGTAATATAGGAACACGCCCTTGAATTTTAGAGGGATAACTAGAACTCTCTGGCAAAGGGAACTAGAATTTATAAGATTGACATGGAACTATTTTTTTCTAGAGCCACAATGTATTTTCTAGATGCCAGTGGCAGAATTTTTTTCAGTGTACAACAATTTTTCTAAAATAAGGGTTAACTGAATTACAACTACTTGGTTCACAAGGTAGTGACTACAAGCAATTTTTCATTAAAATTACATTATTCCTTACCTTAAAATTTTGTCACAGGTACGCTTGCAATTGGGGACACGGATTAATTAATACAAAGGCCCCTCGTTATACTGCGTTTGTCAGGATATAATCAAATAAATGCGATAAAATCGGAAGCAATAAAAAAAATAAGAAAGAGAATATATCGTAATTTCCGGCGTATGATTCCCGTATCAAACAATCATGTTTCGAATCAGAAATTGTTAAAAATAAAATATAACTTTTTAGATCGCGGTAAATATTTGTGTTCAATTACTGAATAAAATTCCTGTGTCCAAACACAGTTGTTTGATCTCCGAATTATACGCCGGAAATTACGATACAAGAAAATATTTTGTGTTATTATCTAAAATGTTACTTGGAGAACAAATTACTCGTTATAAGCCGACCATAGCTATTCAATATTACGTCCCTCCGTCATAATGTTAAAAAATAATAAATCTCTAAATAAATCAATTCCAAAAGAAGAAAAATGGCATTAAAATATGGAGATAAAAAACTGAATAAGTGGACAAGTGTTTCCAGCTAAATAAATAAATAAAAAAATAAATAAATATCCTTTATTTGGATTTTTCCAGCAGCAAATTTCAATGGAAAAATTCATGACGTCATACGATGGATTACTGAATACTGCATATGTATTTCCGACATTCATAAATTGTTGCGCAGACCACATTTTGCACAAAAAGGAAGGAACTTTCTATCACGTGACTAGAGAAATGGAACATTTTTTTTCATGAAGTAGCGTTAAAAGTTACATATCTGTTCGGTAACTTTTTTTGCTACACACCACATTATATATTTTTTTAATGTAGCGCACTACACTACAAACAATCAGAAAAGATACGAACTACTGATGTTTCGCTACTTGTTGGCTGATACATCTTTAAATATATTTGGAAATATTTTATAGTAATTTCAAAGGGATTTTGGTGGTCCCTTGTAATCTCAGGACTGAGGAGGATAAAAAAAAAAAAAAAAAAAAAAAAAAAAAAAAGATGCATTGATTAACGTATTGGTGAAATAACACACACACACTACAATACTAATAATACAAACAACACTAACACATTCATAATTAATAATAAAATTTTATGCATGATGATATTATTCTTTAAGTTGATAGGAGTAATAAGAAGCACGACATTGTTTAACACAATACATTGATTTTACATTTTTAATAAAACAGCAAATGACAAATGAAATAGAAAAAGAACGATATACTTTCTAGGTAACATAAGATCATATATAATTAATCGTTGTGATAGAGAATATCTTTTCCATTACTTTTTTTTTTTTTTTGCATTTGAATGACGTTCGATGTGAAGTCAACAGTGAAGATGCATGTTTAAATTACATTATTTTGAAAAGTATGATTCATTTTGAGAGTATGTAATTCTTTATCTCGCTTTTTAAATGAAAGTGTTAAAAAGTTTAGTTTACGCAATTTATGAGTGAATGCAGATTTTTTCACAATGTTTAAAATACTTTTGACATTTAGAATGCGTTGAAAGCTAAACATTTATTTTTCATGCAGAGAAGTCTTGTGTAATTATAAAAATAAATGTTAAGATGCTTACACTGTAAAAAAAAATGGTAACTTTCCATGTAAAATCCAGGAACGTTTCGCCTTTTATCAGGTTTTCAGAATAATTTAGCTCTTTCCTGTGAAATTCTGGTTTTCTTATCTGAAACGTTCCTGAACAAAAGTTGGAAACAGCAAAACGCTGCGGCCACCATTTATTATTTTTTTTCCTATAATCCGTTGCTCGCGCGCGAGTGTCGAAAACGAATTCCTTAAATGAATGTAAAAAAATCAATATGGAATGCAAATAAATCAATAGACGACATAATCCTTTAAGTCTCTATTGTCAAGATAATTCAGATGAAAATACAATACCTCTGTGACATCACTAAGAGATTATCTCTCGTACTTGTCTGTGAAATCTTTAACGAGCAGACTGTGTAAAAAAAAAAAATACACCTATTATTTGGATCTGCATTAACCAGGGGACAATCAAATATTATTCTCACCTATTTTGATTAATTTAAAGTATGTTTTAGAGTTCTTATCTCTAATTATTCTTGTGAAAGGATTTCTTCAAATGGGCCTTAGATTTTCAGAAATTAGATGCCGAGTTTTAGCATACGTTTCAAATACCCATTAGTTTGCAGCTCTCAACGTGTCTTTCGTGGTGTGGACGCAGAAAGCTTGCACGCCACCCGTACGGCACGGGTTCGATGCTACCTCTTGACTTTTTTTTTCCTTTTTTAATTAATTTTATATTTTAACACTTTATTACAATTTGATTTAAATTTGACGTATATTTGACACTTTGAATTGCTGCAAATTTGATTTTTTTTTTTTTTTTTTTTTTTTTTTTTCGGAAAAAATATACAATTACGTTTAGGTTTTTTTTTCATGAAAATTTATATGTATTTTATCTAACTTGTAAACTAACATAATCACTGACGAAAATCCAAAATATTTTATGTCTAGATTTTTTTTCTAATTATTATTTACATTTATATATTTTTATATTTTAAGCAAAGTTCAGAAACAATACATCACATATATATTTACTTTATTGAATTTTAACTGAAAATTTATTTTTTCGTGTAAATTATAAATAATAATTTTGATGTCAATTTCAAAATATTTTTTCATTCTAACAAATAATGATAATAAAGCGAAAATTGTCAACTGGAAATGTAAAAATCGTCTGCGGATCCCGCATGCTGTGAAATGTCAGTAATGTCATAATGAAGGGAACGAACATCCAGAGTGAATTATGTCAGCCAGGTATCGGTCCGGATAGCCTAACAGGTAAGGCATTGGCACGGCGCGCCAAGTATCCAGGTTCGATCCCTTGTCTGGACATTTTTCGCTCTTGTGCTACTCCAGCCTTGAATATGTCAGTAATGTTTTGCTGTCAACAGAAATATTCCTGGTATTTCGCAGGAAACTTACTGGCATTTCTGTAGAAAGTTTTTAACATATACAGTAAAGTACCAGTCATTTTCAAGAAATGTTTCCTGGAAATAATGGGCAACTCAGCTGCCCATTTTTTCCCTGGAACGTTGCGGAATTTTTTTTACAGTGTAATGCAAATCGAGCAATGAAAAACTATCATACTAACAAAACTCAGTACAAACGTCTAATTAAAGTATTGTTTAATCAAAATATCAAAATAATGTTTTTAAAAAATTCTTTCGAATTAATTATAAGAAAACATTTAGCAACATTTTGATATTCTGTTTTTATGAAATTTATGTGTCAATATCTCCGAAAACAATGATATCATCGATAAGGAATACCCTATGAAAACGAATATAAAAAGACCTTCGAATTCTTTTAGTGTTAACGGCCTATATGGATTTTCTGAATCCATATTAAAAATAGGTGACATGATTTTATGAAAATAATCATATTCAATAAATTTATTTAAAATTCCTGATGCCAATATATCATTCATAATAGAATTCAGCTTTTTCTTGCAGCAAAAATCTTTTTTTAATCCAATAGCAATGAAATCAGTGTAAATGCCATCATCAGACACAAAATACTTCTTCCTGAAATGTTTCAGATATGATTCCAACGCAAAGTAGGACAAATCGTTGTTTGATTTTTTGTCACCCAATGCATTTTCAATAGTACGTAAGCCTTGATATTCACTTATACATCGGAAAAGTATTTTTATGTTTGGATCCTCGGATTTTGCCATTATATCTGACAGAAAATAATTAGTAGCGATGTGTGTAACACATCGATAATTGTCTTTATTTATTGCTTTTGCAAGGTCCGAAATAGTTCGAATGTCACTTGAGGATGGAAAGACTAAGAACGATAAAAGGATTGAAGTGTAAAAAAATCGGATAAATGCTTCGGCTATAAAGCGTCCAGACATCATGAAATAGATTCCAGATTTTTCATTGCAAAATTTATAAGATCGTAGAGAACTATTAAGTACTTTTATAGCAGTTTTTGTATAATTTCTTCTGAATAAAAGTTTAGTCAATATCGAGATTACAGTAAAGCTAATAATAATGGCTAGCCAGACTTCAAAGTTAAATGGTTTTAGGAAAGCTATTTCATTATGTGTGTGCTTCATAAATTTCGTCGCAAAAGTATGTCTATCGATGAAATATGGTTGACTGAAATCAATCACTTTACTTCTAGATTCCGTAATTGATAATTGATCAATTATTATATCGGCATCACCACGTTGAATCATGCCGACCATCCCAGTCCAGTTTCCGTTAGGCATTAGTCTTCCATATTCGCCATCACCAGGAGCAATTAATTCATATGAAAAGCGGAACTTCTTTGACAGAAGATCAATTAGTTTACTGTTGATGATGTCTGCTTGTGTGAATTCTAAGTAAGCGGTTTCGTTCGCAGTATTTAATCTGTGTTTTAACAGCGAAGCTATCCGTAAAAATTTTGGAAATTTCATAGCAGATTACTAATATGATATACGATCAAAATTTCTGAAGTCCATTTTCATTAAATATGCGTCAAATTCTTCTCAAATTTAAAATAGAGTTCCTATATATGTTCTCTGTTCAACATGTATTGTTTTGTTTTACCTAAGCGGACATCAATATTTAAATAGTATCTCATTTACCAGTGAAATACATTTCTGGGCTTTTCAACCAAAACAAGACAATAACTTACTTCCCCTGATGCTGAGCAGATTCACTTCAAAATATTTTCCTTATTAAGTGTAGAAAGCAATTATTACTGTATTAACAAAACGCAGAAAAATAAAAACATAAAATATTGATTAAAATTAAATAGAGTTTTTGTAGAATTTAACATAATTCTTTTTTGTTTTTCATACACGCAAACCAAAACATCTTCCTACATTTGTTTTCATTCTCATACATAATTTAGTTTTGTTTATCTACGACATTCTTTGATAGTGTTTAGGAAAATAACAGATAAATGTCAGGTATCCATTAGTAGAAGTAGCGTATCGCGTGTAAAATAGATTGATTTTATTTAAAAATAAATCGCATTTTATTTTCAAATAAGTGATGTTTCTGTAAGGAAATTTTCAAAAAACTACAAATTTAAAAAACACATTATATATTAATTTAGACTATTTTTTTTAAATTGAAGTTAGAGAAAGAAGCGACATTAAAGACAACGTAACTCCAAAAATGTCAATACACATAAAAGTCTATTTATTCGTTTTTTTTTTTTTTTTGTTTTTTTTTTTTGAAATAATTAACTTATATTTTCATATTTAAATATTTAAAATCACCAAAAAGTCTTGGTTAAAATTGTGCACATTTTTTGAAATTTTCATGTTTTATAACTTTGTCTGCTTGAAGAATATAATTAATTTCACTTAAATACAGATGTTTATATATCACATCAAATTCAAGGTAATTTAATGTAGAATTTAATAATAGAAACATAATTAAAATATCTGCATTACAAAAAAAGTTACGCTTACAAAACCTTACACTGTAAAAATTAATCTAGTAAAATAACAGAAAAATTCTGTACCAGAAAAGTTCAGTATGTACCAGAAATATCGATACATATAATTTTTTTCTGTATATACAGAAATGTCTGGTACATACAGAAACTATCCAGCAACTTTTGCTGCCAGAATTATTCTGTAGATACAGAAAACTTGAGTACATACAGAATTTTTTTGTTTGCTCAAGAAACATCTGTACATACAGAATTTGTTTGTTTGTAGAAGAAACAATTGTACATACAAATATTTTCTGGCAACTTTTGCTGCCAGGATTTTTCCGCAAGTACAAGAAAAGTCTGTGAATAGACACTGGATTAAATTTAACCAGTACTAAACAGATGTTTCATTCCAATTGTTGCTAAGAAAAAATTAATAATTAAATATTAATTCTGAGGTAAGTCAATTGAAATCGGATTTCATTCGTTAAATAAAATATCAGATTAAGTAAATTTTCTAGTATATATATATATATATATATATAAAGCTAGAATTTGGAAAGTATGAACCGCATTTAATATCACTTATAACAAATTTTTGTTTTACAATACATCATAATTAGGGATTTTTTTACATTTCTTTTTACGTTCATATCTTTTTAAAAAAGATATGGAGAGGAGATCCGGAGGGAAGGGGAGCAACGACAACTTTCATGAGTTCTCTATCAGGAACTGATTTAATGCAATAACGTCATAAAGTCAATAAGTAAAAAGTACAAAAAATGGCTATAAGGCTGAAAAGCGCACTCTATAGGCGTAAATTTAAGCCATATTTAGGGTAGAATCTAAAAATAGATAGTGCAGATCTTGACCTAACAATGGATATCTTACTCAAGGTATATGATGAAAAAATTAGTTAAAAGCACCCTTTACAGTCAAGAAATGAAAGTTATTTGGAAGTAAAGTATAGGAACAAACAGTCCAGATCAAGACCTTTCATTTGAGATATTACACGATGGTATTAGAAGGAGGAATGAAAAAAACTTAAAAATGCATCTGGAAGCAAACAAATGAAGAATATTTTAGATTTCAAAATGGGAGCCTATGTCAAGACCTATATACGATATGTCATATCACCCACTGAGATAAAGTTCTAATTACCCCTCCCCCCCCCCCGTGATAGCTAGGGCAAAATGGACTACACCATCGATCCCCCCCCCTCTCAAAAAAAAAAAAAATAAATAAATAAAAAAAAAAAATCACACATACTCTGATCAGCCCTTTCTGAACAATATTTAAGTTAAAAATACTGACTTTAGAAAATTATTATTGGAAATAACTGGTACAGAGAGAAAAATAATTTTCAAAATCTAAATAAAACATTTCTGGAGGTTAATTCATCTAAAAAGCCTATTAAAGGGTTAACTAGATAATATTTAATAAATGGTATTTCAAAACTCCGGTATTAACAAAGTTTGAAGTTATATCACCTGCATGGCAATACAACATAGTAAAACTTGTACTTTTAAAGAATTGACACAGAGGGTTAAAATTTATATGACGTCTGACATCAAACATTCCCAAAAGAGTTAAAACAGATGTTGAAATAGTTACCATTAAAAATTTCCAATATTAAAATATATCCAATTATCTTCTACCTACTGTTACCCATAGTGCCCTGCTCTAAAATGCTATTAGGTTATATTTTGAGCGGTGTCTGATACTATGCGACATCTAAGGACATTCCAGGATGCATAGTTACCCATAATTTGTATCATTAATATCAATTATAAGTTTAAGTTTGAAAAATCAGAAGAAATTTCTCTTGAAAACCAAATCAATCCATTATAAAAATCAACATTTAATACTTTTAGTGTTTTAGATAATGGAAACTCCATAATGAAACTCCATTCTACACTGTTTTCAAGTTTTTGATACACAGTTGAATAGGGTAGTTCATCAGTAGCGCATAGAAATTTAAAAAGTTCATTAGCATCTGTTTAGAAAGTTAAATTCAGAGTTGTGTCAATTATTATATTCCTATTCATCACGAATAGTTTCTTTTTTTACGACATGCATTAACTCAACCGCACAAAACCCCACTTCTTCGTGAGTGCCTTTATATGATCCGAAATAACTACGTTTTGTATGTTTACGTTTAGTAGCCGAAAAGTCTGCGGCAGAATGTCCAGAGAATCCAGCAACGGTTTAGTCATCGTTTGCGTCAGAAGCCGAAAAGCGGGCGGCGGAGTCGGCATCGGCGGCAGCAAGAGAAGAGTTAAATACGTTTGAGGCCATTTCAGACGAAAATTGTCAGAAAACTCAGGGGCAAAAATTAAAATAACCTTTTAACTCGAAAGCTAGAGCCAGAGCGAGATACTTAAAATAATATTTTTCTTCACATAAAAAAGATTCTTCCAAGTAATCAATAAATCCTGTTTAATATTTAAAATACCCTCTTTCCTTTCAAGTCACACAAACAAAGCCGTGCAATTTAATTTGCCTAGCGCGCAGATGACGAAAAAAGGGTGGAAATGGGTATTCTTTTTGATAAATTTTATTGTAACGAGCTCCGATACTTTCATTCCAGACGGATGCAACAGAATATATATTTGACGCCTCACTCAATCCTTTCCCCCGTTCCTTACCTCCTGCTAACTTTTTTTCTCCGTTGCATCTTGCTCAATTTTACCCCTCCCGCGCGCTTCCTTTCTTCCCGCGCTGAGTGTTTTTTTCCCCTTAACTAAAAATCAAAGGCATGAAATGGACAACGATGACACTTACAGAAATATAATATATATATAAAAAAAAAAAGGTATTGAGTAACAGGCAATGCCCTATTCATCCCCACATTTTTCTATACACTGGTGTCGTACAAACTAACTTTAAATATACTTTGCTTTTAAGGGGTCAGGTACCTTTGAAAGAGCCCAAAAATATTTTTTTTATTTAATAGCTTATATTAAAATTTTATTCTTAAGGAATGTTTAAAAAGAAACCCCATGCAAAAATTCGCTTTAGAAGGGAAGTTATGACGAAAACAGTTTGAACTCTCTTTATGTTATCAAGGGGCAATTGGATCTTTAACGTCAATTTTCTCAAAACGTTGATTTTGGTCACTGCGCGCATGATTTCTAAGAAATGACTGGATAGAATTACCTGAAATTTTTAATTAAAGTAACAAGCTTATAGATGCACAAAATGACCTACTATTATGTTCATCAAGTAACAAATTTAGAAATTATGACTATTTTTATACAAAAATAATTTCAAAATTTTGAGATTTTCGATTTTACATTTATTTTCTCAAAAACTAATCGCTATATTTTTTCCAGTGTAGGTCATTTTAAACACATGTTATATCTCTACTCAATAAAAAATTTTGGGCTTACTCTGACAATTCGTTTATGAGAAATCATGCGCGCAAGATATATAAGGTGAATTCGTTTATTAAAAAACATTAATTTTGAAATAAAGTTAAAGAAAACTTTACATGCATCTATACTTTTTTTCAGAGCATTAACTATTAGCCTATGACTCTTTTAATGTGTATTTAAAATTTCATATCCAAAAGTTAATAAGATGCGGAGTTATAGCTATCTATATCAGTGTCTCATTTGCATGCATTTTCTCAGCTTCAAAGGTACCTGACCCCTTAATATTTAAGGAATTTTTACTTTAATTAGCTTCTAGTTGGTCTTTTTTTTTTACTAGTCACTGTTCCCCTCCTCTGGGATACTGCTGCTTTACATATAGTTTGTCCAACTTCTAGCGAAAAATAAATGTTTACATAGATATAATTTCATTTAGTTACAAGAATAAATTATATACTTCATAAATCTTAAAATTGAGCTTTCTACCAGTCTTATTAATGCTCTTAAAATTAATTAGATCAACATTGTGAATTACTGGAAATATATATTTTTGTCGTTATTCGTGACAAGTGTCACTTTGAGTATATCGCCTACTTGTTTATGATTTGTCCAAAAATTACTATTAATATTTTCTTCCTTCTTCCACGTTAGGTATAATTTTTGTTATAGAATTTTGCCATCGCTTCTTTTTCTGACTGTTGTTTTCGTTCACTTGTTTGTGCTACATCTTTTTCTACCAAAACCTCAGATATTTTACACTGATTTCCTGTACTCATATTTTTAACCATCTTATAATATAAGTAATTTCAATCGATTTCTGAATGTAAGTTTCCTTGTTTTATTTTAGACTGATAAGTACGATAATGAAATTTCTGGCTGACTGACTGGGCATTTTTCTCCACCCTACTTCAGATCATTAGAAAGCTTTGTCCTTTTCTCAATTATAGCAGTCGCGTCTTCTACATCCATGGCAAAAAATTGATGGCGTGAGGAGGGATGTCCTTGAGAACCAATTGAAATTACAGATAGTATTGTAGAAGAAAATCGTGTTGGAGACAAAAGAAAAAAGATTAAAAAAGAAAGAAAGTTATGTGATCACACAATAAACGCTAGTTTGACTTATTTCATAATTTAACAGCCTTTCTTATTATTTAATTTAAATTATATTGTTTTTTATTTCGTAAAAATGTCTGAAAAACAAATATAAGTGTAATAACAGCAATGTTTAAATATTTCCGAGGCATTTCTAATAAAAAGAAAGAAGAAAAATAAAGGTAACAGATATTAAAAAATAAAGAATCTATTGAACAATAACTAAAAGATAATTTTAAGTAAACTGCTGATGGACAAATAGTACGTTTTTTTTTTTTTTTTTTTTTTTTTTTTTTTTTTTTTTTTTTTTTTTTTTTAAATGCAGATGCTTCATATAACAGCAATAATTTTTATGTCCAACCTCGAATAACTATTAAGTTTTTACTATAATGGATATTTTCTGACAACATTTTTTTAAAATTTTTTTCAAAGTTTTGCTGTTCATTAATAAGAAATATTATTTTATAAATGGTAAATTTAACAGCAAGCGCCTCTGTGTAAAGGTTTTAAGCAATAGTAGAAATTTTTATTATTTCCTATCAATTTATATTAGCAATGTTAAATTAAAATTCTTTATTCATAACAACAGCTTAATATTTTAGAAATAAAGGAATAACAATATGCGTTAATTTTACTTTGATGATTCACAGACACTTTCACAGAAAAATTTGGAACAACCTAAAAAATATTTCACGTTACTTTATGTAGTAAGCGATGTATCGGTTACAGACATTACTGGCATACAAAATGAGAAAATGTGTAAGTGTTTTAACGTGCAAATAACAATTAACTTAATTTTCATTGAAGAAGACACTTATTTGACAATCGAAATATATATTCTTATTTAAAAGATGGTATAGGTGGTTTCTTACTTGCATGCGTGTGAGTGTTACTGCTCTTTGAACAGGCTTACCAGTAATGGTAATGTTGTTGCTATACACCGGTACCAGGTCATACTGGCATCCTGGGTAATGAGCTTGCTGATAGTCTAGCAAGGAAGGGGTCAGTAACTCCATTTATTAGACCAGAACCAGCTATTGGTATTTCTAAGGACTGCATTAGAACTACTGTTTATAGAATTTTAAGAGAGCAGCAGTATCAAGAATGCCTTGACTCAAGCGAACAGAGATAAGCGAAAAAGCTCAATTGCGGATGCCCTAGTAAAAGGGCAAAGGAAATCATTGAGCTCAGAAGGAATAATCTAAGAAATATGGTGGAACTGCTAACAGGACACTGTAGACTTAATGGACACCTTAGTATTATAAAGGTGGTTAATGACCTTCTTTGTAGGGGTTGTAAGTATGAAGAGGAGACTGCTTTACATGTGCTCTGTAACTGTGAGGCATATGCTGCTTACCGTTTCGAACACATGGGTCGACATCTGATTGACCCATGGGAAATTCACGATATTCCTAAAAAATGTTTTCTGAATTTTATGTCAGCTACTGGTCTATTTAGGGACTAAGCGAGGATGTTTTCCTCTGTCATTTTTGGGGGAATAACACAATAGACCTCTGGTTGCGGTGCTTTGGCTCAAGTCCCCCCCCCCACCCCCAATAATACAGTAATACAGTACTCGCACCAAATTTTACTGTAGTATTGTTCGAAAGTTCTTGTCACGTGGATCAAGAAATGTATAGGAACTGTATATACTGCCGGATGCGCTATTTCACGAAATATTCTCAGAGAAAAAGAAGAAAAGAGAATGAAGACCATGAAAAGATTAGAAAAATGTTTTACACGTCATAGGACAATTAAAGCGAATTTTAAGTACAGCATAATTAGAAACAAAAACTAAATACTCGTCTGATGCTATGGGATAAACAATATATGAGCATGGCCAAGGTTGGAAGATTTAAGAGTAAATAAAGAGAGTATGGTTTGTCCCTAGTGTTTGAAACACACATATTTTCAACGTTTTTACGTAGAAAAGCGTTATCATAATTAATTATAAGACAAAATTCTTGCCTTCGATAGCTTACGAAGGAATCTCATGCCGTTTTTTCTTATTTATTTCTCTTCTTCGGAAACACAAAAGGGCCCATATCTCGTGAACTATAATTCCTGTACATTTCTTGATCCTCGTCACAAGAGCTTTCGAATGATACTACAATCGTCAAAATCTAGAACGGACACTTGGGTATATTCACTAGTAAGTCGTTATTGTTGCTAGACATTGATAATATTTTGCATCTATATCTTTTAATGTATATTTGGAAAGTTTTAAACTTATTTAGTAGTTTGTGAGTTATTCTTACAAAACTACTCGCATTGCAATGCGTTTTGCAATGATTAAAAATGACTTTAACATAAGTAGGTCTAAACTTTAAATATGCATATTTCCTAAAGTATTGGACGGAATGAATTTTCCTTTGGCTTTGGAAGATGTAACTTACCGAAGAATTATAAATGATGTGAAAATTAGATGTTAGCATTAACAAATTAAAAGTTTTCGGTATTTGGAAAATGTCTGAGGAAAATGTCAGTGTAACAGTAACATCTAAAACAGTTGTAAAAGTAACATTAAAAGTAAGAGCTTTCTTAGAAACAGATTTATACTGCACCTATTGTAATTTAAATATATTGGATTAACGGCCATCGTTCGGTTTTTTATGATTCAGGATTTACATCGGGAAATCCATGTACATTAAACGTTGATCAATAGTATTACATCGACAATCTCCAAACAGCAAATACTAGTGAAAATTCGTGTGAAGTTTAATTTTGCAGTAACGCTATCTGTTCTAGTTTATGTCATTACAAAAAAATTATACTTTATGAATAAGAAAATTCATAGTTATAACTTTATAAAAATCTATACAAATAGCAAATCCTATAGTAATATTCCACAGAATTAAAGAAGATATATTTTTTTAAACTGTCATAAAAATAAATAAAGACCTATTGATAAGCACTAAGATAGCATTTTATAAGCTTATATTTAATGGAAAAATTTCACCTGCGTTGTAAATAAAGCTAAGAAGTACTTTTACGGAACGTTGTTTGCTAATTTATCACATATTTGAAAAGTAAACAGAAAAGTTCTAATAGATTCGAAATCTGGAATGCAATTTAATGCAAATTGTGTTTTATTTTCATCAGCATTTCCTTAATTCTCGTTTCAATATCCGTTGACTCAGAACTGTTGCACTTCTTTTCTACAATTCTGTATTCGTTAGCTGTATCAATACGATGGAACTTTAATGTTTTCATTTGAATGTATACATCTAAAACTTTTAATTTTTCAACAACTACTATATTAAATTAAACTGGATATGAAAGCTGGTGTAGGATTTAGGTTTTACTTAAATATATTCTGAAATGTCATGAAATAAAAAAAAGATCGTAATTTATTTTATACACCTGTGAAAATTCCAGTAGAAATGATTATTTTAAAAGGCAAATACGTTCTCTAAAGATTCATGCACTGTTGACGTTGAGTTCAGAATTTATATCTATTGAATTTTGTATCATATTTCATCTAATAAAGTAATCATATAATCTATTTCTAATATTATTTTTATGTTAAAATTTTTAGCTTAAAGTTAATGTTGCTGAAAAAATATATAAAAATTAAAATTCAATAAATACAGGCAGAAAGAAAGCATTAATTAAAAATTCTAGTTCTTCAAAATGTACCGAAAATAAACAACGTTTTTAACATATTGTCTATATAAAGAACAATGTTTGTTAAAATTCACATTTTGTTCGTATGGTTGATATTAGTTTCTATTTGAGTTTATTTACAGGAAATTTCTGGAATGAATCTAGGCAAAAGGAAACTGGTTTATGTATTTTTTAAGTTTACCAACATTAAAAATAGTAAAAAATGTAGCTAGAAAGACAGATGTAGAAGCAAAAATTACGATTACGTAAAAACTTAAACGCTTTAAAATGAGTCAAGGGAAATTTAGGCAGAAATTTGTGCCGCATAAGAAAAATTATTCAGCCTCCTTGTGCGCTTTTGCTTTTGAGTTATGAACTTCCTTTAACGAATGGATTAAATGTCTTGGAACATATAATTCTAATGAGTTAAAATAATAAATAATAACTGATCAAATGAAACAAAAATTACCTCGAAACAGGCCAGAGTGCTTTATTCATGAACTACCTAAAGTTCAGAGTATTCAAGTATTAATAAACAAGTTACAATGTTACGAAGCAGCAAGATGAAAAGTTAAAATAATAAATAGAAATATAAACGAGTTTTGAAAATGGAAAGCCCGAAATAACTGAACCTGAATATTACAAAACTTTTCTTCACCCTCTATAACAAATGAAACATTCTCGTAAATGATTGTCCCGTAAATGATAATATTTCGTAAATGAAACATTCTCGATAAAATTGTATGACGGAAGTTCCATCAAGGGGCCAAAAGAAGGAATTCGGTCTCTACTTCTGCTTTACTATCAAAATTATCGTCCTCAGTTTTCTATCACTTATTCAAAGAAAAGAATTAAATGTAACACTTTTGCGTCTGGAAATATGCCTAACCCTAACAATATTGAAGGAGTAATTGACATTAATGCGAAGAAGTGAAACTTTTATTTCATTTAGTGATTTAAGCCTAATAAGCTGAGATTGTTATATCACTATTCGGTAGAGATAATTGTCTTCTGATTATATAGTGATTGTTGAAAAATTTGCGTATCTTATACGATAGTTTTAGTATAAATTGTGCGTTTATCGTATTCTCATTTCTACAATACTTTTACGTTTTGCAATCGCACGTAAATTATATCGTTTTAGGTAATTGTGTGGTGAACAATATAAGAGCTGTAAATGAAAATGGAATTAAAATTGTGAGTAGACGTAGTAGTTTCCAAGCAGGTTATATTGGAATTGTTGAAAAGTGAAATAAAATTTTAATTGCATTACCTGTTGTTATGAAGAAGAAGAAAATGATTTAAAACATTCGCCCGTATATTCATATGTAGCCGCACTTACTTCGAAAGACAATTGCTGAAGGTTCGTGTAACCCACTATAAAAAATTTGACTTACGGAAATTTGTGAGTAGTTGTGAATCGAAAACCTATTTACAAGTGCTTTTTGGTAAAATTTTGACCTCACAATGCAAGGAATTACGCATGTATGATGAGTTATTTCAATCCTTGACTAAAATCTTCTAAACTCAAGACTCAAAGCATAAATATTCATACGGAATATAGATTTTTTGCTATGAAGGAGAGGCGCACAATGATTTGAAAGATTGTCAGTAAATGCTAAATTATCTATGGGGAAGGATGGCCTCTGGTTTTAATGTTTATTATTGAAACCTTAGGTTCATGATGGTTATTTTGGTTGGAATGTAGAAATTTGTAGGCGCAGATCTTGGGAATACAAATTTGGATTTTGAATTTTAAGTTTACAACATGTTTTTAATATATTATGAACGTCTTCTGCATGTTGTAAAATATGCTGATAAAATTTCATAGGTATCTTCATAAATATTGATACCGAAAAAATGCTATCTATTAGTCCTCTTACTCCATTTTAGGAGCAAAATGAACAGTATGGTTTTTTTCCACAGAAAACTAATTTTTTATCAAATGAGGGCAAACGAAAATATTTCAAATATTTTCAGTTTGAGAGAAAGATTGTAAGATACGTCTGATGTTAATTAGGATTTTAAAATTTATTTACTGAGTTAAAGTAAAATCATGAAAGCATGAGATCTGGAATGAATAAGCTCGTCATATTTCCCACCTTTCCTCTAAACCGCGTGATTTTAGACTTGAAGCTGGTCTGTAATATGACTGGAATTGATAATTTTTGACATTTTGCATCCAAACACCGTATTTTTTAAGTTCTTTCTTTTAAGTTTATACAACTAAACACCGCATAAAGATGTTAATTATATTAAAACCCTAATATCAAAATTTCAGGTATGTACAACGTTTGTACAACATTCCGATTTGTACAAATTATTCATATATTTTTTATACTCACAAGTGTTATTAATAATACTTAATACAGTAAGTATTGCCGATTTATTTAATACAACGCAATACGTGAAGGCAAATTTATAAAAAAAATTCTAGTTACAAAAGTGTTTCTAAATATTTTCAAAATTAAAGACATTGACGAAATCATCTCAAGAAACATCGGAAGAAAAAAATAAATATAAAAATCATTTTCTGTGAAATATATTTCTTTAAAAACTTAATTAATTTATTTCATGAAAATATGCATATTTTTAAAAAAGTGCAACTGCTAATTCCTCTCTAAAAATTCCGTTTTCACTTTAAACGAATATTTTATGAAATATTCTTTACAATGAAATCACAGTAGCTAAGTAATTAAAAATAATTCTAGATATAACAAACGTTTTTATAAATATTAGCAAAATTAAGAACATTAAATTCAAATAAAAATTAAAATACAAAAACACATTTCTGTAAAATATAATTTTTTTAAAAAAACGCAATTATTTTATTTAATAAAATTATGCATACTCTTTAAAAATGCGCAATGCCCTTTTTCCATACAAAATTTAAATTCCTCTTCAATCAACCATTTTATGAAATGTTCTTTACAATGAGCACATATACTCAGTTAAACAAATAATAAATGTTTACAACAATTCAGTTCATTTCACTCACCAGCATAATTTACTCGGGCGCAGTTAGTTAATTCTCTGTTCATTTCTATTTACTTGCAAAACGTGATATGTGTTTTAATTAATTAATTTAGCATTTTCAGCACAGATGTACTATCTACTAAATGCATGAAGCGTGAAATATTTAAACCTAAATATTGGACTGTATACTAAGTTTTATAATGTAACTACATTTAGACGTTTAATTCTCATTATACTGTCAAACTAAGTATTGCTTATGCTATATCTCATATCTCATTTAGAATATCGTACCTTAGGGAATATCTTAACATTTTACTAGATCAAGATTTGCAACAATTTATTGTGCGCTGTCTTGATATGACAAATTATTGCTTCGGGGCTTTGAGATCTTTATGTAGTAATGGAATTTTTCATTTTCTTTATGTACCGTAGAAAATCTAATATGTAAAATAAAGTATCTAATCCCCCTCCTTGAATTATTTATTATGTTGGAGAATGATTTTGAATTTATTAGGTAGATTTCGTAAGAAATACTACCTATTGCAGTCGTTACCATGGTGCGACTTTTGAAAAATTCCTTCATAACTTTTCATTATAGGACCCCAGGAACCCAAAACCACCCCCACCTAAAAAGTTTATATATATATATATATATGTATGTATGTATGTACTAAATTTTGTCAGCACGATAAATGTCGCAATTATGCACGGATCGTCTTCAAACTCGCCAACAACTTTGAGATGGCTAATATCTCGGCGGGGATTGAAAATGGGTAAAATCGGACCAAGGGAATGGAAATGGGGAGGGTTCAAAAATTTGAATACCATCTTAACATGATTCCGATAAAATCAGCTCTTACACAACAATAACAGAAAAAAATAAATATTTTTCGTTATTGCAGTTGCCAACAATTAAAAAAAAAAGCAATAAAATTCTCACCACAACAATTGCTTTTCTTTTGCGAGAATTTCACGTGAAAAATTAAATAAAATAAATAGTTTGACGAATTGAAAACAAATTGAATATTACGTCATAAGTTTCCTAGAGCAAGATTTCCGCATGAAAACTCAAAATGAAATAAATAGTTTGACGAATTAAAAAACAGCAACAAAATATTGCGTCATATTGGAAATAAAATGGACCTCAGCAGGTGAATATGTAACGTCATGTGAGTTTGAAGAAACGTATTAAAACATGATAAAAACCCGACTATGGAAATATTAACTTATCACTTTGAGGTTCTCTGAATTTGCTTTAGCTATTTTTTAAACCTATTCCATATGCATGCGTGTGTGTATTCGTGTATATTAGAATTTTCACAAAATGTTTAGCTCCCTAGAGCTCATTCTTAGTGGAGGAACTTGGTATCTCTAATCTTGATTTAAATTTTGTTGGTTAATTTAGTACGTAACTTCGAAATCTACCTCCGCCTGTAGGTCCGAGCCGGCAGGGATTTTTTATATATATTTTTTAACACTGCACAAATTTTAGTATATTACATTGCATTATTCACTAAACATTCAATGTTGCATTGTTGAAATTTATATCTTATTACCTACCTTTGTAATTTTTTACATACGGCATTGAGTCTATTATCAACATTATGTTTCAACAATAAGATTATTTATTTGTGAGGGTAGCACAATTGCGCGAAACAAGAATACTGATTTTTTTATTAATCATATTAATGGAAAAAAATGGCTTTATCCATTTCTCTATACGCATTCTAAGAAAACTATAAAATTGTAGATATTTTATATAATTTTTGTTAAATTACGTAAAAATATCAACTGAAAGTAATGTCGACGTGCATATTATTTGATTGAAATGTTAAATTTGTGATATAGGTAGCGACATTGTATGTTAGATTATAATACACCTTCACGCGTTAAGGTATAAAAGCATTTAAACTTTAATTATTTAAATAACTATATAAAATCAAAGTAAGAGGGTCTATTTCTAGCATATTAAAATGTGGGATAGTAAATAGTTCATAAAAAGCTATAGATTTCAGTAAATGAATATTAGTTTTCTTGTTCCAAGTATTTGTTTGCAGCAAATTTTGCAGCTTTTGTACATTTTCCATACATGCTATTCTTTCTTCTCTGCATTATAAATATATCTTAATTGCATTTCTCTAAAGTAAAAAAAAATCTATTATAAAAAAATAGAGATGCTTTGGGCTTCTTTTTATAAAAATATACTGCCAAGCGTAGTCATACTTGGTCGAAATTCTAACAATTGATATGATTAAAAGACCATAATGAAATTACTTTTCTATTTTATGACTTCTAAACCTATGTTTTCTTATATAGCATACAAATTTGGGCAAAAAGAGCACTTATACGTGGGTATGCTATCAAAAAGGAGCGTACATAGGAGCAAAGAATAGTTAATTATCTAGAGTTTATCTTTTTTTTTAATGTTTGATCTGGCTGCACTTTGTTACTCTGCAAATGTACCATCAAAAAGTCAGGCTTACAATATGCCTGTGAGCGTTATAATGTCGATCAAATCAAGTGCAGTGCTGATTCGTCATTTCATTTTATAACTAGCTTTCGAAGATGCGGATTGTAAACCTGATCTGTAACAAAATCCCATATACTGAAATAAAAGACTTTGTGTAAGTGACCATTAAAAATTAAAAACCACACAGTGCATGTTTCGAGTTGCAAAGTATAACAGGCCGTCCTCAGTCGAAGTAAACATCCGCCCGTATGGGGACAAGGTCACAAATGAACTGAAAGGTAGAGAGTAAAAGTAGTTCTTTGTAAGCACTACTCTCTACCTTTCAGTTCATTTGCAACCTTGTACCTTACGGACACGTGTTCACTTCGGCTGACGACGTGCTGTTATAACTTCCAGATCGAAACGCGTCCTGTGTGTTTTTTACATTTTTATGGTGATTTATACAATGATTTATTATTTAATTGTTTCTTATCGCCAGTTTTTCGGTGCTGTTTCATCTACCGAAATATAGGGATAAAATGACGTAATCGTTGTATCCAGGTGGTAATACCTTTCCGAACAATTGAACTAGGGCTGACAGCTGAGTAAATATATCTACATTTTGTAGAATTCATAGAGTGCACCATTCTGTTAAAAAATTAAAATTCCGTGCTGTGTTTCCTTTAGAATTTGCATATGGTAAATCTGAAACATATCTAGGTATACGATTCCCACAACAGTGTTTTCAACGAAGATTCACAAGCATAAAACTTAGGATACAGTACTACTAATCTTCTATAAAATTGGTACCTTACAGTTTATACTTCACAATTTATACGGTTGCGAAATTTGTGTCCCCTTCTATATTCATATAAATTTATTTGATGTCGTTTTTTAATATAGAAATAAAAATATCACTAATCTTGGCAAAGAATTTTTTTGATAAGATTTGGCAATATAAACAAAGTAATTACCTTTTGGATTGAAGCTAGTTTTGTGAAAGAACCTTAAAATACTCTGAAAAAATAAAAAATTATAAAACAATCATGGAAATATTCATTATAAAAAAAATGCATTTTCATTATATAATATAAGTGTGCTGATATTCCCTTCCATCGAAGCTTCATTTTGTGCTTCGCTTATAATAAATTTATTCTTAATAATATCCCGTTAAATATCAAAGCTCTACGCTAAAATTTAACTCATGAAGTGCAGTGTCATCGTTGGAAAATCATCATAATTTATCAGCATATGTTATTTAAAGATCATACTTTTTTTTTATGTTTCCGTCCTATAAATAAATTACGACAAGCTTTTACAACATTAACACATAAAATTTCTCTTTATATAATGAAAACTTGTCGAAAATTAAATCCCTTTTTATATTTAAATTGTGATACAACCTTTTAATATAATGAGACAACGGTTGTGCATCTGTCATACTTTTCAATTATCGCTGTAACATTTATAAGCAAAAAAAATTAATACTAAAAGCGATAAATCTCGGCGCGAATTATGAATTTCCTTTTATGGTAATCAGTAGAAAATTCCATATTTCAAAAAGCTTTTTGTGATAACATAAAAAAAAAAAATTCGGTACGAAAACAGTATATAATACAGTATTTTAGTAATTTAAAAGATTAAGTAAATAATAATATTTTTCAAATATATACATATTATGTTTACTTATTTTTTAAAAAAATCTATCATCATAATGAATCTTTAGTAGTGTAAATACTAAAACTTTAGAAGTTCTAAAAAATAAAACGAATTGTAATTCAAAGACGTATTTGACAAATGAATTGAAAATTAAAAGCTTGTTTGATTTTATAGTAATTTCAGTGTGGGGCAAAAAAGGATGATGTGACGAAAAACGTTAGAAGAATATGTTATAATCAGCAGAATATTTTTGAAGAAAAATTTTGAATCATTTTATTCTCATTAAGTTTCTAATACGTTGATTTTATAATATTTATATCACTGTTATACTCATTTTTTGCGTAATTATACGTTAATTAGAATTGTAAAATATAAAAAATAATAATAAAAAATTGAAATATTTATATTAGATTTTTCAATGTATAAATTAAAAATGTTAACTCCCATTAAAATTATGGCATTTTCCTTATATATCAAAAAGATCATGAAACAAATTCTAAAAAATATTGATTTTAAACAAGTTTTAGAATAGCTGATAAATTTTAACTGCAAAAAATAAAAACACAAATTCAATATTTGAAGCTTTATCAATTGATAATTGACGGGCAGAATAATTTGTGAGAATAAACACAAAAATTATTAAATGACCCCTTAGTATAAAAGCTCAAATAAAAGCAAATATTCATAAAAGCAAAGCTTTGTATAAAATCAAATATTCGTATAAAAGCTCAGATTTGTATAAAATCTCAGATATAAGATTAAAAGATCAAAATCCGATTTTACACTGAGAGGATATTTTTCATTTATTTATTATTGTTGATGATGCCTTAGACTTTATTTGATAATAAATAAATTTAATTAGGCATCCATACAGAGACAAAATCTTTAAATTTTTCTATTTTATCATTCCACACACATGAATATAAGAACTATTAAATTAAAATTCTTTGTCTTAAAAGTTAAAAACAGCATGATATTTTAAAGGTAACAAAAAATTCTTTATTTCTGAATTCATGACTCAAAATTAAAAATATGTGCATAAATCTTGGAATACACTCAAAAACTTTTCACATTCGTTTATGCAAGAAGAGATGAATGAATTTAAAACATTGTTATCGCACATGAAGTAAATGTTTAGATGCTTTTAAGAGAAAAATAACTATCTATATCATTTTAAATAAAGAGTTAATTTTATTTTACAATGAAAAAAATATCGTTATACAAAATGTGGGGTATTGCGTTTGCTCATTGCATATTTCTTTCTAGAAACAGCATAATGTCATTCATATTTCGAAAGTTTTAATGATGTATTGACATCAATATATGAATTCTATTTGTTTTATATATTTTTTTCTTTAGATAAACTCTCACAATAAAAAGATGATAAAGATTTTTTTTTCAAGAAAAAGTACAGATGATGCAGCATACTACCTAGTTACTGTTTAAGAAGAACTCTGTCGTCAAATGAGATTTGAGAATTTGCATAAGTATCGTAGCGTCCTGAATGATAGTACCTGAGTGTGACCTGAACGATCTATTTTGTTATTCCTTTAACATTGGCAAAGGATGACTGAATCTCCAGGAATTTGATTTTTACTGTTATTTCGCGCAGTAATATATGTTTTAAGTATTTTTGGTATTTGCGATTGAGTAGTTTTTATTTATTGTGGAGTAGTTGTAGAATTAGATGGACTTTGAACGCATTTCGCCGAAAGATAATCTAGTTCTGGATTGTGAACGTCAAGTTCTTCACGTTTGTATACAAACGGGGATGTTCCATTAGCGGATTCAGATAGAATCAACGACTGCGAGTTTTGCTAGCGTGGTAAGGAGTCTCATATCCTGTTTAAGAAATAAATCATTATTTGAATCCACCGTTTTTCATTTTGCAGTATATTATATTGATATTATATTGATATTATATTGATTACTGTGATATTTTTATGGTGCCATTGCAGTGATTATATTTCACAGTCAGTTAAATTGAGATTCTTGGGATCTCACAAAACGAATAGTGAGGTCATTTTAATTTAAGTGTTTTGAATTTAAAGAGTTTTTTGAGAAATTGACTTATTTATTAAGTCTTTTGGGAATTAGTTTTGGAAATGATTAGTAAATTCGAGCTGAAATTTGATAATCTATATTTATGTGTGTCCGCCCCACTGCTAATAACTCTTATTAATATTCTAATATACATGGTATTAATTGTATATGTGTTTCATAGTGATAAACTCTAGATTCCTGAAAAATGATAATTTATATGAAACGTTCAATAAAGAGTTAAATATTTAAGAATCATTACTTTGAGCATAACGTATAGCATATAATAATAAAAGGTAATATTAAAATGTTCATTTTTTTTTCATTTATACTTTTTTTTCGAACTACGATGCTTCTCAAAAAAGTTTCTTCTTTAGTGATAAGTGCACAAAGATATGTATTAAACTTTATTTCAGTAGTACGTGACGAGAGAAAGAAACTTATAAATATTCTAAGTTACATGGTATTTACACTGAATATTTGGTGTCGCACGGTGATAAACGCTTGATTTCCAAAAAATTATAATTTTTTTTTTAATATTTCAACTAAGATTTAATTGTTTAAGAATGATTACTGTAAGGATAACGAATTGCATATAACAAAAGACAATAACCATATATTCATGCTTTTAGGTAGCTTTCATTACAAAAAGCTACCTATTGCAGACGTTCGAAGGAAAGCGATTTCAAAAAAATTTGGTATATTTTCATCGATTATGACCCCCAGACCCCGAAACCACCCTCTGTTCAAAAGTTGATATATATATATAAATCCATATATATATACGAGGGTCACTCTGAAATTTTTGAGATACAACTAGGTTTTTAAAGTTATACTTACAAAATTTCAGGTGTGTTCAAAGTAGTCTCCTCCAGCATCAATGCACTTTTGTAGACGAATTTTCCACAGATTAAATGCCTCAAGCCATTCATTTCTTGGAATAGATGAAAAAATGCATTTATAGCCACATCAATCTCTTCTTCTGAATGAAAAAGACGTCCACGTAAGTTTTTTTTTAGATTAAAGAATAACCAAAAGTCACACATGGCTAGATCAGGTGAATACGGCGGATGCTCTATCACTATCGTTTTTGTTTAAGAAACTCAACTGTTAATCCGGCTGTATGTGAAGATGCATTGTCATGGTGAAGCATTAGTCCCCTAACATTTTTTTCTTGTAGAATTTCTGGAAGACATTTAGTGGTATACCAGTTTGCTGTTACTGTCTTCTGTTCTTCCAACTTAATGGCTTTGACCAATCCCGTACTTCTGAAGAAAACGACATACATCACTTTTTTCAGTGCGCGTTGTCTTTTCACCATTGTCGGCATGGGATCATTTTCAAAGACCCATACTTTGCTTTCTTGACGTGTTGGAAAGTCAAAACACGGTATGTACGTTTCATCACCCGTTACAATTTTAGAAATGATGCGGTGGCCACCATAATTTAGCAATTTAAGAGTTTCTTTACTGATTCTGATACGCTCCTCTTTTTGGTGCTCAGTCAGATTATGGGGAACCCAACGGCAAACTACTTTTTTCATATGCAATTCCTCATGAATAATTTTGCGTATGGCTGCGGATCCAATGTTAAGTTGCTTCTGTATTATTTGATAGGTACAGCGATTATCATCCATTAACATTTTTCGTATGGCAGACACATTATCCGGGATTACTACCGACGGCGACCTTCCTGTGTGTTCTTCATCCTGAAGAAAATTGCGACCTCTGCTAAATTCTTTAAACCATCTGAATACAGTAGCACGAGCTGGAGATTCATCACCAAATGCTAATTTCAACCGTTGAGAGCATTGTTCTTGATTTAATCCTGCTTTAAAATCGTAGAAAATCATAGCGCGAAAATGTTCTCGCGTCAACTCCATTTTCTCTTCTGTTTAAAATTTATTCTACGCTAAACAAGTTGAAGTAAGTCAGTAAAAAAACGTCTGCTGAGTTAAATATTTTGTATTTTAAAATTAAACCGTTATTTTTATTTTGTAAATTCTCGTTTGCGCGTACCTCAATAATTTCAGAGTAACCCTCGTATATATATCTGATCTTTGTCATACTGTAACTCTCGTATTTATGAATCGATTTGGATGAAATTTCGTGTATACATAGTACATACCAATGTCTATACCGAGTTCGTTGGCCAGCTTCATCCGTCATCTTGTTTCAAAATGGCGGTCATTTTTTTTTTAATATTTGAAATTTGAAATGTGGTACCAAAAAATTAAATATTAAAAAATATTATTTTTCTTATGTGTTTGACCTTGATACAAAGATTCCGGAGCATTTTTTGTTTCGTTTATATCTTCAAAAATGGCTGAGTTATAGCACTTTGAATTTCTAGCGTGGCTGACATTTTGAAACGACCTGATTTTTGTCACACTATAACAGGCGTATTTATGAACCGATTTGGATGTAACTTGGTGTATACATAGTGCATACCAATGTCTCGACCGAATTCGGTGGCCAGCTTCATCCGCCATCTTGTTTCAAAATGGCGGCCATTTAAATTTTTTTTTAATTTTAAAATTTGAAATGTGGTACCAAAAAATTAAAAATTTAAAAATATTTTTTTCTTATGTGTTTGACCTTGATACAAAGATTCCGGAGCAGCTTTTGTTTCGTTTATATCTTAAAAAATGGCTGAGTTATAGCACTTTGGATTTCTAGCGTTTCTAACATTTTGAAATGACCTGATTTTTGTCACGCCATAACAGGCGTATTTATGAACCGATTTGGATGTACCTTGGTGTATACATAGTACATACCAATGTCTCGACCGAGTTTGTTCGCCAGCTTCATCCGCCATCTTTTTTCAAATGGCGGCCATTTAAAATTATTTTTAAAATTTTTAATTTTAAATGAGATACCAAGAAATTGGAAAATGGAAAAGATTTTTTTGTATGTGTTTGACCTTAATACAAAGATTCCGGAACAGATTTTGTTTCGTCTATATCTAGAAAAATGGCTGAGTTATAGCATTTTGAATTTCTATTGTGGCTGACATTTTGAAACGACCTGATTTTTGTCACGCAATAAGATGCGTATTTATGAACCGATTTGGATGTAACTTGGTGTGTACATAGTACATACCAATGTCTAGATCGAGTTCGTTGGCCAGCTTCATTTGCCATCTTGTTTGAAAAGGGCTGCCATTAAAAAACATTTTTAAATTAAAAATTTAAAATAAAGTATCAAAAAATTGGAAAATGAAAAATATTTTTTTTATGTGTGTGACCTTTATACAAAGATTCCGCAGCAGTTTTTGTTTCGTCTATATCTTAAAAAATGGTTGAGTTATAGCACTTTGAATTTCTAGCATGGCTGACATTTTGAAACGATCTGATATTTGTCACGCGATAACACGTGCATTTATTAACCTATTTCGATGTAGGAAGTCATGTGAATAGTACATAGCAATGTCTTGCCCAGGTTCGCTTGCCAGCTTTATCAGCCATCTTGTTCCAAAATGGCGGCCAGTAAATAAAAAAAAATATTTAAAGTAACGTGCAAAAAAATTAGAAATTGAAAAAGGTTTCTTTTTAAAGTATTTGACCTTAATATAAGTATTCCGGCGCATTTTTTGTTTTGAATTTATCTTAAAAAATGGCTCAGATATAGCAGTTTGAATTTCTAATGCGGGTGACATTTTTAAAAATCTGATTTTTTGCCTGCGACAGCACTCGTATATATCAACCGATTCCGATGTGAGTGAGCATGTGCACAGGAATTACTAAGGTCTCGACCAAGTTCACTGGTTAGCCTCATCCACCTTGTTGTCTTAAAATGGCAGGCACTTTAATGTATCGCCGAATTTGACAACCAAATATAAGTTATTTTAAATAAAAGCAGCTTGGATAAAGATGACTAATTTCGCTAAATTCTCATTCATAATGATTTAGTATTAATAAAAAATAGTACTGAATCTCCTATAATCGATTTCCACTAAATTGAGCTTTGTGCGTTGGATTAATATAATCTGGCTTTTTAAAAAATAAGGAATATGAAAGCTACCTCTTCCTCCCGGCACTGGCCGGAAGGAATTTTTAATTTTCTTTTTAAATTTTTTTTCCACTCCGCGATACTGCCCCCCCAAAAAAGGTTCTTTAAACATAAATAATAATATATACTACTCTGATAAAAAAGTAACACGTATTTTACAGACGCTGTATTCATTTAGATCCAACCGTTAGACCATATCAATTTAATATAGAAATATATTGTCCTAGCTAATGGATCGACGTAAATATACGTGAGTTTGCCATTATATGATATTGCTTTTAAAGGTAGAGAACATCATAACGTTTCAAATTTAAATTTATTATAATACAACCAAACACGAACACGGAGTTTGCGTTTGTGTAATTGATAATAGATCAGACAACATTCCTTGGATGATACATTATATTTATTTTAAAATGTTCTAGAAAATGTAGATATTCACAGCAGCATAAAAACAATGTAAGGCAACAGTCATAAGAATCCTACACTACAAAATATTCCTTCGTACCGGAATGTACAGGAATAAATATTCCAACACAAAAAATATACGACTCTAAATATATAACTTCTAACTCACTAAATGCACATCTTCTAACTCAGTGTCTCACAAAATTAGTCTGACTGAATACGTCGCAATTCCCTTACATTTTTGATAATGACTGGAATACTAGGGTGGTCACAAGAAATCAATTTTCGAATTTTTTCGGGGGGACCTCCCAAAAAGTTGCCAATTAACTAGAAAATGAGATTGGCTAAGTTTCAGCTCATTTGGATAATATTAACCCGTGCCTCATTGAGGTTTAAATTTGAAAAAAACGTGATTTTTCGCAAAAAAATGCTGTTTTTCCTTCATGAAATGAATACAATTGCACCTAGAAACATAATGCAGGTCTCATTTTATAAAAAAAAAGTTTTGTTTTCAAGAACCACACACCATTTTTTAAAAAAATGTATAGATTTAAAAATATGCGCATTTTTCAGGACCAGACTTCACCCGAATCCTAAAAATTGACTTTTTATGAAAAAGCGAAAAAAAATTTGCAACATTCCATTTCATTTGCTTTCCACCTTTTGTTTTTCTTTTTTTCGTTTTGTGAAGTCCAATAAAGTGTTTGATTAAAAAAAATTCCAAAGAAAAGGAAAAAAATCGAATTTTAAACTGAAAGAATTTAAAAGAAAAGGGAGGGCAAAGGAAGTATAGAAGTGAGAGCAAATAATGCTCAATTGCATTTTATTATTAAAGTTGTGTTACAAGAAAGGAGGCATAATAAAGAAAATAAATTATTTTCCCTTACAACTGTTACGTTAACCCTTTCCGGCACAGAAAAATTGTGTTCGTAAAAGGATGAAATGATTGTCTACCCCGGAATTTACAAACGACTATTTTAGAAATTAAAAACACATTACTTTAACCTTTCGTAAAAGCAAAATTTTATTAAAATATTCTTTTTGCCGTTTGTAAGTTTGGAATTAAAATTAGGTGGTCCCGGGGTGGGACACTGCGCCGAAAATGATTTAAGTGGTAATGGTTTAGATAAGGTGGGTTATGTTGACATTTTTTTACCAAAGTATTATCTAAAAATGAAAATGCAACTTGATCCGAGTTAAGATACCAAAGGCGGTTTGTCATTTTAGCAAGTGCTTTGTCTGTAACCTATTTATCAAATTTTCTGTAGTGAACAAGTGATTTTATTATTTGCAGGTCTTGAATTGGGGGCTAAAGTAGCATTGGAAGTATTGAAGCACGCTTTTACATAAATATTGATTAAAAATAAGAAAAGATCTCTGATACCTTTTTTTTCTAAATTTATTATTGAAGGATGATCCCTGAAACAATATATTTTGAGATAATGAATGGCCTGTGCCGCCATCCATCTGACATGATTAAAAGCACCAGGTGCTCTGAAAAAAAGTCTTTTGCAGGAAGGAGTTCTATAAAAATTAAACAAAGTTGGATAAACTCTTTATAATCATCCCATAGCTGTTAATTGTTAAAAGTTCCTGTAAGAAAATTTGAAATTTCTTCTGAATTAACTATTTATACCTAGTATTTCATCTTCAGTAGCGTTTGTATATTTACTCTGGTTTTATTTAGACCACCCAATCAGAATTGTTTTTTTTTTAAATATCTGGCTGAAGGGCAGTGATTATGTCCATTTTACAATCAAGAACAGCTTTTAGGAAAATTTCTAAATTATGGTGACGGCATGGTAAATACAGAAGACTTTTCCTTTAACAATTGCTATAGAAAAATGCAGGTTCCTCTGAGGCGACCTGTGTTTACTGCAGTTGTATCAAAAATATTGCCTGGATTTTACCAACTTCCCCCCACTCTTCAACTGCTGAAAATACAGCTTTCGCCTGAATTATTCCGATACTATTTTCAAGTTGAGGAACTCGTAGTAACTGTTCTTCATCCCCACAACTAATTAAAATTTTTATCCACTCTACATGGTGAAGTTGTTTTTCACCCCAATGAACAACAGTTCTCTCTAAACGAGAATTTTAAAATCTGTTTTTGATGAGCTCAATTTTTTGTTTACGAAACAGTTATTTGCAGAGTCGATGTCTGTAGTTAGCTAGTGGATGTATTCTAAGTCTAGCAGCTTCTCTGGCGTTCAGTTCATTTTGCGAATATTATAAAATAAAATACATAAAACTTGACAATTACTTGGCTGCTTACTGTCGATGAGTTGATGAGACATGATGGCCAATTTAAAAAATCTTACATTTCTGCCATCATATCAAGAGGGGGAAGGGGTTTTACGGAATGTTTCGTCAATTCTAAAAAAAGATAACCATAACAGATAACAAAAACAGCCTTGTAATAAAAAGAGAAATTCAGAAGTTCAACTGCAATACAAATTGAGAAGCTCTTTCTTACTAGACACAGAACTAGATAACTAATAATCAATTATAATTCGTGAATTATTTTTAAAGTTACAAAAATTGTTCACTTATTTTTGCCTATTAATAAAAATAATACAAAAAAATTATGAAAAGTAATAAAATTTTTAATTTGTCATTTTTTACCTATGTTTCAAAAATGCAGAGTTTGAGGGTATGGTTCACTAGCTGTCCTGAAAAATAATAAATGTTCATTAAATATAAGTTTTTATGAGAGTAAAAGTTCAAGGCAACAACAGTTTCTATGAAATAAAACAAGAATCAGGTTTCTAAGACAAATATTTTTCTCGTAAAGAAAGAAAAACGACAATTTTTTGCCAAAAATTGCAAATTTTCAAGAATTCAACCTCGATGAGGCACGGGTTAATATTATTTATTTGAGCTGAAACTTTACCAATCTCATTTTCTAACTAATTGGCAACTTTTAGGAGGGTCCCCCCGAAGAAAACGTTAAAAAAATTTTTTCCCCATGTTGCTTGTGACCACTCTACTGGAATACACAAGTGTCAAAAATACTCCTTCATAAATTGTCCAATACCTCAAACTTACAGGTAAGGAGCTACAAAACAATTGGGGCCATTCCATACAAAATGAGCAAAAAAAAAAAAAAATAAATAAAAAGTCGTGGCTGCATCGTAACCAATTTTAATAAAATTTGATACACAGATTCAATTCATATTCAAATAGAGCACTGCAAAATATTTCGACAAAAAAATAAAAATTTTGGGAAGTTCTGGAAATTAAAAAAACTACATACGACACAGAATGGCATGTATGCAATCGTTCAAAGTTGCAAGTTTGAAGTTCTGTATATTGAAAACTATTTAACATAAATTAAATCTTTTTGTAATATTATAATCTCTGGAAAATTGCCTTCATATTTATTTAGTAATAATAATTTGGAAACTTCATGATTAATCTTAAATTTGTTGTAAAATTTGAAAAATTGTTAATTTTGAGAAAATTAAAAACTTTATAAACATTAAAGGAATTCAAAAACCTCTGATAAATTGATGCTTGATGTAGTGTTACATATTAAGATCGAATTGCTAAAGTTTTTAAGTTGCCATGTATTTTCTTGACCTTTAACAAATTTTTGAAACTTTAAAAAAATGACAAAATCGCAATTTTTCCTCTTATTGATAGGCAAAGAAAAAAATAATGAAGGAAAGGTCAGACATTACAGTTATTGCACAGACACAAAGCTCAACAAGTCCATGATATGCTAAAAAAAATTCAAGATTGCCTTTTGATTCCTAAAGTCACAAAATTGGGTTAAAAAAGTAACATTTGTTGCATTCCAAAAGCTTCCCTATTTGAATCCGCGCTTTTTTTTTGTAACAATATTGCACGATTTCAAAGGGAAAAAAAATTAGTGCTGCCATCTATGGATTTAGAGGATAAATATATAATTTTTTTTAAACGTAATATATATATATATATATATATATTTGTAGTTTAAAATAAATATATTAATAGCCAAAAATAAACTGAAACCAAGAATAAAAGCTTCTATATTATAAATATACACTTTTATCTATAATATCAAAAGATTTAAAAGATTTAAAAAGCTCCCCTTCACTTTCAAAGAAGTGATAGAAATACTGCATTGTACACCCAACATTTTTTATTAGGGGAGACTGGGTTTAGTTGTGCCAGGGGCTAGTTGTGCCATCGAGCTTCTTGACTGAGCCAGTAGGTTGCGGCACCTGCCGCGTCATGTGAGTGAAGAAGTTGATTGTCTCAGTGTACTGCGTATGTTTTGAAGTATAACGTTGCGTTGTTTTCGAGAAAAAAATATTTATTTTGTTTTCTATCGTAAAAGTAAATTTTACGACCTACGTTGGAATCGTTTTTGTTACTAGCAATACTGAGGTATGTAAACTTCCCTAACATTATTTAAATGCTTATATTTCGAGCTGTTATTCTATTTCATTTGTTAATCATGCCAACATTTCGGAAACTAATGAATTAAGTTCAAAATGGCGTAACGCGGGCTAGTTGTGACGAATTGTAAGAGGCACTTTGTGACAGTGTCACTACTTACCCCAGCATAATTTTTCCTTATACTTTTAGCTTCCTATGTTCCTCAGTAACAGGTCGACCGTTATCCATCAGAGATGAGAGCGTTAAAGACCAGAATGACAATGAAAAAAATTAGTAAATATGAAACTGTTAATAAACCAATCACTTCAGCAATAACTTTAATCAATGATCGTGAGATTGCAGGACCGTCTTCAGAAGGAAGAAATCTCATTGAATTAGAAGATTCTATGGTAATTGATAATAGCAATGTGCCAGTGGTAAGACTTACAGAAATAAGACCACTCCCTAAAGCAGGCTTCGAAAAGGCAAGCGACCTATTCGTAAATGTTTGAAACCTGCCATTGTAAGAAGCACACCTGTAAAGAGAAAATTCGAGCAGAACAAAAAGCAAAAGAACGCAGAAAACAAATTGAAGAAGAAAAAGCAAAAAAGAAACTGTATGGTAAAGCCAAGCAGTGCATAAAAAAATTACACCTAGGTTATTCAAAAAGGGAGAAGCAAGTATTGGATAGCTCTGAAGATGACGAAAATTGCTTATGTCTAGTTTGCTTGGAGCAATACAAAATTTATAGACCTGGAGAAGAATGGGTGCAATGCATGACATGTAAAAGATGGGCGCATGTCAAATGTACCAAAAATGAACCTTATTATATTTGTATTAACTGCAAATCAGACGCTGAAACAAGCGATGGCAATGAGTGATTAAAAATATAGGATACAGTACCTACACGTTGTAGTAGGCTACCGAGTCAAAGATCAATATGGCCACAGATTAGTGTTGGCTTACTTTTTATTTCTTTCCGGATTAAAATAGTTTTTAGTGTTCCGTACTTAAAAAGTAAAAACGGAACCATTATAAGATTACTCCTGTGTCTGTCTGTCACAGCCATTTTACTCGTAAACTATGGAACGTGGAAAGTTCAAATTCGGGAAAATAATAAAAACCATTGACCCACATATTTTCAGATTAATAAACATTCATAAATATATTTAGTAAAAATGGAGATGGGCTAATTATGGTGCTTGAAAAAAAATCTTTTCTTTGTATATCGTGTGGGGTATCGCGTGAAAGCTTTCGTAACGCTGAACTCAAAAATACATTCATTTTAATTTTAGGTACTATATTTTCAAAGATATTGTCGAAAATGCAGCGCAAAAATATGTTCCCCCTCCATCTAATTCCGAATCTACTGAAACTAAAATTATGAAAAAATTAGAGGTAGTAGACGTTAATTTAAACCTTGCCGGAAAATTATATATTTGTAAAGAGCCTCCCAGTATATTTAGCCGACAACATTGTGGTGTTGTGTAATGGTATTTCTTTTAATGGTCAGACTTTAGTAATCATCATTGGTCGTGAAAACTCTAAAAACTATCAAGGGACACTTGTCAATCATTTGCTCCCTGTTGCAGAGGTTTTGGGAGAAAATTTGTTATTTCAACATGATAATGCTTCTATCCATACCTCAAACGCAACTTCAACATGGTTTAAATAGAAAAAAAAGTATCTATTTTGAAATAGCCGACAATTAGCATTGATTAAAACCCTATGGAAAATGTGTGGTGTATTCTCACTCATGCGGTTTATCCAAATGGAAAGCAGTATTCTCCAGTTAAAGATTTTAAAGATGCCATTGAGAACGCATGATTTAAAATTGAACCAGAAACAATACAGATCCTCATTTTATTGATTGAAAATCATATATTTAAAGTAATTTAGCAGAATGGAGCAATAATCAAGTATTAATTTTTTTTTCTTGTTCTATTAAAGACTAAAAAACTAGTGTGCTTAAACTTTTGACTCAATCATTTTTGTTCTTTTGATAAATTCTGTTATTTGAGATAAATTTTAAGCATAAATCTGTTAAATATCTTTTTAGAACTAAAATTTGTAGGCCATGTGAAAAGGAAATTAACTTTCAGTTAGTAATAAAATTTTATTTTGAAATTTTATGTTGTGCTTAAACTTTTGATACACACTGTATTCATATTGTCAACCAGATTGCGAGAACCAATTTGAAAAGTCTTGATCCAGATGGCTGCTTCTGGCAATAGAAGACAAAACAGCGCAGTCTCTACAGAAGTAGTTAAAAAGCTAACTTACATATTATTAATAAACATTTATTTGTCGTTATTCTAAATATTTCATAAATTAATTATCACATTTTACTTTGATTTACCGCATTTTTTCTCTCTTGTAATATATTATGTAACTGTTACACCATAATTAATCATATAAAGAAATTTACAGCCATATTTATAATGATTTCAAATAAAATGTTCAAGTCATTCTATGCAGTAATTAATATCTAATTACGCCCTTCTTTTTATTTTTAATTTGTTCATTTCAAATATATTTAAACAGCCTTAATTTTTTTACAGCAAATATATATATATATAAATGTTTCATATGTTAAAGATGATACTCAAAAATGTACAAGGACATAGAAGGAAATTAAAAATATATGAGTTTTTGGTTTTTCTTTTTATCTTAACTTGTTAAGCTGTCATTCTGAAAACATTAAAATCGCTATAATAATATATACCCGAAAGCTTTGTTCTTTAAATACTTATGAAAATGAAAAATTATTATCCATGTAAATGTCAATACACGTTAAAATATTTCATTTGCATCTGTTGTTTACAAGATTTTAAAATAGTTCCTCATTTTAATAATTATGTTTGATGTCATATTTGGTGTAAGGTATACAATTTTATTTTAATACTACTATTTACACAGTTTCTAAGTTTATCAAAGAAATCCCCTTTATTATTGGTTAGCATTCAGTTTGGAAATTTTTTCTTTATAATTTTAAACATTATAGTCATTCTTAAGTATTTTAATTTGTACTATAGTCCATTTTATTAACAATTACCACTTTACATTACATTTTATTTTATTTTAATATTAACGCTATATTATACCTTTGTATTTAATTCAAAATTAATACTGATAATTTAAGGTTTTATAATATAAATATACTATAAATAATAAATCTAAAATATTGTTAAAATATAAATATTGTATCTACTATAACAGTGTATGAAAAACTGCATGGGTAGGGAAACAATATAGATAATTATTTGTACCAATTTTTATTGATTTTACTGAAACTTGCAACAGTGTTGTATAATTATACTGTTTACTTCTAAAATAAAAAAGTTGTGCCCTTTTCAATTGTCTTTCTAGAAATGCTCAGTTTTTTACCGTCAAATAACATGCAATTAATACTGCAGAAAAAATGTATAGAACCGATGATTTTTTTTTTGAAAATTAATTATTACAGTACAATTTCTAACTGTGGAAGTAATGCATTTTTCAAAAATTTTAACCGATTTTCAACAAAAGAGATTATACAATTCGTTTGTACATTTTTTCTGTGTATGTGCATGCATAATTCTTGAACCGATTGGCCAATTTTCATACACTTTTTTTTTTATTCGAGAGGTCTCTGTCTGAAGATGTTCCCTTTTCAATATCAGTAGGATCTAAAAACGATATGTTTGTCTGTACGTCTGTTTTCATGTATGTTTCTTTGCTATTTGATCTTGAACTTTTCTACAAATTGACGAACTGTCATGAAATTTTAATATCTTGTTAAGACATACTGAACTATTTTACATTTTAAAAACAGTCCTCATAATGCATATAGTGTTTTAATGGGGCGCCTCATAAATTATTGTTATATATTATCGCCTACAGCGCCTTAAAAAAGATATATAGACATCAATGAAATTTAAAATATATATATATAAACCTAACAATACGACTTCTATTATTTGATTTTATAATAAATTTAAAAAAAATCCAACGACTTTTGTCTCTTCCTGTATTTCCGCACAAATTCATCCACCTTAAAACATAGTTATTTAAATGAAGCAAGTGTACCACAGAAATCTTGGGTGAATTTAAACGCTCTACATTTTTTATGTTTTTACTATTTTTTACGTCATAAATGTTTTCAATGATTAAACATTGCCTTTTGATTTTCCCAACAACTATCCTAGAAACAAAACCATATAAAGGGGGAAGAAAATCACCGGGTAGCGACGTTCTTGCCAAGCACACAGAGCTATGTCACAATGAAAATCGTTGAAAATGGAATATTTTAAAGCTGGTTTTTATTTTTATTTTGTTTATTTTTATTTTATTTTATTTTATTTTTTTTTTTTTGAAGAGGAGGTGGTGGTTTTTGTTGAATTACTAAAAATATACTGAACCAATTTTCATGAAATTTAACTGTAACCAATTCTAGAGTAAATGTGTAAATTTTCGCATGAAAACATGTAAATCGGTGATGTAAAAACAATTCGTTTATATGTGTAAAGTGTTGCATAAATGGCCAAAATGCACGCCTAATGTATAACTTTAAAAATACACATTTTGGCATGTAATTTGATGATAACACTGAATGTGTAAATGTTATCTGATCACTCTTGAAACACACATTTTAAGGTACGAATTGCTGAAGAAAACACAAATGTCTGTATAATTTTCTTATGCATATACCTTTGTAAATAGTCTGTTCTTATACATTTGTCTGTGTAATATTTTGTTCTTACACATAATTTTGTATAATATGTTAAATACATAAAATATACAGATTGCCGCAGATGTACTTTACAACGTAATTTCTTGGTAGATTTTTCTTCAATGAATAATATCCATTCAAGCGATTAGTCTAAATATGCCTGCCTGCGTAACGATCTAATTTCAAATAAAAAAAAAACCCTCAAAATCATATCAAAATTTCATTGAACCTATTAATTGCATTATTAAAATCGAAATGATAATTGAAAACTATAAGATGCCAATGCTTAATGTTTCACAAATTAGAGTACTCCTTCATACCTTTAACTGCACATCCTCCATCTTGGTCGCAATCATGTACAAGGTGGTCATAAAAAAAGTTCTCCGATATATGTACTCCTAGCGACCTAATCGCTCAACCAATCGAAAGGAAATTTCAGATTAAGTTATTTAAAGGTATGCGCTCGGGATCGTGATGATTTTAACCAAAGAGCTCTCACGGTTATGGTTGCAGCGAAAACTTCTTGAAATTTCCGAATGGCAGCACCCTATTTTTCCACCGCAAATTCTTCAGCGCATTGAAAAACCATAAATAGCATCAGAACGATACACGTATGACAAAAATTGTCGATGTAATATCATAGCATTCAATCCTAATCAGTTCCTAAGCAATGTAATATTTAGCACTCTAAAACAAATAATTACATTTTTATTTTCACTATGTGTATACAAACACAACTCAAAAACACAATTTGAAACATATATTACAACATTACTCAGTTCACAAGTGAAAAATAATCGCCTGCTGAAAAACAGTTCTTGTAGCCACTACTTCATTCTGGCAATGGTCCTTTTGGCAACTGTTTTACGTCGGCAATTTTCATCGTAAGTACATCATTCCAACGCCATTCATAGTTTTCAATGCGCTGATGAATTTGTACATGAAAAAAATGGGTGTTGCCATTCGAAAATTTCGACTTTTTTTCTATATAACCGTAATAGCTCTATCGTTTTAAATAATCACGATCTCGAGCGCATACCTTCAAATAAGTATATCTAAAATTTCTTTTCGATTGATTGAGCGGTTAGGCCGCTAGGGGTTCATATATCGGGGAATTTTTTTTATGACCATACTGTATATGAGACGAGACATTATTGAACGAATTTATATGACACTAGCAAACCCCGCGGCTTTGCTCGCGTAATATTTGAAATATCCCAAGTGATATTTATATGTCTAATTTTTATTAAAAGGTACTAACTAAATTTTTATTTTATTAAAAGGTAATATTTTATTTTATTAAAAGGTACTTATTACTTTTTGGAATAATTAAAAAAATTACTATTTAAAACACAGTTTGATTAAACATCATTGTTACACTGCATAAGGCAGAAATGAGATTTAAATTAATAAAACGAAATAAAACTAAATAAATAATAATTTAGAAAATATTTTGAAACTTTTATGCTCAATTAATACGCTCATTTCAGTATTCATTTGAAGTTTTGAATTTTTTAGAAACCATCTTCTTACATCTTAAAATTAACCATCATGTCAAATTCCAAGTCCTACCACCTCTCTCAACATAAAGGGCTATGTTGAAATAGGAACTGTCACCATTAATTTGCCAACATTAATTATGAAATTGGTTTGTTATTTCCTAATATTCCACAGAAACGTAATTTAGAAAGCCTTTAAAGGCCTTATTTAGAGCGTTTGCTGTTCCTGTGAACCCCAGGTGGTAGAATCAACGGCATAAAATATCAATGCAAAAACCCTTGACGGGTTAAAAGTTTCTGACGCAGCACTTTATCTTATGCTCTAAGAATTTTAAATATGGAACTTAAAAATACTGATATCAAATTTTGAGTGACGTTATGCTATTTCTTAAAAAATATATTTGTATTTATTTCATCATTTTATTTTTGTTTTATTTATAATCGCATGTGCAAAAGTTATGTTCAACATGAAAAGCTGCATAAAATTTTATTCGCTGTTGCTTTATCATTTACATCTCTCATAAATTCAAAATATGAGTTTTAAAAGATATGATATAAAATTTAAGTGACGCCTTGATGTGACTTTAAAAGGTTTGTTTTAAAATTCAATTTAAATTATTTTTGACTTGGTTAAAATATTTTTTTACATCTACACAATACTTTTAATTTTCCAATTCACTGTTAAATATATCACTTTCATTGAATCTATACTATGCATTGAAATGTATTTATTTCAATAAATTGATTTATCTTTTGTGTCACGCTACGATTTTAACTATACGATTTTAACGATACGATACGATTTTAGGCTTAAGGCTGCGTCACTCGGAATACTACCGTCTTCCATGATAGCCTGTGTAGGATCAGAGACTGTTACCATTGATTCGCAACTATTACTTTTATATTTGGTTTATATTCCCTGAAATTGCGTAGAAATCATAATTTAGGACTTTTTTAGAATGCACCTCCCCTTTACTTCACCCCTTTTTAATTCGAATTTATTTTCGACAGTCCTTCGAGGGCATTTATATTTTATAAGTAACTACCATGCTATTTTTAAAGTTTCTAGCCTTTTCAGTATCACAGGAATCGCAATTTAGAAAGTTTTTAGCTACTGCAACCCTCTGGTGGTAGTGGCACAGACATAAAATATAGCTTATGTTTGAGCAGGTTCTATCACCAACAATTTGTCATCATTATTTTTTTAATCGATTTGGTATTTGATAAGATTACATAAAAATTGTAATTTATAACGCATTTCGCTCACTTCATCTTTTTAAATTTGAAATTTTCTTTCGACAGTTCTTAGAAAGCAGTTTCTTCTTGTAAGTAAATACCATGCCATACTTCAAAGTGTTAGACCCTTCAGTTATGCAAAAAACGCAAATTAGAACATGTTTTGCTTTTGCAACCCTCAGATGGTAGTGACAGCAACATAAAATATAACCTATGTTATAGCAAGGACTGTCGCCATTGATTTGCAACCATTACTTTTGAAATAGCTTTGGAATTTCCTGAGATTGAGCAAAAATCGCAATTTAGAACGTTTTTAGAACGCTTTTTGCGCATTTTCACCCCTTTTTAAATTTCCAATTTTTTCGAAACTGTTCTTAAAGATCATTTATCTGTAATAAATATGTACCTTGCCTAATTTTAAGTTGCTAGCCCCTAACGATCACAAAAATCAAAATTTGGAACAGTTTTTTGCTCCTGCAATGTCTAGGTGATAGTGATACCAACTTAAAATAGCGTCTATGTTAGAGCATAGGCTGTCAGCATCAATTTCTTACCATTACTTTTGAAATCAGTTTGATTCTTCCTGAGATATTGGTGGCAAATCGGCATTTAGAACGTTTTTAGAACGCTTTTCGCTCATTTTGCTCCTGCATCTCCTCTGTGGTAGTGGAAACAGATATAAAATATAGCCTATCTTGGAGCGAGATCTGTCCCCATCATTTTTACACCATTATATTTGAAATCGGTTCAGTATTTCCTGAGATTGCTAGAAATCGCAATTTAGAACGGTTTTTACAACACTTTTTGCGCATTTTGACCACCCTTTTAAATTTCGACTTTTTTAGGAAATGTCCTTAGAGATCATTGATATCTTATAACTAACTACCATTCTAAATTTCACGATTCAAGGCCCTTCCGTCACGCAAAAACCGCAATTTAGAACTTTTTTCTCCTGCACCCACTTTAGGGTAGTGGCACCGACATAAAACATAGCCTATGTTGGAGCAAGGGTTCTCACCATCATTTTGACGCCATTATTTTTTTATCGGTTTGGTATTTCCTGAGATTGTGTAGAAATCACCTTTTAGAACGTTTTTTAGAACGCTTTTCGCGCATTTTCACCCCTTTTAAATTTCGAATTGTTTAAGAACTGCTCTTAGAAATCCTTTATATCTAATAAGTAGCTGATACTTCAAATTTCATATTTCTAGGCCCTTCAGTAACACATAAGTCGCATTTTTAGAACTTTTTTGCTCCTACACCCCCTTTGGGGTAGTGGCACCGACATAAAACATAGCCTATCTTGGAGCAAACGTTGTCACTATCATTTTGACACCAATATTTTTTAAATCGGTTTGGTATTTCCTGAGATTATGTAGAAACTACCATTTAGAACGTTTTTTAGAACGCTTTTTGTGCATTTTCACCCCTTTTAAATTTCGAATTATTTAAGAACTGTTCTTAGAAATCATTTATATCTTATAAGTAACTAATATTCCAAATTTCATATATCTAGGCCCTTCAGTAACGCAAAAATCGCATTTTTAGAACGTTTTTTGCTCCTGCACCCCCTTTGGGGTAGTGGATAGCCTATGTTCTAAGTTGGACTAACACCATCATTTTGATACCATTACTTTTTAAATCGGTTTGGTATTTCCTGAGATTATGTAGAAACTACCATTTAGAACGTTTTTTAGAACGCTTTTTGTCCATTTTCACCCCTTTTAAATTTCGAATTGTTTAAGAACTGTTCTTAGACATCATTTATATCTTATAAGTAACTAATATTCCAAATTTCATATTTCTAGACCCTTCAGTAACGCAAAAATCGCATTTTTAGAACGTTTTTTGCTCCTGCACCCCCTTTGGGGTAGTGGCACCGACATAAGATATAGCCTATGTTCTAAGTTGGACTAACACCATCATTTTGATATCATTACTTTTGGGATCGGTTCGGTAGTTCCTGAGCTTACCTCCTACAAATAAACAATTTTTTCCTCTTTATAATAGAAGTATAGATGACATATTTTGCTGCAAAACTTTGATAATAATTATACTATATAGAAATGATTATTTTCTAATATTAGCATTAATAAGACCATTTTTGGCATGAAATATTAGCTGTGTATAGCAGTGCAAAAAAAGTGCAATAAATCCGATTTGCGGTTAAATACTGCGCTACATTGTTCACATTTATGTTGCCTGTAGGGACTTATGAATTTTCTTATGTTTAAAAAAAATCACACTTTCGCGAAGATCCGTCACTGCACTAATCACAATAATGCATGTTTATTGCCACTGAATGAATGTTCCGGAGTTTTAATAAATCTCTCTTCTGAAGAAATGTTTTTCATAAAGGTCTCAGATAAAGGGATCTTTATATGAAGGAAATTTTATGTATGTAATTAACGCATTCTTTCGTGAAAAGGCTTTGCTACAAGCTGCAAAAATATAAGTTTTTTTTTTTTTTTTTTTTTTTTATCATGCTGTGCTGATGAAGAATTTTTTAAATTCATAATTGAAATCAAGTAATTTTGTAGGGGTAATGTAGATTCCATGTATTCATCATTAAATACTGGAGAAATGGGTTGACTATTGTTGCTGGATACATCGTCACACAAACCAGAATGTGCGTCTTAAAAACTAGACATTTTAACGTATGAGATTAGTGGAATCAAAATCAGAACAGGTGTTACCCTCCTGACACAATTTTAGAATCCCTCATAATAATGTCGTTGTCCCGTTTCATTTATACAACCAGGGTATAATTTTATACAATTATAGTTGACGCGTGTGTATAAAAATCATACATGATCGGCTCGTTAGCTTAGCACAAAGTCCACACAGTCACGTAACATATGTTTAAAAAAGCACGAATGTATAGAAAGTTTGCAGCAAGAGCGCATACATCGAATGTATAAAAGTAAATATGCAATAATTAAAATGTATACCTAACAGAGCGGAGGGTTGTGAGTTCAAACCTGAACATCAACCATAAAGAGTGAAAGGTCGATGGTTCAATATTAATGCGAGGTGGATTAAACGTTTATCTATAACAATAGTATGTCGATAGTCCTAGCTATGTGATATGGTTTAAAATGTATGTCTAAAGCAACGAAAGACCGGTGGTATTAAAACATGCTGATAAATTACATCAAAACTACAATGTCACAATATTCATTGAAGTTATGTTGCAAAACTTTAAACGTCTAGCTCAATGTTATTTAGGAGTGGATGGTGGCCATTTCTAGGAGTACATGCCTTTCCATCACCATTTTAGAAGAAATCAATCAAGACTTTTGAAAATATCATTGTTAAAGCTTCACTATTGTTAAATTTATGACCCAATATTTTTAATGCTACAATTTGCTGCAAAACGTGACGCTGCTTCCAGGATTATATAGGGTGATGATACATGTCATGACACTCAATATTTTTTAAAAATTGTCTTGGATTGGTATACTCTTCTTGTTCCTAAAAATAAGAGATCCTAACTGTCTTGCCATTTGAAGAATTTTTTTTACTCAGTACCATTATTTCAGAATAATAATCTTTGTTTAATTCAGTGACAAATATTCTCTGATTAAATAAAACGAATATTATTAATCGTAAAAAATGTAGATACTTTAAACAAAACATTCCTCCCATCAGGCAAAAATGGATCTTGGTTTCATATCCAAAAAATGTTTGTTAATAATATTCTGTCGCTACTTACATTTCTGACCATCAGTTCATACTGACCGTGTAAATATTGCATGCATTGCAACCAACCCATGGTGAAGTGATTTAAATCCTACTGAACAGATTTCAATAGATTTCAATTTCACTGTCGAAAAGTTATGGATGAAAGAGTTTAGTAGGTTAAAGTGGTGTAGGAGTGCGCACTTTAGCTATTTCGATAAATAACAATAAATGAAGAGATTTAAGGGATAATGTTACACTTTATTTATGCTCTTGGATAATTAAGCTAACAAAAACTTCATAAATAAACCTATAAGAAACATTTTTGATATTATTAGAAAAAAGATTATCCTCCTAAATGCGCACTCTTGAACAATAAATGAGGACAAGAGTACGCGGTCAAGTGTGCAACAGTACTCAATGAAAAAATTAAAAGATTCACTTATAAAAGCCAACTTTGTAGTCACTACGACCTGCAAAGTCTGTGCACTTTTCGTGTATGTAGTCTCTACAAGAAATGCACTTGACCCAAACCTCTACGGTTGGTCCTCTATACATTTCTCAGCAGCCTAGACATATCTACACTCTTTTTCTTTGTTGCAGTTGTTGGCTTCTTGGATTTACTTTTACTCTTTTCGGTAAAGGGTTTTGGCTTTTTTCCGCAGCGTGATCATCAAGCTGTGTGGTGAACTTGAAATTTAGAACTTTCTGCCCCTCTTACTGTTGCATCGCAGCACATCCATGCGATGGGGGAGGAGTTTAGAAAAGGCGCGGTCGTCCCTGGCACGAAAATTGAGAGGATGCCAAATCTATACTAGCAACATCGTTTTTCCCCTTTTTAGGTGCGTTCGTAATTATATAAATACGTAGCACCTATAGTCGTCGTTCAGTCCGTCCGCATATAACAGAGCAAACACTACCCAACCAAATGGTTTGAAATTTTAAATATATAATTGATACAAAATTTTGTCGAGTCATGAAAATCGGATGTATAGTTTAATTACGGGGACAGTCAAAATTTTTCCATTACATTACGGCCAACGGGAAAAAAAATATTTCAATTTCATTTCAATGATGTTACACCCTTCCGAATGGTCCGATATTTTAAATATATAATTGTTGCAAAAGTTTGCCGAGTCATTTCAAATTTTATGAAAATCGGATGTATAGTTTAATTACAGGGATAGTCAAAAGATTTCCATTACATTAAGGCCAATGGGAAAAAAATATTTCATGTGCATTTTAATGATGTTACAGCCTTTCGAACAGAATGAAACTGATAGTCACTTATAAAGTGCATTAAAATATACATTCGTTACAATATGCGTTGCAAAAAATATTTATAAAACTGGTTATAATACAAACGCACCACATTTGCCACGTTTGACGAGCAATTTCCAACTTGTTTATAAATGTATAAAAAGAGGAGTTATTTATATGTAAGTACGTACATTTTTTTTATTTCAAATTCTACTCAGATTAAAACTTAATAGAATTAGAATCAATTTTTAGGGATCTGAACATAAAAAGTAAGAACGGAAACATTATTAGATCACTCCTATGTCTGTCTGTCCGTCTGTCACATCACATTCATTTTACTAGTAAACTATGCAACGTATAAAGTTCAAATTGAGGAAAGTAAGAAAGACCCACATATTTACCAATTATTAAACATTCACAAATATATTAAGGAAATTTGTAGAGGGTCTAATTAAGTTACTTGAAAAAAATGTTTTCTCTGCCTATCATGTTGGTTATCGTGTAAAAGCTTTCGTAACGCTGAACTCAAAAATACTTTTCTTTTAAATGTAGGCATTATAGTTTGAGAGATATCGTCGAAAATGTACTGCAAAAATATGTCCCCCCCCCCTACTATTTCCGAATCTACTGAAACTAATATTATGAAAAAATTAGAGGTAGTAGGCGTTAATTTAAACCTTGCAGGAAAATTATAGCGATTACCGTAGGTCACATAGTTTTTTAGAAAAGCGCATTTTTCCGTTACACACAAATTTCGATTGGCGGACATTCAGCAAAGGTGTTGAGAAGCGCTGCAGGTACCTATCGTAGGAGAAGTATAAAAGCATTGTTGATAATGATTTTTGAAAAAAAAATCTTTGGTAAATAGCCGAGATATTCTCCTTTAAATATACGAAGGGTTTGGATATGCATAATGACATGGGCGGCTTGCCCTATGTACAATCGGCTTTTAAAGCCCAGATAACCACCTTTAATGATGTATTTATTTAATTCAATGCCCAGTAGCAGTTTAAAAGCAATAAGCGTTAAACTATTATAAACAGAGTAATTTAAACAGAATGAATTAGATAAATACTATGGGATTCGTGACTAGTTTGTGTTGAAGAGCGCTTCAGATACCTATTGTAGTAGAAGTATAAAAGCATTGTTGATGATGATTTCCGAAAAAAAATCGTCCGTAAATAGCCGAGATATTCATCTTTAAATATACGGGGGGGGGGGTTGGTTGGATGTACGTAAGTGACATGGGCGGCGTACTCTGTGTACCATCGGCTTTTAAAGCCACTTTTTAACCACTTTTAGTGATATATTTATTTAATGCAATGCCCAGTAGCAGTTTAAAAGCAATAAACGTTAAATTATTATTTAATTAGAATGAATTACATAAATACAATGGGATTCGTGACTTGTTTGCATTGAGTGGCTCTCACAACATGCCTCCCGTGTCTTTAAAAGTTAATTAAAAACCTATCTGGAAAAACACGGCACGGACCAAGGCGGCGTTGCAACTTTGTGACCTCCGTCGAAGTGCTATTAGCACAATGCCAAGTTTAAACTTTGAAGAAGGTTTTGTTTTAGCTACGCTGTAAAAAGCAAAGATTATTACTACGCTGAATTTAGTTTTATGAAATGCCGAATGAATTTTAACCTCTTGCGCTCTATGACGTACGCAGCGTGCGTCATGCTATTTTGATCCTTTCCTACAATGACGTACCTAACGTACGTCATGATATATGAACTGATGTTTTAATTAGACATTCCGAAATCTCACCAGAAAGTTTCAACTCTTATTTTTGCTTTACAAGATGATTGGTTTTCCATAAATAACGTAAAAGAAAATTACCCATTAAACTTTTTGTGGTGTGAATATCTAAAAAGCAAAATCTCCCAGATGCGGCAACACTGGTTGCTAGTGACATACATCCGCTAACAGCGCCATATATTAAGTAAGAACTACTTTTATTGTCAGTACCGAATTAAGTTCATCATAAACAGATTCGGATATTCTTTAACTTTTATGGTATACCCATTCATACTTTTCTAGCATACACCGCTATACCCAACCCTATGTCGTATACTTTTTTCAGTCTTACTAGGGGGCTCGGCCCCCTACGAGCTACGCTCGCCAACCCCCGTCCAGACTCCGCAGACTCGACTCACGCTAATATGATGGGCTTTAAAAAGATTTCGAAAGATTAAATTATAATTTAAAAAACAGTGGCGATCTCCCTATAAATGGATTTCTATTCATTTCTCTTTGATTGGGGAAATTTTAACGCCAAATCCGCTGCGGTACTACTTGATTATCCCGTCGACTAATTTCGCCAAATTATATAAATCGCCAAACAACTCGCCAAATTATACAAATTGATATAATTTTTATTTTAAATAACGAAAGAACAAATAAATTAGTACAACATTAATAAAAATACAAATAAAACGTCGAAATAAAAATAACTTGATGACGTAGTCACGTGTATCAACATTTCAAAATAAGCTAATATAAAAGGAATTAAGTAAACAGAATCTTTGTCTCCCGGTATTTTTTAACAAAGCGAAAAGAAAGTTCTTTTAAATGAGACATTTTAAATTAATCGTTTTTAATGTGGCGTAATTTTGACCAAACTATTCTTTCTCTTTTTAATATTCACGTGAAAATACTTGTGTTAGAAATGAAATATTATTTGCGCTTTTCTAAGAAAAATAGTTGAAAAGTATCCGCTCAAAATATCAAATAAATGTCTAGCGCAATTTCTAAATTTAAACCGTTTTGCAATATTATTTTGTGTTCGTTTTATGCAATAAGTGTAATGTGACGTAAATATGACGTAATTTCTCCTATTTAAGACTTCTAACGCATGCTAATAAATTTATTATTTTACAAATTCCTTTCTCTCTTAAAATTCACGTGTAATTATAGTTTTATGACGTAATTTTTAATAGTTTTTTTCATAATTATTTAATTCTAACTCAATGTTTTTTTTTTCTGTTTATAATAGTCACGTGTAAATAAATTTCTTATTTATTACACGCATAAATATATTTTTTTTTTGAAGCAAACATTATTGTTTCCGCTGTTTATACAGTTGGCAACAGTTTAAATTAATATCACTTTCTAAAATCTGTAAAAAATATCTCTAGAAATGCTGAAAATTTGAATTTAAAATAGAAATAAAACCTCAAAAAATTAGCCAAATTAAAAAAAGAAATAGAATCTGCACACCGGCAAATTCTAACGCATAAAAAGATCTAAAAATGATTACATTCTCATGTATAGTTTTTGCTCCTATAAAACTTTTTTAATGGAATGATTTTGTCCAACTTTAGCATTAAATATCTCTTAAAATAATTCTTCGATTTGAAAACTGTCTGCATCAGCGTGTTTATCAAACATTTCTCTATCGTACCACCTATTTTCATATTTTTGTACGCAATATCCTTCTTAATATTAACGAAGAAAGACCTCCTGTCACAAAATATTCAAAACCGGCGGCGGCGGCGGCGGTGACAGCGGTAGTTACTTTTTTTTAGAATAGAGAGATTATTCTTTTAGCACGATTTTTTAAATAATGTATTTAATAATTAACATATTTATTGTACGGAACCCTCTGAGCACGAGTAATACTCGCACTTTGCCGTTTATTCATAACATAATTTTATAAAAAAAGAAATAAATAAATAAAAAATATTGATAAATAAATAATTTATATTACTTGCGTTAGTAAATAAAAAATACATCTTACGGAAATATTAAGTACTTTTATAATATTTTTTTAATAATTTCTTCTGAAAAAAATGTTAGTCATTAACGAAATTACAATAAAGCTAATAGTTATGGCTATCCAAACTTCAAAAATTAATGGATTTAGGAAAGCTCTCGCCTTATGTGTGTGCTTCATTAATTACGTTGCAAAAGTCCATCCATTTATGAAATAGGGTTGTCCATAGGCGTAACCAGCCTTTTGAACGGGGGGGTGCCCAGACTTCTTAACCTGAACGTGTTGGATATAAGCAATATCTTATACGGTAAAACCTGCTAAAACGAAACCTCATAAAACCGGTCGAATTTCTGCTTTAGACAGGTTTTCATCTTAGAAGGTATAGTTGTGTGATATTTCTTTTAAAAAGGACTCAAACGCGATTTTTGTTTCCGTGAGGAGGGATGAGAAGGGGTTCAAAACATCAAAACTAAATCTAATGGTAAAAAAAAAAGAGATGTAAATCTCCTTGCAGCAGTGACATAAGACAGTGAGTAAGAGTGGTGTGTAAGTGTGAAATCTTTTGGCACCCTAACTTCTTATAAAGATTAAAAAAAAGTCTTTAATAATGCTGGAAACTTCTATAGGCACAGGGGAACACTGCATAAGTTCTAAAATTATCTCAGTCAAATTGACCGGGAGCCCGCAGCACAGACACATGGTTCGTATGGATACCGTTATTTCTCCAGGAAAACTATCAGTATATTTTTATAGAAAAGGAAATCTAGGTTAAACACGCAAAATTTCGCCTTCTTTTAAGAAGAAAATTTCTATAAGATAATACTGGTGCTGAAAAATTTTCTGGTCTGCAAAATTCAAGGAGGCGTACGAACCATGAGACAAACACCTCATCGAGTTCGAGGCTAAAATTCCAGAATTAGCTAAAACTCGATTCCCATATTAAAACGCAATCGGTCTTCCAAGTCATATCTTCGTGGAAAACATCTAAAAACCGATTTTACCGGTTGACTCGTAGGTTAACCGTTGTGTTTTCCTGCTCCCAGTCCGCCATGTTTCCATACCTTTGGGTGCAGGAAAACGCAATGATAAACCTACGAGTCGACCGCTAAAATCGGGTTTTTAGGTGTTTTCTACCAAGATATGACTTGGCAGACCGAATGCGTTTTAATATGGAAATCGAGTTTTAGCTAATTCTAGAATTTCAGCCTCCAACTCGATGAGGTGGTTGTCTGTGCTGCCGACCCCCGGTCTAAAAGTCTCGTAGATGAAATTTTGCAGGATCATAAATCTCAGATAATGCATGCGGTACATCAGTACATACGTACGAAAGTTTTTCAGAATGTGGCTCCATGACTTCTTAGGGATCACCGGAGGAACCCAAGAAATTTTGGAGGAAAGTTTATATAAATAATTATTTTATTATTATAAATAATTATAATATTCATTAATACCATAATTTCCTGCCTATAATCCGCGGATCAAACAATCATGTTTCGATCCAGAAATTTTATTTCATTATTGAAGTTAAATATTTATCGCGATTTAACAAGTTACATTTTATGAAACAAGATTTCTGGGTCCGAACATATTTGTTTGATTCGCGAATTATAGGCCGGAAATTACGGTAATTCACGTTTTTACCTCAGAATGTGTCGAACATATTAAGTAAAGCAAGTCATGATAATATACACTAAATTTTATCAGGATGATAAAAATTATACTATCATGATGTGACTGTAATAATAAAGATAGGTGCTTGTCTGTCTTTGTGTGTGTGTACAAGAGCGCGCTAAACTCTGTAAAAACAATGCAGCCCGCACAGCCGTAAGATTTGACAGGACCTGTAGGCCTGAAGTCATGCATATCGAAGACAATTTCTGGAATTTTTCAATTAATGTTTTATGCGAATTTTTTCGCATTTAGCGGCATTTTTTTTTCAACTTAGTAAAAAAGAATCAGATTTCAATATTTTATCCAGTATAAAAACTTTGTCTTATTTTCAATAAAGTGTTTTCGAGATTCTTACAGCGATTTTTTAATTTTTAACAATTTTTTTAATGTTATTTTTAGAGGGTTTTTTTCTTCATTTCGTAGTGAATTTTTTTTATATTCCTAGAAGGAATACGGTTTAAATCTTTTACCCAATTAGTTAATTTCGTTCCTTGTGGTTTTCTAATCTTTTCCGAATTTTTAATGCAATTTTTAACGGTGGTTTTCGTGCTGTGAGGCGATTTTTTGACTTTTTTTTTTTTTAAACAGACAAAACTTTCCGGTAATTTTTGCAATTGCCGTGATTAAATTCGAATTGAAAGAATGTCAAATCAGTTCTTATAAGGAAGCTGAAAATTTAATTTGGCTCAAAATAAAAAACGCAATAATTCAATATTCGCTTCTTTCGAGACAGAATAGGTCGTAGCTTGTTCGGGAGTACGTTGCCAAAGGCAGTCCCCACCTCAATCCTAGAATTGTTTAATTCTACGTTCGTTAAAAAAAGCCCAGTTAACGAAACTCCTCTAGTAATGAAGTTTTCTTTGAGGGAAAGGTTTAGAAATAACGTGCGGGATCGCGCGATTTGCCCACAGAAAAGGAAAGTCCCGCATAATAAAAAATACTGTGCGGTATTTCCCCCTCCAAATTCTTTCACAGAACTGTGATTCTTCAGTGACTATTTTATTTATTTTATTTATCTTTAAGTCCGCGATTTTTATTTCTTTTTTGGAATTTTTCAAAGTCAATTCGTGAAGTGGTCTCGGGAAAATTTGAGAATTTCTTCAAACGATTGTGGAAAAATATCGGAAATTTCGATAAAAGAATGCAGAAAATAATCGCGAATTTCGTCAAAAGATTGCGCAAAAAATTACGTATTTCGATAAACGATTGACGAAAATTTTTTCCAAATTTCATCAAAATGTCGCGGAAAAGAGTAGCGAATTTTGTTAATTGGTATGGAAAGATATCGAGAATTTTCGCGATCGGTCGCGCAAAACTATCGCGAATTTCGACAAATTACCCCTGTAAAAAAATCAATTTCGTCAATCGGCCGCAACAGAAAATAAATTTCATCAAAGTATCGCGGTAAAAACGAAAATTTCGTCAAAGGATCGCAGAATGAAAAAGCGAATTCCGTCAAAAGTTCGTATAAAGAAAATGCTAATTTCATCGAAGGATCGTGCTAAAGAAATGCTAATTTCGTCAAAAGATCGCGCTAAAAAATGCTAATTTCGTCAAAAGATCGCGGTAAAAAACACGAATTTTGTCAAAGGTTAGTGGTGAAAAGTGCGGATTTCGACAAAAAATCGCGTAGAAAGACGTGAATTTCGTCAAACGATTTTGGAAAAAATTGTAAATATCATAAAATGATCGCAGAATAAAATCGCGAATTTGGTCAAAATTTACTGCACTGGGCTAAAAGATTGAAACCGGTTCATTTTCCTACTTTCAAAAGAACGCCGCGAAAAGAGAAGAAACTTTAAAAATCGTATAAAAATTTTCAGAGGAAAAAAAATACTATATTGACTTGAATGACTGCAACCATATTCCCTTTGCGAATGTCAAAAATTGATCGCGAAACACGAAATTCAACCAACCAACCAACCAACCTCCAGATTAATTTGAATTTTCTGTGCTATTACTTTTCATTTTCAAAGGAGGCAGGGTCTGTGCACAGCTTCCTCTTTCCCTCGGCTAATCGCATTTTTGAATTACCGTTTCACATCTGGATTCCCTTTCAAATTTTTTTGCTTCTTTCTTAACTTTAAACTACCAAAGCAAAAAGATAAATAGTTTCTATCCTCGTCAAGAACTTGCGTTAATTTCTCATGAAATTGCAGGAACATGAAAGAAAGGCGTTAATAATAATAATCTCCCCCAAACAAAAGATGTCAAAGTGAGATTATAAAGCTAGCTTTTTGACTTACTATGACTAATACAGATTCTTGTAAATATTCTAGTTTTAAAAAAGATAAATAACATAATTTTCTTAAGAAAAGAAAGAAGGAAAAAAAGAATGTAGGTTTCTTTTTTATTACATTTCAAAACTTAGGCTGTAAGTTTTCTGAACTAAACTAATTTGCTCAACTAATTATTCTCTGCTTTCACTTCTTCTTTTTTCTTTTGTAAATTTCGATTTTTTTAAAGTAATTGTGCTGGAGTCTGCGCAAGTGGGGGGGGGGGGGGGTGCCCGGGCACCCAGGGCACCCCCCCCTGGTTACGCCTATGGTTGTCTGAAATTAATCACTTCAAGATTCTGTAATTGATAATTCATCAATTAATCACTACGTGAATCATGCCGACCATTCCAGTCCAGTTTCTGTTAGGTAATAGTCTTCCATATTCGCCATCACCAGGGAAAGCAAATTCATAGGAATTGCGATATTTCTTCGCCTGAAGATCAGTTAGCTTACTGTTGATTAGGTTGTTGTTGCTACCCTACCGCGTGCAGCTAACAAGATATAGTATACATATTTATCTTTATAAACCAGTTATGTTACGATGGACAACGGCAATAATGTCTTGGCAATTCAATTTACATTTTACATAAAATAATTTAAAGGAATATTAAAATAAATATTCTGCACTTTGGCAATTTTAAACCTGTACTCGAGCAAGGAATACGAGCATGACAACTTTATGCATATAAACAACGTGACTGACTGCAGGTACAGTTACAGTCAAAATATAGAATAATACACATACAGTTATATAGGTAAAACAGAAAAATAGAAATTAATTTTCAAAAACTATTTTAAATATTAAAAATAAATTTTAAGATAAAGAAAATTTATTTTAAGTTATAAAAACATGTATAAAAATCACTTATAAACAGATTAAGTAAAATAATGCTAAAAATTGATAAAATATCTTTATTAAGACTGACGATCGTTTCGTCGCACCAACGGGGACATTTTCAAAATCATTTATGATAGAAAATATTTTCACAAAATTTAAAAACAATAAACATAGTAAACAATGTCACGAGACATGATGCATAATGAAAAATATTGCAAACCTAAAATTAAATTAAAATTTAATTCGCTATTTGTGAGCGTGGATTAATTTTCATATAATTTAACAAAACAATAACATGGTAAACAATGTCACGAGACAACATGCATAATGAAAAACATTGCAAAACATACAATAAAAATAAAATAAAATTAACTTGGCTATTTGCGAGTGTCGATTAATTTTGACTATTGTTATTAAAATTACATAGCATCTCTTTCCAAATTTTAGGTAAATCAAAGGACACTGAATCATTGCAAATATTCTTGTTGCGTAAAAATATCTCTATTGATTCTCGAATTACGGATGGTAAATAAAATCCTGATAGATACATTAACTTTCTATTTTTAAAATCAATCTGTAACGGTTCTTCGCTGCATAATCTGGCCAAAGCTGTGGTTCTTCTGTTGTACTGGATGTCTGCTATATGTTCTTTGATTCTGGTTTTAAGTTTTCTACTTGTCATACCTATATAAAAATGTTTTGTCCATCTTCTTTTGTGAAGGGTATTTCGTGACATTGTTTACTATGTTTATTGTTTTTAAATTTTGTGAAAATATTTTCTATCATAAATGATTTTGAAAATGTCGCCATTGGTGTGACGAAACGATCGTCAATCTTAATAAAGATATTTTATCACTTTTAGCATTATTTTACTTAATTATTTTAGGTTATTATATCAGAAAACAATTATTTTAGATACTTTAATTTTCACTGCGAATATTATTTTTAAATTTACTATTTTGAGATGCGACGAAAGCAGTTTGTTTTTTGCTTGAATAGTGTCGCCATCTCTCGGTATATAATGAATGACCTGACATTACTCCCCTACCAGTAACTAAGTTACGATACTAGAGATCGTGGTAGGGTATACATAGTAAAATTTCAAAATTATCGTTACTTAAATAAGTTAATTTTACATAAAAATAATCTGATATATATATATATTACACATTATCTGTTTTCCTTTTGCCAGTATGGTATTCATTTGTTAATAGTATAGAATAATTATATTATTACTTTAGTATAAATGCATAATCTCTTTATCAACACGTGAGAAAAGGATGTATAACTAATAAAATTCAGCAATCTAGGTGACTAGTTGACTAGGTGTTTACTAGTCATAGCACTATTATTACTCAGAGTAATGTCTTATAATAAATTTAAATTATCTCATGTAATAGAAGACTTTATGAAATATATGAGATTATAAATATTGATAGTAACTAAAATTAGAGACAATTTACTCGATTATGAAATATTACAAGAAACCATGCTAGTTTAAACATATAATTGAATATTAGAAATCCTATTATAAAATAAGAAATAAGAAATATAAGATATACAAAATATAAAGCATAAGAAATCATATCATGAATCAATCCTTAAAGCGGACTGGCATATTAATTTTCCTACCACAACGTGCTTAATGTTTTATCATCAGAGATGATCTGTGGAGTATGTGAGTTTACACTTTGACTAGGTGTATTAGTGTCTCATAATAGTTCTGGACATGTATGACATATTAATCTACATATTTTTTTTTTTGACAAAAAAAATTATGGACATTATTTTTCTTTCCATTCTTACCAGAAAATCAGGGTTCTATTTCTGTACGGCTCATTACTATTAAATCCTAATGAAACGAATTTATGAAATCAATTTATGAAACGATTTTATGAAACATCTGATTAAATCACTGATTATGTTTTATAGCTATTTCTCATAAAGTATGGAGCGTTCGGCAGTGAAATTAATTCCAGTTATTCGTAATGATCCACAGGTTTAAAAAATGGTATGATAATTTTAAAATTTGAATTAGTTTCCAAGGTATTGTTTTAACCCTAATTTTAATGACATTTGTATAATGGTGGCAACTAGAATACTCCATTTTGTGGAAAAGGGAAAAACACAGGTATTATTAAATTTCGTTTTCATCATTTTCAAATTCAAATTGAAATTATCTTTTATTTCAATCGATAGCGAAGACAATATTGTGATTAAATTATGTTTTTCAGAAAAATAATAAAAATAAGAAGAGTTTTTTACATTCCGATCATCCAGAATTAGTTTATTTTAGAAAGCAAAAATCGTCTGTCCCATCCAAATACCAAAGATGTAAAAAAAAAAAAAAAAAAAAAAAAAAAAAAAAAAAAAAAAAAAAAAAAAAAAAAATCTTTTTAATTTTAAAGAGAAATTGACATCAGTAATCTTTAAAACACAAAGCAAATTTTAAAATAAGCATTAAATGACCACGTGTAAAAGCAGAAAATAAGGAAAGTTACGTCAAAATCTTTACGCATAAATATTATAAAAGTACGAAAACTTTCAAATAAAATTATTACACTTGAAACGCATTTAAAGGTGATAATTACGTCATATGTAAAAGGCCCAAACATTAAATATCAACATTTAAAGTGCCTAAAATAAATAAATTATTGCCCTTGAAAAACTTTTAAAGGTGAATATTAGGTTACATTTAAAATGCCCGGATAATATTTCAAAATACTTTTAAGTTAATTAATATACGAACCCGTGAATCTTAAAAGAGAAAAAAAAAATAAAATAAGTTAATTATTAGATGAGATATGCATTTAATAAGGACAATTACGTCATATATTAAAACGATACATTTAAACAGATTTTCATTCCTGAGAATTAATCTGACGGATATGGAAATTTCTCTATATATTAAATCAATTGAGACATACATGGTATAACAGTGGTGTGCCAAGCAAATTTGGTTGCATGTTACACCACTTGATTCAGCATAATTACAGGTAAATGATTGTAAAAATACTTTCGATATTTTTTTACGAATTACCATTAAATAAAAACATATTAGATAATACGGATATTTTTATTAATTATTACAAACAATACATATTGTAAAAATTCGTTTAAAATACGCATGACGGCGTATTAAAATAGAGAAAATTATTCCTGAATAAAGTATACCTGTTCTTTAAATACCTAAAATTCATTCAAGACATAAAATTTCAAAACACAATGCTTTTAAATACGTGGATCAGAAAGTTATTCCAGTTTTTTAAATTCAAACCTAAAGGAAGAATTTAGTCCATAGTGTCGTTATAAAACTCAAAAAGATAGCGTTATTTTAAACCTAATCATTTTAAACAAGCTGATTTACAAATAATGTAACTTGAAATTGATCTTATTTGTCAATCCTGAAAACTGATGCCATTTATTACAACAGCGATGAATGAGGCCAAGGTAACCGAAAAAATGCCCATTCAAACTGAAAAGCATGACAACGCGATTACAGAAGATAGCCGCGCTGTTATACTGATAATATCATTCAATCTTCTGTAATCTGGTAATATTTTTTAAACTGGGCACATTAATATATTTTCAGAGTGTGCGAAGCCTGAGCGGGATTTGGCGGGATGTGTACCTTAGTTACACATAGATTTTTATTATTCTTTTCTGCATAGTAACACGTACTATATTTTGCTTTAAATGAGCGAAAAAGTAAAAAAGAAAAAAAAAGAAAGGAAAATTCAACAATTAAAATAAATATTTAAAAGAAGTAAGTTTTTAATGCATATATATATATATATATATATATATATATGCATTTTTTTTTAAATTGAAAACAATGATTATGTAAATCGTAGGATTTTTTTAAAACTTTTTGAAGAAAAAGTATCAATAAATGAAAAAAAAAATGCTTTTCTAAATGATTGCCTGATAAGTTTTTACAGAATCAGGTAAAATCCATTAACTTTTTTTCTCCCTGATTTAAAGAAGAGCTTAATGAAGAGTTCAATGTTTTGTTTGAACTTGGATCTTTATTTTTTTTCTGGTTAATGAATGGGGAAAATCTTCGTTATTGAAAAAAAAAAAATCTTCGTTTTAATGCATTCAACATGTTAAACAGATGAAATATAAAGGGATGTGTTTTATAATAAATTTAAGGAATAGATATTTATCACTGCCAATTATTTTATACTTAAATACACAAATTTTGATTTTTTGAATTGTCTGCTTTTAAATACGAAATGTATTTAATAAAAAACACAAATAACAATCAATGTCATACAAAAATTAGAATTATATGTTTCATTAAAGCTATAGAAATAATTATTCTCAAAAAACAGATTATGTTTGTTAATTTTTTTTTTGAAAAGTGAGATTTTTATTGATAGTTTTCCTTGTTTTTAATTCTAAAGCATTATGATTCCTTTCGATTCACTAAACAAGCAATTCATTTTAACACTTTCAGGGGCAAGGTACTTATATTAGGTTGAGCATAAAGTTCTGGGATGCCTTTAATGCCGAGCTCTATTGCCAGAAGTTGGATCGCGTCTACGACAAATTGGCGCAGAAATATCCAAGATTTGTCCGTCGAAAGCACGCTTTGTTTCAGCAGGACAATGCCAAACCGCATGTGGCCCAGGGGACCAAGGACAAGTTTGTACAGTTGGACGACGTCGAAATTCTTCCACACCTCGCCTACAGTCCAGACGTGGCTCCACCCGATTATGGCCTCTTTCGATCAATGCAACACTTATCCAAGGGCCATCGATTTGAATCCTTTAATGAAGTTGAAGAAGCATGTCAAGAGTTTTTCGATTCCAAGGAGCCGCCATGGTACTTCCAGCAAATCCTGAATCTGGCAGAACGATGGCAGAAAGTCGTGGACTATGATGGTCTCTACTTTGAAGAGTAGTCCTTGTTGCATTTGTTGTTAATTTGCGCATAACAATGCAACTTTCCTAAATTTCCCTGAACTTTTTGTTCAACCTAGTATTTGTAAAATGATGAAATAATAGAATGACAAGAGTATTTACAAGAAAATTTATTTGTAAACAAGTAAAAGTATATTTTCGCGCACCTAATAAAAGTGAAATTTTCATTAAAATATTTGGGTTCCAATGTGGCAATTAGGGATTAAAATTATGTGATGCCATACCGGCACCACCGCCTTCAAGGTGTTAAAGAAAATAAATTTCCATATTTTCAAATTAATTTGTATATAAAAAATATTTGGACTTTAATTTCTATTTTAATTTTTTTTCAATAATAATTTATTTGCATGTTTATCGCTTCCTTCATTTATATATTGATATTTACAATGGAGTTGCAATGTTTTATAATTGGAAAATGCTTGTATTAAAATGTTACTGTGGCTTAATTGTGGAAAGTAAACTTAACCTCTTCACCTATTTTGTGAAAAAAGGACTTATTTTTTTACGATTTATTCATTTTATATTATTATTAATTGCAGAAAAGAGAAAAAAAGGAAATAACAATAAAAGTTCACAAAATAATATGTCCACATTTGTGGTCGCTGAGCGTTAATGGTAATTATAAAATAAAAAAAAAACTAACAGTAAATATCTTTCTTACATTTCTACAAATTAAAACATAATATATTTAATATATCTGACATTATTTTTATCAAATATTAACTATTTGGTCAAATAATCCAACAAATCTAACTGCCGAAAAATGGCTTTACGCTTTTTTTTTTACCTCTAACTGTACATCAGAAATAACATTTATCAGTGCAGTCAAACCATAAAATTTTTACTTCTCTTGTTGAGTGATTCTGTATTGAATAAGTTATTATCAATTTTTTTTCTTTTGTTATTGACAGTAATTCTAATCATAAAAAACTAAACGCCCACATATGTGACCAAGGGCGTGAAGTGATTAAATGGAATTATAACTGATACCAGAATTGTACGAAACAGTATTATGTGCTGTCAAATTTCTTTATCAATTAGATTATTTTTGATTAAGCATATATTACATATATAGTATATAAAATCCAAGTTTATGTGTGTCCCTCACAATTCCGGTTGAACCACCTCATTAATCGCAGCTATGTTAAGCTTCCTATGGAGAAATTTGTATCAGTTTCAACAATGAGTAATTGTTGAAAAGTAATAATGCTAAGGTTACAACAATAGCGCCAAATTTTGATGAACTCGGGAAAATATTTACCCAAATATTCTCGCCAAATTTGACGATATTTCGCCAAATTTGGCTATAAAAATAAGTTACCATATATGAAGCTAACTTGGCGATAGCTGGCTAATTTTGCGAAATTCAGCTTGAAACCCATTAATTTTTCATAGTCGAACTCACAGCAATTTAATTTAAATTCTGAGCATTTAATGCTTTTTACAGAATGTATCGCTCACAGTTTAAAGTGTAACATACGAAAATATACGTCTTTACATCTTCATCCCGGTGCTACTAATAAAATAACAGCCACTACACGGTACTGTACTATCTAAGCTCTTAACTGCGTGATTTTAATGTGCTTTATATAATCGGATACAGAAATTAAATTCTCGATAATTTTCCAGTATAGGGGCCTTGGTTAAATAGAGAAAACTACCTTGGCGAAGAAGAAAATTTAGCACCATATTTTCTGACAACCTATGCACTGTTTCATTTCATATACAGACGCATTTTTCTATTCAATATTTATGTAATTTATTCAACATAAAAAAGCCATTTATCTAACTTTATTCAGAAACAGAAGTAATTTGTACATTAAAAAATATATATACACTTAATTAAAATACGTATACAAACAAACAAAAAAATTCATCAAGTTTGTTTTCATACTTGTTTCTATCATTTGGTAATAAATCTCACTTTCTGATGCCCGAATTTCGTTAAACTTAAAAAAAAAAAAACGCCAAGGCCACTGAAGTGGAAAAGTGCCAAATTTTCTATTATTTTGAACTATCTGAATCATAATTTGTACTATATGCAGGAGGAGAGAACGAAAAGAAGGGGAGAAACGATCTATATTGTCCAAAATATGAATTTTTAAAATTTAAACACAGATTGAATAGACATGACCTGTAATCCGCAAAATGGCTCAAATCCCCACAACATTTGGAACCAAGCTGTGCCGATTAGTCATCTTCTACTCTACATAGTTTTACATAAATGTATATCGTTTTTAAAATGTGTTATTTACATCGATCATTGCGAAACCAAGAGAGAAAACGCTTTCTTGCACATTCTTTTACATATCTTTATATCTCATTTTCCACCATTTTTGAGGGGCTGTCTTTCTAGTATAGTATAATTAGGACGCACTTTATAGAGTCTTCATTTGACAATTTTATAATTATGCTGTTAAATATTAATTTCTTCAATTCTTCCTGGATTTACAGAAATCTGGTAATATTAGAGTTGTAAATATATTTATTATAAATATATAATACCATCTGTGCTAACCTTATCTAATAATTTTAAGGATAGCTGATCGATTTTATTGAAGAAGTTTTATAACGTGTAGAAATATGGTACAATCTTGGAAAAAAAATATAGGGGAGAGTAGCCATATTTGGACCACTGCAATTCTGCCATTAATTACAGAAAGAGACACCCTGTACATCTGAAATCATAATCATCAGAATGACATCATTTATGATTAGAAGAAGCACCAGCCTTCCATCTGCTGCTTTCAGACAATTTTATAAAAACCTAAATTTAGCTGTTTCGATCTAATTTCTTCCTACTAAACGTAAGAGAATACTTTAAAACTAAAGAAAGTTGTCATTTTTCATATACATATCTAAATTTATGTGTTCATTGAACCCATTTTTCACACAGATTTTTGTTTTTGTTCTTATTCTTGAGATTATATGTTAACTGTGCCAATTTGAATTCCTTAAATTACAACAGATATACTGTAGGATCATAAATTTGAAAAGTAAGTGATTAAAATCTGGTATTGTAAGCTTTGGACACTATTTTTTTATATTTTATAACGCACAGCATAGTGTATTGCTAAATACGTTTTTTTGTTTCTTATAATATATACAGGGTGATTCAGCTCGTCGGTGACAAACTTTAAGGATCGATAGAGCACACCTAGACGAACATTTTTGAATAGGGAATGTAGGGTCCCTGACGCGATGGTAAGGCGCTAGGCGCTTTCGAAAATTTGGGTGCCGAAATTCGAAACGTCATAGAAACTAGGGAAATGGTTAGATTTTCTTGCTTGTTGCGTCGAAATGATTCTGTTTGTTTAGACTTTCTTCAGTACCAATTTGATAAGCGTATCTCTTAAAACATGGATAGGGGGCGCTGCAGACTTTGGAGAGCTAGACAACAACTTTAAGCCCGTTATTTTGATAATTTAACACATGCTCGCCAAAGTTTATACTCTAACTTAAAGTTTGAACCCAAAAGTAGAGCCCTGCAAAAAGCGTAAGAGCCGGAATAAAATGTCAAAGTACAGGGTGGTCGAAACTCGAAGGCTCCTAAGAGATAAACAAACAGATTTCTTGACTTATGGCATGCATTTTCATGATTCTGTTTGCTGGGGCTCTCTGAAACTCAGTTGAACGGTACAAAAAGAAACATCGATAGGGGGCGCTTTGGGCAAAAAACATAATTCGTTGACATTTCGGACGCTAACTGGAAACGGGGCGCTACGATCAGTTAGTAATAATGAAAACACATTTTCTACCTCTGCTCAACACTGAATAAATGATGCTGAATAAATTTAGACCAAAAACATCAATGATACTGGAAATTTATTTACAAAAAATAACACTACAGAAGATGCTCGAAATTTCGACCTTGGGCCATGATGCAGGCTTCGCACCTCCGTCGCATTGAGGAGTGTGTGTTTCCAACAATGCCAGGAGTATCTCTGATCTGCCCTGCAGCTGCCACAATGCGCGCCACAAGTTCTTCAGCACTGCTGACAGGTGTATGGTATACCTCGGCCTTCAGGTAACCCCAAAGGAAGAAATCCAATCAGGTGAGGTCTGGTGATCGGGCAGGCCAGTGAACTGGACCCCCACGCCCGATCCACCGCTGGCCATACTTTGCGTTTAGATGGAGACGCACGTCGTTCGTGTAATGGGCCGGAGCTCCATCGTGCTGGAACCACATCTGGCGACGCGAACCTTCGGGTACGTGCGCCTCATCCAGAAGCTGCGGCAGCACTTGATCCAGGAAAATCAGGTAATTTCCACCTGTCAGCCGTTCAGGTAACAAATAAGGGCCAATGAGGCAATCCCCCAGAATGCCGGCCCACACATTTACTGAGAAACGCTCCTGGGCTGCTCGGCTTCTGGTTTCATGTGGATTTTCATCACACCACACATGACTGTTGTGGGCGTTCCACATTCCCTCCCGGCTGAAGGTGGACTCGTCCGTAAACAAAATGCTGTTTACAAAACGGGGATCCCTGGATCTCATCGCCAAGTACCATCTTGAGAATTCCACTCGAGGGCCAAAATCCTGCTCTCTGAGCAACTGCACCCGCTGGATGTGGTAGGGGTGCAGATTCCGGGAACGTAAGATGCGCCACGCAGTTGCTTGCGAAATGCCAACATGTCTGGCGATATCTCTCGAGCTAAGACCTGGGTTGTCCTCAACCAGGTTAAGCACAGCCTCTTCGTTGTCGGGGGTGCTCACTGATCGCTCCCGTTCAGGCCTGCCTCCGTCGAAAGATCCCGTTGTGGACAACCTCTGGTGTACTCGAGCGAAGAAGACATGGCAGGGGATTTGCCTGTTGGGGTAACGCTCGGCGTACAACCGCTGAGCGGCTCGTCCATTACAACCAGCAGCGCCATACGCCAAATGCATGTCAGCCAATTCAGAGTTTGTGTACCGTTCCATCCTACTACCGATCTGCAGACAAGTAACCCGAAGCTTAAGTAGGTACCGCACGTTCAAAAGACGTGTCTGCGCATACAACTACGTCATCTCGCGTTGTCGTCTACGCATTACGTATCTTTTGCATATCGATATGGTACGATATCTTTTGCATAAATCAGCAAAAAGCACCTTATGTAAATTTTATTGCGCGCATTGTGCATGATTGAAACCAGCTATGTTTGTTAAAAAAAACAAACAAACTGCAGTTTTAATAGCTTCTTATGATAAGTAAATTACTCTCTTGTTTTGTTTCTAACTGATCGTAGCGCCCCGTTTCCAGTTAGCGTCCGAAATGTCAACGAATTATGTTTTTTGCCCAAAGCGCCCCCTATCGATGTTTCTTTTTGTACCGTTCAACTGAGTTTCAGAGAGCCCCAGCAAACAGAATCATGAAAATGCATGCCATAAGTCAAGAAATCTGTTTGTTTATCTCCTAGGAGCCTTCGAGTTTCGACCACCCTGTACTTTGACATTTTATTCCGGCTCTTACGCTTTTTGCAGGGCTCTACTTTTGGGTTCAAACTTTAAGTTAGAGTATAAACTTTGGCGAGCATGTGTTAAATTATCAAAATAACGGGCTTAAAGTTGTTGTCTAGCTCTCCAAAGTCTGCAGCGCCCCCTATCCATGTTTTAAGAGATACGCTTATCAAATTGGTACTGAATAAAGTCTAAACAAACAGAATCATTTCGACGCAACAAGCAAGAAAATCTAACCATTTCCCTAGTTTTTATGACGTTTCGAATTTCGGCACCCAAATTTTCGAAAGCGCCTAGCGCCTTACCATCGCGTCAGGGACCCTACATTCCCTATTCAAAAATGTTCGTCTAGGTGTGCTCTATCGATCCTTAAAGTTTGTCACCGACGAGCTGAATCACCCTGTATATATATATTTTTTAGAAATCAATGAGATTTATATACACCAATCTGATATTACAGGTTTTATATTGACTTTATTCAAATACGATATTTTGAATGCCAATTTAAGGTCAGACTGTCTCGAGTGAAAGTCACCACATATTTACTTTATTTTTTGTATTTATCTCTTTTGAAACTATAAAAATAAAAGCATATATGTTCTGCAAAATTTAAACATTGCACCAGAATATATTTCTTAAATTTCTGTACAGGTGGTTCTGTAATAATACGTCATATGTATATATTTCTCGTAGGCTGTAGTAATTATAAAAATTATATTGTCGAAAAGCAACAATAAATGTGAATGCTGTCCTATAACATGTATAAAGACACTGAAAAGTCGCTGAAAAATATAAATTCCAGTCACAGCTTTAAAAAGTAAACTAAAAGGTCCTAAATAAATTAACCTTCCATTATCTGTTTCTTTTAAGAAATGTTTTTTTTCTTTTTTCAGTGCCTGAAATAAGTGAATATAATCAAATTTTGTTTTCTTGGAAAATATTAATCTTACCATAATTTAGTTGTATATTGTTTTTATATATTTTGCATAATATATTTTACGTGTTTTATCCGATAATAATTATAAGCTAGTAAATCCGCTTTTCTAGCGTCCGATAGAACTGGCATTATTCAATGTGTTCAGCAAAGCAAAGTATCACAAATATTATTAGATTCTGATTAAAGAAGATCATCTAATCACACTTTGATAGCTGGAACAAAATTTTAGTATTGGTTCAATATATTTTTCTTATCGATATCCCGGCATAAAATATTGGCTTAAAAAAGTCCACCTTAAAAAAATATATTTTACTTAGAAATTTCCACTGAGCCTCCAAAATAGTTGTGGGATCACGTTACTACAATATCATTTTTCGAACTCCTCATTTGTCCCTTGGGCGCTTTCTTCATGCGTATCGTTGATTCATAATATCCTTTGCATGTAGCTCGTGTTTGTTACTAGCCCCGGTATGCTATTTCTTTCTCCCAGCAAATAAAGTGTCGTCTCCAAAAACTAACATTCCGTTGTATAAGCTAGCCGTAAAACAAAGCAGGTGTATCATTGTACTGTTAAATAATCTACTGCAATTTTTTAAGCTTCTAAGCATCGCACAAATTCGATTTTTATTCCGTCGTATTGGGAAAAAAGTACTTTTTAATGCAATTTGTTTAAAAACTACATCTCAAATTATTTATGTGATATTAATTATTTTTTTGTATTTTTTTAGAGCCATTTTTTTAATTCTGGCAACTCAAGTACTCCATTTCTGTAGAAAGTAACGGAAAAATAGTTGGAAAATAGCAATTATATCTTTTTGTTGCCTTTTCGCATAACTACTGAAGAAAGAAATGTAATTAAAATACGTGCTATTTTGAAAAAAAATATAAATGAATGATTTCTGATAAAACATGGAGCTATCATAAGCTATATTTAATTTAATTATCTACATTACAAACAAATGAAGGCATGTGATAGCCGATTTTTTTTTTGGCGAATTTCCTAAGTGGCATCTGTTTTTTTTTTCTTCTTTTTTTTGCGCGTGTGTATTATTCAGCGATAATTACGTCCTATGAATACTTTAATGTAGATGTTGTTTAAAAGTGGATCCTAAATGAGGAATTCTTCAGAGGATGCGAATGACGTCATTTTATATAAATTAAAAGCGCATGTTTTAAGTCTTAAAATTTAAATATATTTATTTATATTATATATATTTATATATATATTTATATTATATCTATATTTATATAAATATACATTTTTTTTTTCATCGGGGCGACACTACATTCTGAAAAAAAACATAATTCATGTTTTCTAGTTACTTTCTAGTCACTGAGTTCGTACAAATATGGTTGTTGATCTTCAATCATTCCCATATACATATATCTGATTTTTGTCATGTTGTGATTCTCTTACACGTGAACCAATTTGTGTGCGACTTATTATCAGCATAGCACATACCAATGTCTCCAACGTGTTCATTGATCAGATAATCCGTCATCCTGCTTCAAAATGGCGGTTAGTTAAACATTAATTTAAAATTATTAAAAAGGTAGAAAATATTAGAAATTGAAAAAAAAATTCTTAAGTGTTTGACCTTATTACAAGGATTTTGGCGCGTTTTTTTGTTTCGTCTTTTTTTTAAAAATAGGTGAGAAATAGAAGTTTGAATTTCTATGGTGGCTGAATATTTAAAAAAAGTCCGATTTTTGTTACGCGGTAACACGCGTAATTGTTAACCGATTTGGATGTGACTACGCTTGTGTACAGGACATAACAAGGTCTCAACCGAGTTTGTTAGCTAGCTTTATCCACCATCTTGTTTCAAAATAGCGGCCATTTATTTATTTTTTTAATTATAAAAGAGCAACGCACAAATAGAAATTGAAAAAGATTTTTCTTAAGTGTTGGAGCGTGATACAAGGATTCCAGATAATTTTTGTTTCGTCTATTTCTTAAAAACATAGCAGTTTAAATTGTGGTGTGTCTCACATATTAAAACAATCTGATTTTTGACAGCGCTAGTACATATTAACCGATTTCGATGTGACTGAGCATGCGTACAGGAATTACCAAAGAATCTACCAAGTTTAACCAACCAAGTAGTTTTAAAATTGCGGAAGGTTCAAGATATTTCCAAACAGGCTTTCTTGTTATTTATCTTGTTGATATTAACTTTATTATAATTTAATTTAAATTATATTGTTATTTATTTTGTTAAAAAACTCCGAAAAACAAATATCATAGTGAAATAACAGCAATGTTTGCATATTTCCGTGGAATATCTAATAAAAAGTAAGAGGTAAAAAATAAACATAGCATATATTAAAAAATAACAAATGCATCAAACAATACCGAAAAGAAAATTTTAAGTGAACTATTAGTGGGCAAATAATATATGTTTTTTTAATGTATATGCTTCAGAAGCTTTACATATCGCCAATATTTTTTTTTTATTTCCCCCATCTAATAACTATGAAATTTTTACTACAATATAAATTTTTATGACAACATACAATTTTTCATGTTTTTTTTTTATTTTTAAGTTTTGGTGTTTGTTAATAAGAAACATTATTTTTAGAAAAGTTAAATTTAGCTGCAATAGTCCGTATGTATATTTTTAAGTAATAGTACTAGTTTTTGTTACTTTGTATCAATTTATATGGACGTTAAATTTAAATTCTTTCGTAGTAACAACATGATATTTATCTTTAATAAAATAATAACATTATGCTTTATTTTTGCTTTGATGATTCGCAGAAACTTTCACACAAAATTTGGAACAATCTCAAAAACATTTCATGTTACTTTATGCAGTAAGCGATGTATGAACTTCAGACATTATTGGCATACGATGCGAAAAAGTATGAGTGTTTTAATAATATAAATAACAATGAACTTCATTTTCTATGTAGAAGTTATTTATTTGACATTCAAAAAAATGCATTCTTATTTAAAGTATGGTATATGCTGTTTCTTACTTGCATCAAATTTTATTTTTTCCCAAACTAGGGAACATCCTCATCTGTCAATTCTGGTTTTCGACCACAGTGGTATTGTTTGAAAGTTCTTGTCACGGGTATAAAATATGTTGCATTTGAACAATATCCTCCAATGTAGTACTTTACGAAATATTCGTAGAGAATAAAGGAGTGAATACGATTAAAAATTTTGAAAACAGTTATAGGAATTAGTGGGAAATTAAAGCGAATTCCAAGTACAGTACAAAGGGTACTAGGAAAGTTTTGCGATACGGATTTATTTATGAAACTTTTTCAAAGTAATTTCCGTTACAAGCAATACAGTTCTCCAAACTCCGAAACCAGTCCTTAAACCAGCTCTGCAAAGTTTCACTTGGGAGCAAGGAACACTCATTGTCCAAAGACCTCAGAAGTGCCTCATCACTGGAAAACCGAATCCCTTTCTGCTTCAGTTTCACATGCGGGGACAGTACGAAGTCGCAGGGGGCAAGATATGGATCGTAAGGAGGGTGTTCAAGAAGTTTCAGTCCTGTAGTAGCCAAATATTCAATACAGGCTTTGGCCCGGTGAGGTGGAGTTTTGTCATGATGGAGTAACCATTTGTTCATTCTTGACTTTGGTCACAGATTCTTCTTAGATTCCATGACTTTAGGTACGCACTGTTCATTTTACTACTTAGCAGTAACTGTCTTCAGTGAGTTCAAAACGATCGACTCAACAATTCCACTCGATTTGAAAAATACAGGTATCATTTTCTTTTTGACAGATCGAGATTTTCTGACAGCTACCGGTGTGCCCTCATCATCAAAGACCGAAATTTTGTTTTGAGACTTAGTCGGCACATTTTAATAGTATAGCCAGGTTTTGTCACCTGTCACGATGCTGTTCACATACCGAGATTATCCTTTACCAAACATTTTTAGCATCTCCCAGCACCAAGTCACATTTCGTGTCATCTGCTCCCCAGTCAGTCTATGTGGCACCCAGAGACAACACAGTTTCTTGATGTGCAAATGATCATGCAGAACTGAATGAATTGCAGGTGCATTTAGACCCAAGGTATATTCTATGCTTGTATGTTATTCGTCTGTCTTCGTCAAGCATTTTGCTCGCAGCAGTAATGTTTTCCTCCGTAATTGACATTCGGGGTCTTTACCCACTTTCAGCGTCCTCCAGGAAGAAATTTCCCCTGTGGAATTCTCTGTACCATCTGTGTATAGTCATACGATGTGAACAATCATCACCAAGTGCAAGAGTCATTTCTTCTAAGCATTCGTTTATGTTTAAACCACGCGCGAATTTACACCGCAAAACTGCCCTTATCTCACTTCGCGACCAGGACACCACTGGAAGAACTTCACAGGATCACAGCTAATGAATAACTGAGCCTACAGACTTGTGGTTACGTGCAGGTGCATAAATATGAACCTATTTCAACACGCAGCCACAAGCAGCCACTTGCGACTTTTTGTTTCATCATATTGCAAAACTTTCCTAGTACCCTTTGTATGATAAGAAACAGGGACTAACTCCTCGACCGATCCTATGGGACAAGGCTGTCACAGGCGACTAATTTTAAATCCTAACTGGCACCACTTTCTTTAAAGAGAAATCTTTAACACACACTTTGACAACATTTGTGAAAGAAATGTACATCAAAATTTATATTAGAAAAATGCTGGTGCGATCAGAATATAAAAATAGTCACCTGTGGCAGTCCTGCATGGGATGAAAAAAAGAGTATGGACGAGGACATGATTGTAAGCTTCAAAGAGTGGATGAAGTTCTCCATCGTTTGTACCTGGTGTTGTAAAGACTTGTGCTTTCAACACTTTTACGTAGAAAAACATTAACATGGTTAATTATAAGACAAAATTATTGTCTTCGATAGCTTTTGAAGAAAACTCATGCTTTTTACCCGACTGCTAAGGAGGGTTATGTGTTTCACGCGTATCTGGGTATGTGCATTCTTTATACCCTCGAAACATTTATACTCTTTATACCCTCGGAACGGCCAGCCGTCGCGACGTCTGGATGGATTTTAATGAATGATGTCTCTATTGAATCGTCTTAACCGTCCAGTGGTTATAGGCTAGGTTTTGTTTTTATAAATTTAAAATGGCGGCCGTAAAATACAAAAAGGCGGTAGAGACGAAAAAGATTTTTACGCACCATATTGAGTGGCGTATCATTCGATAGGTTTTTCAAAATGAAGACGATGTTTCATTGACTATTTTACAGTCAGAAGCTCCATTTAAGTAGCACACATACACAACCTGGAAGTTGTGTAGGTAGGATCTCTAGCTTTACTGCAACTCTAACCATCATAGATATCTATCGGCCTGATCAAAACAGGAACTAACAATTAAACACAACTTAAAAGTCATCAATACAATTAAATAAAAAAACAGGTAAGTATAATATAAAAAAAATAGTTTCACATTGATGCGAAATAATTAATTAGTTTGCTTTTACGCAGTCGGATTTTTTTTATTTTTTTTATTTAATTTTTACTTGTTTCCCCCTCTTTATTTCTCTTCTTCCGAAAAAGTAAAAAGGCACATATTTCATGAACTATTGGTTTGTGAATTATTCTTAAAAACTACTCGCATCCCAAAGTGTTTTGTAAGGATTATACATGACTTTAACATAACAAGTTCTAAGCTTTAAATCTGCATATTTCCTAAACTATTTGACAGAATGAACTCTCGTTTGGCTCTGGAAACTTTGATTTACCGAAAAATTTAAATATGGTGTGCAAAATATGTGTTAGTGTTAAAAAAATAAAATATTGATATAATTTTGGTATATGGGTAATCCCTGAAGAAAATTTCCCTGTAACAGTAATATATAAAATTAAAAAGTAAGAGCTTTCTTAGAAACAGGTTTATTCTGCAACTTTTGGAATTGGATTACATTGGATTAATGAACACTATTCGGATTTTTTATGATGTAGGGGTACATCGGAAAATCCATAATCTTTAAACAATGTTTAGTAATTTTATACTGATAATTCCAAACTACCAAATATTCCATATTCATGTGAAGTTTAGTTTTGCGGTAAAACTATCTATTCTATTTTATGCCATTACAAATAACAATTTTTTACTTTTTATCAGTAAAGAAATTCATAATTATAACTTTATCAAAATATATATAACTAGCTAATCTTATAATATTATTCCATGGAATTAAAATAGATAATTATTTAAAACTTTTATAGAAAAGAAATAAAAAACATTTAATAAAGACTAAGATAGCATTTTCTAAGCTAAAATTTAATAGAAGAATTGGAGCAGCGTAGTAAATAACAAAGCTAAGAACTCCTTTTAAGGCACGTTGTTTGCTAATTTATCACTTTTTCAAAAAGTAAACAGAAAGGTTCTAATGGATTCGTAAACTGAAATGCAATTTAATGCAAATTGTATTTTATTTTCAGCAGCATTTTCTTATTTCTCCCTTCAATATTCGTTGATTCAGAGCTGTTTGACTTCTTTTCTTCTATTGCAGTATTTGATTCTGTATTTATTATATGCATTAGTATGATGCAGATTTTAATGTTTTCATTACAATGTATATATCTAGAAATTTTAATTTTTCAACAAATAGTATATTAAATTAAACTGAATATGAAATTAGGTGTTAGAATATCTATTTTATTTAAATATATTTAGAATATCATAAAACAACAAAAAAAAATAATAGAAATTTATCTTATTACACCTGTGATAATTTCATAATAAATGTTTTTTTTTTTAATGCAATCAGATTCTCTGATGCTTCATGCAGTTTTCAGTTGAGAACTTATCTATATTGATCTTTGTAGTTTATTTAATCTAATGAAATAATCATATAGTCTATATTCGAATTATACAATACCTTTTATTTTTAATGGTTCAGCTTGATGTTATTGTCGCTGAAAGATACGAAAAATTTCAAATTCAACTAACACAAGTAGAAGGAGTGTATGAACTAAAAATCCCAGAGCTTCAAAATAGATCGCAAAACAACGCTTTTTCAACGTATATTCTATATGAATAGAAATTTCTGCTAAAATGCATGCTACATTTCATCCGTACCGTTGATAATAGTTTACATTTGAGTTTATTTTACAGGAAATTTCTGGAATGAATCTAGGCAAAAGGAACCTGGCTGTTAAGTTTACTACCATTAGAAATAGTAAACAATGTTGTGAGAGAGACCGATTCAGAAGCAAAAATTTACGGATATGTAAAAAACTTAAATGTTTCAAAATGAGTCCAGGGAAATTTACGCAGAAGTTTGTGTCGCATAGAAAGATTATTCAGCCTCTTTTTGTGATTTTTATTTTGAGTTAGAAATTTCTTTAACGAATACATTAAATGTCTTGGAATATCTAATTCTAATGAGTTAAAATAACAAATAGAAACTGATCAAATGAAATAAATATTGCCTCCATATAGGCCAGAGCATTTTATTCATGAACTACTTAACTTTCAGAGTATTGTTGTATTAAAAAACATGTTACAATCCTACGAAGCAGCAAGACGAAAGTTAAAATAATAAATAGAACGTAGAATAATAATAAACTATATGAACAACAACATTTGTAAATTGTTGGCTCTGATATTGGTTTTATATAAAAAAAAATACCGTTAAGGCATTAAATTATTTTTTTAATAAAACCCATATGATTTTTGGCATATGGGCTCCGCGGCTGGCTCGAATGAAGCAAAAGCTGGAAGTCCAATTTTCGACCTTTTTAACGAACAGCTGGTGCTATATATTATCTATAACGTGGCGATTGTTGATTTCCAAGTGGCAAAACATCTGTGGCTTATCGTCGTAGAGTAGCGACTTCGCATATCTCCATAGAAAGTAATCAATTCGTGTGAGATCACTTGACCGTGAAGGCCTGTTCATAGGTCCATTACGCGAAATTATACGATAACCGGATGTCTCTTCCAATAAACTGATGGCGTTTTGCACAAATTTCAAGCGTTTTTCTGTCATAAGTCTATACATGGTGAAATGGCAAAACATACTCAGCATAAATCATCTGTCAGCTGTCAAATTAACAGTGACTAGAAACAATGTTGCAATTGCAAAATCATACCTCTAAAAAAGCAACCTTTTTAATATAAAAAAAAGTTATAAAAATAAGATCTTCTGTATACATTTGAACATATTACGAAGATAAACTGTTATACATATTGGTGTATTCATTATAAAATACAAAATCCAATTTTTTGTAATTGAAAAATAAAGTTTGCAATTGATTTATTAATAAACATTTTTCGTAAATCTAATAATGAAACTTTACTAATCAAAATTTGTTATCACAATTTTTTAAAAGACTGCATTTTTTCTCCCTTTTAATATGTAGTTCAAAATAAAGAAAACGTTATCAAACGATTTTCAACTATATAAATACATTTATTTATTACTAAAACAAAATTTTATGATTTGAGTTGAAATGCTTATACACTGCTCAAAACAATTAAAGGATATTGCAGTTTTAGGTGTATTTTGTATCTGGTAAACTGTTTAGCTGATTGATACATGGTCGACAGACATAGTAGGTTATATGAGAATAAATTACACATGTTTGGCAGAAAAAATGCATTTTATTGCGCATTTGTGTACTAAAGGAAAAAAACACAATTTGTGCATATGAGAAAAAAAGAATAAAAAAAGGTGTTTTCTTCAAAGAAAATCATTTTCAGTAGGGGGTATGGTTTCCACGGGCGGCCAGCAACGTTGAACACCTTTGAGGCATGGACTCAATGAGGCTATTAATGACGAGTTGGGGTATTCTGCCCCACTCTTCCAGAAGAGCTCTTTCCAGTTCTTGGAGAGTTTGTGGGGGTTGTTGGCGGCCAGAAACACGTCTTCCTAGAGCGTCCCAAACGGGCTCGATTGGATTCATGTCTGGAGAACACGCTGGCCATTCCATTCGAACGATTCCTTCCTCGAAAAGGAAATCCTCCACCAGGTTTGCACGATGTGGCCTGCAGTTATCGTCCATTAAAATGAAGTTATCTCCGATTGCTGCAGCGTAAGGGACTACAATAGGTCTGAGGATCTCATCCCTATATCGGCGACCAGTCAGAGCTCCATCTCGAATGATGTAGAGGTCAGTGCGCCCGTCAATGGAGATGCCACCATACACCAACACTCCTCCACCGCCAAATCTGATACTTTCGTGCACGAACGCAGGATTATTCCTACTGCCACGCTCCCTCCAGATGAAAATACGCCTATTATCCGGATGCACAGAAAAACGGGACTCGTCAGAAAACAGAATATTGCTCCATTCATTTCTCCCCCAGTTGACATGCTCGGTTGCCCACTCCCTGCGTCGCGACGATGCCTTGATGTTAATATAATACATACTATCGGTCAGCGAGCATACAGACCTACAGCATGGAGCCGGTTTCGGACAGTCTGAGTTGAAATCGTTGTGCCTGTAGCCGAGCGAAGGTGTTGTTGGAGAAGAGTAGCGTTCATGGTTCGATGTCTCCGAGCTCTTAACTCTAAATACCGATCTTCATTGAGCGTTGTTGCCCGTCTACGACCTTGCCCTGGTCTTCGACCTGCACATCCACTCTCCAAAAATCGGTTCCAGATCCTGGAAATGACACTTTGTGACACTCCAATGGCTTGCGCTACTTCGGCTTGAGTTTGGCCCCCTTCTTACCTACCAACAATTCTCAAAGCTTCTGAATCTGTCAAATGACTTCGCTGAGACATCGTACTCATCGAAACAAAGCAATCACTGAATGCCGATTATCCTTGTCTTCATTCTCTTTTATCCAGTTGAAAGTCAAATTTCATTCGCTGCCGCTGAAGCGACGTTTTTGACGTCGAACTCAAAATTTGCATACTCCACAGTTTGAAAACCAGAAAAATTTGCATTTGTGATTCTCTTCTTCTATTTTCGGTAAAAAAAATTTCGTTTATATCTTTATTTTATATAAAACTTCAAATATCCTTTAATTGTTTTGAGCAGTGTATTATTCAACGCAGTAATTAACATCCAGTCGCTATGCTTTTATTAATTTTCATTAATACAATTAAATTTTTATATGCATAAGATATATTTTTAAAAATTTAATTGAAGTTAAAATATAAACCAAAATATTAACTAAATCTAAAAAAAATGTAAACAAATTCTCTCTAAATATGTGCAATTGCCTATTTCCGTATACAAAATTTAGATTCCATTTTAATCAACCATTTTATGAAATGTTGTTTACAATGAGCACATATACTCAGTAGAACAAATAATAAATGTTTACGACAATTCGGTTAATTTCAATCACCAGCACAATTTACCCGGACGCAGTTAGTTAATTCTCAGTCCATTTCTATTGCAAAACGTGATATGTGTTTTAATTAATTAATTAAGAATTTTCTGCACAAATGTACTATCTACTACACGCATAAAGCGTGAAATATTTAAACCTAAATATTTGAACACATACTGAGTTTTATAATGTAACTGCACTTAGACGTTTAATTCTCATTATATTATCAAACTAACTATTGCTTATGCTGTACCTCATGTCTCATTCAGATTATTGTCCCTTAGGGAATATCTTAACATTTCACTAGAACGAGATTTGCGACAATTTATTGTGCGCTGTCTTGATATGACAAATTATCCCTTCGGGACTTTCAAAATCTTTATGTAATAGCAGAATTTCTGATTTTCTTTATATGACATAGAAAACTATCAATATGAAGCGTATTCTTCTAATAAGTAAAATAATTCCTGTAATTACTATCCCATCCCGAATTAGTTATTATGTTGCAGAATACCTTTAATGTATAACTTTTTTTTAACACAGCACAAATTTTAACTTTCGAAATTGCATCATTTATTACCTATTCAACGAGGCATTGTTTTAATTTATCTATATATTTAAAAAATAAGTCTGTTTTTTTTAGTCATTTTGATATACATATTTTTTTTTTAATGAAAGCATTTTATTTGTAAATGTGACCGCACTTACTATGTTTTAAAATAATTCCATGTTAATAATTTCATTTTTTAAGTCTTTTATGAAATTTTGTCACATTGTTTGTAATCGGGTTACTTACATTTTTTTGGGGAATTAGCATGTCATTACGCATGCCATTTTCGCATTCTAATTAATTATTTTTTTTAATTTTTTAATAGAAAAGGACGTCACGATAGAAAAGTCGCATTTTTACTCATAAATCTGTGACATGTCAATATAGTTTTAATTCCGCATATAATGAGATTCAGACGCTTATCTCAGAGTGCCTCAGTCAGTGAAAATGGCGCCATGGTAAAAATGAGATGAGTATTTTCTTTAATAAAATTAAATATTTTACTGGTAATGCATCTGAAAGAATAAATTTGTGGATTTCACAGGCGCTCAGATTTGTACCTCAAATCAAGAGTGCGAATGTTTACATGGAAAATTGTAACTGGGAAACGTGGCATCAAGTTTGGGAACATATTTATTTATAATCTTCTGCATGTTAAAATGTTTTAAAAGTAATAAATATTCATATGAAAAGTATGCAAGTAAATTTTGTGACAGTGAAAATTACATTATTTTTAGATTTCTTTGCATAAAAGAATTACGATTTTGTCGTAGTGACGCAATTTTCATGGTTTTATATTGCGTAATATTAAAGATCAAAACCTCAATTAATAACTTGAAAATTTCTTATCTCAATTCCATGTTACTAATTATGTATAGGTATAATGTTTAATTTTTCACCAATTTCAAAAGTTTAAATTAAACTTTAGTTTAAAATAATATTTGTTTTAAGTGTTAGGTCAGCCAAAATAAGATTGATTATTTATTGCAATTATTTTTGTGATTTTTCTATAAATTCAGTCAATCAGTCGAATTCGTCGAATTTATTTTATAAACCTAAATTTGATTTTTTTTAAAATTACGATATTAAGCCGATAGCTCAACAATATGTTTCAACAATAGGATTATTTTTGAGTGTAGCACAGTTGTTCGTAACAATAATTTTGATGTATTTTTTAAATTTTACAAAATGTGCTGGAACACTATTCAGTAATAGGTATATATAAATATTATACAGACATACAAATAATAAATACAATAAACCCAACTGGAGTGAAAGATTAGCCAGAGCCAGAAATCGAACCCGGGACCACAGTATACAAGACTGCTGCTCTAACCACTGAGCAGCAGTCTTGTATACTGTGGTCCCGGGTTCGATTCCTGGCTCTGGCTAATTTTTCACTCCAGTTGGGTTTATTGTATTTATTATTTGTATGTCTGTATAATATTTATATATACCTTTAACTGTTGAATGCAGGCGTTATTTATGTGTGTATGTGTGTTTTATATTGTAGTATGAGTGTTTTATTACTATTCAGTAATATTCAGTTCCTGCAGCGTTTTGGTTAGCAATAGAACATTTTGCGTAATTTTATGATATTAGATTATAAAAATATTTTTATAAAATATAGTTATGAAATTACAATTGTAATAATTATATATATTGGTAATATAAGATTGGCGATTCCTAGAAAAAATGTTTTTTTTTAATTACAAATATTATATATACATATATATATATATATATATATATATATATACATATATATATATATATATATATACATATATATATATACATATATATATATATATATATATATATATATATATATATATATATATATATATATATATATATATATATATATATATATATATATATATATATATATATATATATATATATATATATATATATATATACTAAATAGTTTTATATTTAAATACATGTAATTTTTTGTGTATATGAGTTTGGATCCCACAAGCAAACAAAAAATGAGTCCTAGCTAGACTTGCTGCGTCGTAGCATGACTACGAGAACAATGGAATATTTATTCTAGCGTATCGTAAAGATATAAATGCTTCAACATGGTTTTATGACTAGGAACCACCTAGATTTTATGACTCTGCACCCTTGACCCAAGTAGGAGACATAATTTAAATAATCATATGCGTGGGACAGTTCCTGACTAGAATTTTATAGTACAGCAAAACACCCTAACAGCCAATAAAGGTCTACATTCTACAGCCAATAAAGGTCTACATTCTACAGCCAATAAAGAGTGAATCTTAATTTTGTCCGCCCACCAGCGATGTATGAGTTTTGAAAGCGAAATTGTAGTAAAAAGTTAGTCTAATAAAAATACTTGAAGATCTAACCGTCTATAAGCAGTAGTGGATCTAAAAATATAAAACTGATGAAAGATCCTATTTAGATGAGAAAAAATCCTATGCGCCTAACTAAGTGAGGAAGAGTGCTGTTGCAATCCCTTCTGAAGATGCCGCTTATAACCCTCCCTGATGCCGCTATTTCGAGTGGTTGTCGAGTCGAATTTAGTGATCTATGCCGGATGTCGCCACTTTTATGGTATGTGGACGCCTGAATGGACATACATCATCTAAATGAAGGTATTCTTGTAATTTTATTAAACTACATATTTATTACCCTGTATCTATATTTAAATATTAATATTATAACGGTAGTGTGGTGAGATGAGATCCAAACGAATGTATATGAGGTTATTACATAATTTAAATCAAATGAGAGTGTTTATTTTGTATTAAAAGGGATTAGAATTTATCTAGCTATTGTATTAATGGAACTTTGAAAATAAATAAAAATATAATAAAATAAGAAATAATTAAAGAAAGTTATAGAGTAATAAATAAAAGAATAATAAAATGAGTAATATTATTCATCATTTTAAAATGAGAATTAATATAAGATTATATGCTAGATTTTGAATTCCTTGTATTAACATAAACAATAAACGGTAGTCTGAAATTCTGTTTATATTCTTTTATGACTGTAATTGTATTTGTAAATAAATTGTTGTTTAATTTAATGTAAATAAAAATATTTAGACAAGAAATAAATTTCTGTTTCTTTTAGTGTTATGTTAATGTGTGTCATTTCCCCTTTAAGTACGTTTTGGATAGGCATTATATTTATTTTTTCCGGAAATAATATTCTACTAAGAAAATTAGGAAATCTTAAAATAATTAGTTTTAATTGTGTCATAGTACATTTTCAAATAAATTCTTTAAATTTACTCTTTTGGCAAAATTAGTGGAAGGGCCCACGAAAATAAATCACAATGCAAGCTTTTTTTTATATTTTAAGTAATTGAATATTTAATTAATATTCATTACGCGAATGTTATTTTGATTTTAGGAAATAATTCGCGTTGTTCTTTCACTAGAATTAATGATTTTTACGATCACAACTTAATGACAATTTTTGGTATATTTAATATGTACCAATGTTTATTTGTTAGCGGACGTTGGCTATTTTCGGACAAAATATAGTGTAAATCAACCAGTTATTAATTAAGTGTAGAAATCTGTCCAGCATCCCCTCCTTTCAACATAAACCCTGGCGCCGTGACAAAGACAACTTTAACATCGTGTCATTAGAATAAATAATAGTAATAATAATAATAAATAAATTAAGAAATTTTTTTAGTGATTTAATTATAAAGATAGGGGAATACATGTTACTTTAATTGATTAAGATTTTATTAAATTTTTTTTCTTTTTTTTATTATGATAGTGATGACACACATATAGAAATTTAAATAAGTAAAATGAATAAAATATATGTTAACGTTAAAAATTTGAAGATTTATGATAGATAAACTTAAGAAGTACATGTAAAAGAATATTTTTTTCTTTCTCTCATTGGATCCCAGATACCATAGAAGAATACTGGCATTCGCATATAACTTATGACACAAAATAGAGTACAAATAATTTATATATGAAAAGGTTTAGCGAAATTAAAATATTTCGTTAAATGTATACTGCATAAAAACATTAAGTAAATCAATGTAATATATATATATATATATATATATATATATTGAAGGCTTGTGTCAAAATAGACAATCTAAAACTCTCAAAATTTACAATTTAAATATGGTAAAATATTTCAATATGACGCAATTTTACACAAAGAAAGATTTTCTCTATTCCGTATAAGTGCTATATTTTAATATTACTGCATTTTAGAGTATTTGCGTATTTATGTAAAAGTATTTATCGGAATCACTACATTACATAAATAATTATAATGCAAAAAAATATTGTTTTAAAAGGATTTCGCATTCTATTCTTTTTCGTTAGAGAACTGAAAAAATTGGTAAAACTTAATTTTGACAGCTCAGACAAACGAAAACTTTGATCTCTGAACGTAAAAATTCAAAAATAAAAGCAAAAGAAAACATTAATAGCACAAACGGGTGGTGTGAATACTCTAAAACGATATCACAGCTACTGGAGACGAGTTGGGTAAATTAAAAAATAAAAATGCGCACTATTAACATAAACAAGTTATGCGATTATTCCAAAAAGGAATAGCATTCACTGGAGAAGTGTTGGGGTAAAATCGATAAGACTCCTAATATGGCTCCACCTTAAATAGGATGTAATCACCATGGTAACCTAGAATCATTACATATCATGAGATATTATTGAATTATTTACGTAGGATAGGATTTAATCGAATGAAGAATATTTTATTAATATTTTTTTATCGTTTTGAATCGATTTTCATAAAATTTGAAATTACTCGACAAAATTCCACAACGATTCTATATATTAAATTTCCCACCATTCGGCTTCAAACTATTTGTAGTTTTTGCGCTGTTATATGCGCAGACAGACAGACAGATGGACCAGATGACGACTATAGGTATAGGTGCTACGTATTTAAATAATTGCGAGATTTTCCTATAATGTAATTGAGTACTTTTGAGTGTCTCTGTAAATGAACTACGAACGTTCCATACTTTATTTTCAATACAGAACATAGCATAGTAAATATCAATAACACATATCAATTACAAAGTATCCAACTATATTAATGTAAGCTCGAGTTCGTCCAGATAGACAAACAAACCGAACTCACAAACACTTTCAACTATGTTGGAAAGTTTTAAAAACGCATGATAGTTTTAATTGCACTTTCAGAAAATTATACCAATAGAAGGAAGCATACTTGAATACTTTTGTACAACATGTATTTCTCCTGCTCTCTTTATATACACGCGATTATTTAGCTAAATATTAATTAAGACTATCACACGCTGAAAACCACTTAGATCACACTTCCAGGGATTATCATCCATAGACAGCCATGTATCGAATTCTTTACGTGGCCGCGTATATAATTTTATGTATATTCTACAAAGATATTTTAGTGTACAAAATGTAGTTCAGCGTAAAAATGCAAAACTGATTTAAAAACCACCTTTAAGCTATTTTAGTTCATACTCAGTAGTCCTTACGAATTCTTTTGTGCAGCTCTGTATATGAACTATACCATTTATACGCACTATATTGTATGCATAAATATAGTGAACAAGTAGGTAAGTGTGATCACAGATCGCACATTGGGTTTCGTTTAATATTCCTTTCAAAACACTTTATCCTTTTGAAACACTGTATATGATTTACAGAATTTATACACACAACGTAATATGTAAAAATTTCGTTAAGAACTCATATCGCAACTAAAAATGCACTTCCAGCAATCATCACTAATATACATTATTTTGGATAAAGTATAGTATTGGAAATATTTTGTGTATCCCAGTAAATACTATGGGATTTCTATTATAAAGGAAGTAACTTGTAGTAAACTCAGCAACGTATATCAATTTCATTATATGTGAAGTAATTTAATATAATTAAAATACACCAGAAACAGTATTTCTTCCCATACCATTATGCAATGGAATACTTTTGTGTGGACCTGTAAATTAATAATAAATATTCTTTGTATCGCATATTCTACGGAATGTATATTTTAGTGTACTTCATAAATACATATCGAATTTATTGTGTTCGAAAAAGTGTAACATCATTAAAATGCACTTGAAACTTTTTTTTGCCGACTGGCTGTAATGTAACGGAATATTTTTCACTGTCCCTGTAATTAAACTATTCATCCGATTTTATAAAATGTGAAAAGACTCGACAAAATTATGCAACAATTATATATTTTAAATTTCAAACCATTCGGTTGGGTAGTTTTTGCGCTGTTATATGCCGACAGACAGACAGACAAACAGACGGACGGACCAAACGACGACTAAATGTGCTACGTTGTTATATAATTACGAACGCACCTAAAAAAGGTAAAAGAAATCCATAACTAATATGGAAAAAACAGATATTTTAGTACACATTTACTTCCAAACGTTATCACACTAGGTCGAAATTCTAATAATAGACAAGATTAAAAGTAAAGAATGAAATTATTTTTTATCTTATGACGTTTAAACATATATTTTCTTATAGAGAGTAAAAGTAATAAATTTGGGCAAAAGAACATTTATGCATGGGTATGCAGTCAAAAATAAGCGTACATAGAATTAATGGATAGTTAAATACACAGAGTTTATCTTTTTTTTATGATTTTATGTGAGTGCCCTTTATTACTCTCTAAATGTAGCACAAATAAACCAGTGCTTGCACTATGATTGTGAGCATGATCACGTCGATCAAATAAAGTGCAGTACTGATTCCTCATTTCAATCTATGAATGACTTTCAAAGAGGTGAATTGGAAACCTGATATTTAATAAAACCCCATATACATAAATATGGGTGTAAAATGTCTGGTAATCGTGCTAGCCAGGTGGTAATATGTTTCAAAACAATCGGAACTGGTGCTTCAGCTGTAAAGGAAAGATATCTGCAATTCGCGGAAGTAACAGAGCCATCTTGTTAAAAAATGAAACTTCCATGCAATGGTTTCCTTTAGGATATGCATATGGTAAATCCGAAACATGTCCAGATATACGAATCACGTTACAATGTTTTCATCGAAGACGCAGGAGCATAAATGTTATTATAAAGTGCTACTAATCTTCTACAGAATTGCTACCTTACAATTTATACTTCCCCAAACTATGCGGTTGCGAAATTTGTGTCTTCTTCTTAAATTCATGCGAATTTATGTAATGTCGTGTTTTAATAATGGAAATTTAAATATGACTAATCTTGGGAAACAATATTTTTGATAAGATTTAACAATAAAAATAAAGTAATTAGGTATTGGAGTACAGTTAGTTTTGTGAAAGAACGTCAAAACACTCTTAAAAAATTTAGGAAACATTTTCCGGAAATGTATGTTTATAAGAAATTAAATGCATTTTCATAGTTTATATAAGTGTACTGATAATAAATTTAATCGAATCTTCATTTTGTATTTCATTTATAATAATTTCTTCTTGGTACTTACATGTTCTGTTGAAAATTTAAAAAAAAATCGCTATTTGTATTAAGTTCTCTGATAATCAATTTAATGTCAGTTTCATTTTGTACCTCGTTTATAATAAATTTATTGTTGGTACTTACGTATTCTGTTGATATTAAAGGGTTACACTTAAATTTATTCATGAAGTATAGTGTCATCGTTAGAAAATCGTCATAATTTATGAGCATATGTTATTTAAAAATCATACTTTTTATGTTTTCTTCCTATAGATAAAGTACGACAAGCTTTTACAACATTACCACGCAAAATTTTTACTTAGATAATGAAACACTTGTCGAAAATCAAATCCCTTTTTATATTTAAATTGTGATACAACCTTTTAGTATAATGAGATCGCGGTTACGTATCTGTCGTACTGTTCAATTATCGGCGTAACTTTTATACGATTTATTATTATTTCTTTTATACTAAGAGCGATAAATCTCGACCCGAATTATTAATTTTATTTTATGGTGATAGGTAGAAATTTTCATCGTTCAAAAAGCTTTTTGTGCTTCATTAAAAACATTTTTGGTACGAAACCAGCATATAATACAGTTTTTTTATTACTGCTATAGATTAAATTAAATAAATACGGATGCATTTCAAATAAATATATATTATGTTAAATAATGTTTACTCATTTTTAAGAAACTCTATCATCATAATGGCTGCTTTATTCTGTAAATAGTAAAATTTTAAAATGTCCAAAATATAATACAGAGTCTAATTTAAAGATATATTTGACAAATAAATCGGAAATTGAATGCTTGTTTGAGTTCACATTAATTTCAGCACGGAGAAAAATTGATGATAATACACGGTGGTACATAGTTTCAATGAGACAGAGTAGAGCTAGACGATGTGAAATCACATAGAAATGCATGGTCAGAAACGCTTTCCTGGTGCGGTAGTGACGACATTAAGCACAAGAAAGGAAGGACACGAACAGGGTGAGAAAACATGTTTATTATTCTTAGTACAGTTAAAAACCTAAGAAATAAGAAAAAAAATAGAGGAAACCATCGTCAAAAATTGGTGTTCGAAATTACAACCCTCGTTTCCGACCATGCATTGCTGTGTGATTTCCCATTGTCTAGGTGTACTCTATCTGTCCTGAAACTTTGTAACCACTGTGCTGAAACACCCTGTGTAAAAAACATTAGAAGAAAATGTTATAATTAGAACAATATTTCCCAAGAAATAATCTGAATTATTTTATTCTTATTAATTTTTTAATACTTTCATTTTATAGTGCTTTATATCATTCTTTTGAGAAATTATATATTAACAGAAGATTTTAAAAAATAATAAAAATGATAAAACAGTGAAATATTTAATTCAATCTTTTCCCTGTGTATCGGAAAAGATCATGTAAGAAGCTCGTTAAAATATTATTTTAAAAATATATTTTCCGTTAGTTATGTTCTAGAATAGTAGGACTTTATAGCCAAAAGCAAAAACACAAAGTCACTATTTGGAGTTTCATCGATTGACATTTGTCTGACAAAAAAATCTGTGGAAAAAAACCCAGAAAAATATTAAATTATGATTAAGAAAACACTCTTTTAATTACTCTCTAATAAAAAAAGTACATTAATTTCAATTTATTAAAGCCAAATTCAAACAAAATACAGTTATATTATTGCATTTCGTGCATATTTTTTTTTTTTTTTTGGTAAGTATTATACAGTAGCTTAAAAAAAAGTTTCTTAGTAAAAAAAAAGTTCCTTTGTATATAAAGAGATGGATTTAAACAGAATTACGTTTTTTATTTCATTATATAATTAAAATATAAAAAAACATAGTTACGATAAAACATTTAAAATAGCTTAAGCATTGCCTAATTCTTTATAACAAAAATCACAAGCAATTTCATATCCGTGCAACATTTCTTTTGGTTTATGCACGAAATGAAACATTTACTACACGCAAAATTAATACAGTAACCATAAAAGTACAATTTGCATTTAATACAATTGTTGCCAAAATATAATGACAAAATTAACCAAAATATTTAAAATTAGATTTCAAGTTAATAAGAATGTATTACCTAATCAATATAGCTTGTTTTAATTGTATGTACACAGTATATATTTTTTTTTAATGTCAAGACATTTTATATTATTTAAATTTTTCAATATCGCCGTAATGTTTTAGCAAGAAGGTCTTATTAATCATGAGTATGAAACTGTACGTTAAAACTAGGCATTCTGTAAAGAAAGCTACACTGTGTCAGAATTGCAAATTAAATTCTTTGGGGAAAATACAACTAGAAAATTAGCTGTGATATATTTTAAATAATTAACAGAATTACAATAATTATTTCAGCACTCTAATGACAAAAGATATATAACACTAGTTTACCCATAACTTCTAATACTTTCATTTCATAAGTTTAAAAGTAATATCTGAAGAATGACTTAAAATTTCATTTCATGAACTATATTTGAAAGCTTCTAAAATTTTAGAACTTCCGTGTAAGTTTTCGAATGAGTTCTTAATATAAAAAATAAATAAAAATATTATATGAAAAGTTCCTGAACAGAAAATTTTTAAATACTTAAAGGAAAAAAAAACATTTAACTTTTATTTAACATATTTTAGCTATTATTATTTATTTATTATTCTTATGTTTTATTTAATAATTTCCAAATGGCTCGCTTTTCATTGACAAATATGCCCCAGCAGTGGCCGAGAGGTTCTGCTCTCGAAGCTGGTAGACGGGAGGTGCTGGGTTCGATCCCAATCGCGCCCGTCGGCCTAGTCGTTTGGAGTTTTCGTGGTTTTCTTCGAGCCTTGGATTTCCAAGCGTTAATACGGGTTATGTTCCCTTAGAAAGACCCCCACGAAGGGCACTCCCCCCTGGTCCTATATCCCTCGAGCAGATAATTGGCCGTCAAAAATCAACCAACCAACCATTGACAAATATTACATTGTTGTGCAGGAAAACTTGCATTCCCAAAAATTCAGTTTGCTCTTTGAATTACCGCCGATTTTTATTTTCAAACAAGCAATTTTTGTTATTCTATTGCTTTTAAGGGGCAATAGGAATATCAGGAAATCTCCAACGGCGAAATATATCGTGATACATTTGAAGTTGAAAATAATATCAATTATGGCAAATAAACGAAATTGATGTGAAATAATGCATTATTGTGTCTGGAAAATCAAAAATAATTCTGTAGGCGCAACGGCATAGGAACTTAACCCATTAAACGCCACTATATTAATCGCGTTAACTAAATAAAGTTTATGTATATTTTTATATACATAAGACGACAATATGATAAAGCAGTTGAAATTTTTTTAATAACTGTAACCGTTTAGAATATATAACATGTTTCGGTAGTAAGTAAGTAAGTAAGCACCCACCCTGGGAACCCGCTTTTGTCTTATGGTTAGGTTTGAACCCCGAGCCCAGGGCAAGGAAAAGTACTATTACCTGTAAAACCCTCTAGTATTTAAGACACTTAATAGAATACAATACAATTGAAAAAAAAATGAAAAAATTAAATTAAATTAGTTTTTTTTTTTTTTTTTTTTTTTTTCAGTCAGCTGCTGGCCCCTCTAGAAATATGAGATAAAAATTACTAAAATTATTTAAAGATAAAATAATCTAAATTTAAAGATAAAATTACAATAATATATAACTTAAAGGCCAAAACAATAGCTGTAGTAATGAATTTATATGTCCAGCACTCCTGCTCACTGCCCACAACTCGGAGGAGGACCGTTGAACTGATATATTGATCTATGAGATCCCCGTTCATATTAAACCTTCTGAACGATATAAATATAGTTTTAAGCTAGATTTGAGATTAATTACTGTGAGCTATATATAAGTACAATAACATATAGGGAAGGTTTATCGGTTACCCACAACGTACTAGAGCAAGATTAAAGTTTTTAAGAGCTGAATTTAAAGTTTTAAAGAGTTTATCTGAAGTTGCTATATATCACGAAAAGTTCAACTGGTTATCACAGCGACATACAAGTTTACAAAAGCAGGACACCATTTTTGGAGATATTAGCCTTTGATACTCATATTAAAATCTTTCGCTGATGAGTTAATGGAAGTATTTTGTAAGAGATATTACTGTAGATATTTTCAAGATGAATGAATATATTTTTTTTATGTAGATACTTTATCTGAACCTCCTGTCCACCAATTGAGACTGAAATATAGGACACAAACTAGAGTCTGCTGTATGCTTCCTATAGTTTTCTTGATAATAGCAATTAGTACAGCGATGCTGTGATGGATCGGGGATATAAGGACAGTTGAGAGTTTGATGACCCATGGCACATTTGGCACATATGGAGTTCCTTCTACAGTTAGTCTTTGTATGCCCGTAAAGTTGACAGTTCTCACATCTAAGTATGGGTCGATATATTCTTATACTGCAATTATTGAGGCCAATTGAGATACTTTTCTGAGCCAGAAGTTTTTTAGCTGCATTTACTTCTAAATTCAGTACCATATGATAACTTGTGGATTTTTCTCTTTGTATTATTTTTAATATTGTTAAATTCTTGTCTGTTGAACGATCTTTTAAGTAGTTAATTATGTCATCAGTAGGTATCATCGATGGTATTCCTGTAATTATTATCCTTGAGTGTTTTTGCAGGTTGTAAGTTAGTTCTACTATTTCTGAAATGTTTGGGATTTTTTCAATTCTTTTCAATAACTTCTCTGTGTTGTTATCTGTATCTGATTGAATTGTCAGTGTATTGATTTGTTTTGTTTGTTTACAGAATATTGGTAAATCATTTTCTTTAATCAATTCGGTATTTAACAGTTCTTTCAATTTATTTGTTGATATTTTCTTTGAGATATTTTTTATAATTATTGCCGAGTTTGAATACTTTCCTTGAGAATTAAATTGTTTTTGTTCTTCGTTATCTTGAGATCTTTCATATTTCTTTGTATTTTTGTCTATAAGATTTTCTATTATTAGTTTTTCAATTTTGTGAATCCTTCTTGATAATTGTGGTATGTCTGTATCTGTATTATTTTCTATATCTCTAAGCTTGTTCATGCACTCTTCTATTATTTTGTCTTGTGCTTTTAATTGTTCTTCTCTTGTAGCTATTTCCTGCTCCAATTTGGCTATTATTTCTTTGGTTGATTCTGTTGTTTGTTGTTGTTGCTTATCCATTTTTGTACCAGTCAAGATTGTCTGAGTATACTTTTGTTGTGTTTTTATTTGTATTTGTGTTGCCTTTTCTTTTGTTTCCGATTCTGAATGCTGTTGTTTGATTAAGTTCTTTAATTTTTTTATTTCTTCTCTCATTTTGCCTTCTTTGTGTTTGAAAATGGTATTTTCTTTTTCTTTTTCTATCAGTTTTCCTTCTAGTCTTTGTTTCATCTTGGAGCTTTCTTCCAACTGAGCTGCAATTTTATCAATTTCCTCTTCCAATTCGCTTATTTTTCTTCTGTCTCTTTGTATCGTTGTTGTATTTTTATGATATCTTATTATTCTAGATTCATCATTTTTTGCTCTTGTAAATATTGCATTAAGATATTTCTGTTCTTCAAGATGTTTCTGCGCTTCCTCTGTAGTTCCTTTCACCCTTTTCCTTTCTATCCTTTCATATTCCGAAATCAATTGGCTTATCGGTAGGCGTTGCAGTGGGTCCTGTTTTTCAATAGGTCTTTCTGGAAGTCTTTGATATTGTTCCGTATATGACTTTTGTATGTTTATGCTTTCCGGAGAGTCCACTGTTGAGTTCAACAAGGAATTCATTGTTGAGTTCGGTGTTGTATTGTAGATTAATTGTTTTGGTGTCTGGTCTAATCTGACCAAACTAACTTTTGGGTTGTTTGTTAGAATTTCTTTCTCTAATCTTTGGTTAGGATTTATATTATTTTTTCTGTGAATGTTTATTGGAATTCATTATTTGCAGTGTTTGTTTCAGAGGCAATGGTGTAAATTGAGTTGCTTCGGTCACTATCCCTTTCTTCCTTGTCTCTATTGCTCTTTTCTCCTCCTCCTTAGCTGTGTTTAGTTCTTTTTCCAAGATATTTTTCATCATATCATTTGAATCGTCGAGACCAATCAGTTGTTCGCATGCTATCATGGTAATTGCTCTGGATGGTGATAAATATTGAAATGAGTGTATGCATGATGTGTCCGAAATTGCTGAAGATCTCGTACTCGTTTCCAATGAATCTGATTTATTTCCTGACTCATTTATTGGACTTCCAGATGATTCCATGTTCCAATCTAGGTCGTGCTTAGTCGGATTTACCCTTGGGTTTTGTTGATTATAGATTATTCTACTTTTATATGGTGTCGCCATTTAGAAGATGATTTAATAATTCAACTACTAGTGGTAAGGCCATTATAGATATTACTTTTCAATTAATCAGAGAGATACTTTTATATGGATTACTCAGAGCTACTGGTAACTATATTCAGAGAGATACTTTTAAATGATAAGGTATACGTTCCAATGCCGGAAGCTAAAAATATTAAGATATATTAAAATACAATGAGATAATAATTAGAGATAAAGAACAGGGGTCCACTAGGCCCCGACCATACATCATTGAAGGAAAGGGAATATAGAAAGTAGAAAGCAAAAACCGGTAGTCGTAACTACCGAAAATGACTAAGAAAAAATTAATAGCCAAAGATGGGGAGAATTTTTGAGAAATAAAATCAAAATAAAACAAAACAATGATAGTGATAGAAATTAACCAAAAGGGAGAAGAAGGGGGGGGGGGTACATGAGTATGCTTCCCGTGTCCATAAGCTCATACACTAAAATTAATAAAAACCTGGTGCCATCGTAACAAAGATCAATTGCCCTTAACGACTTGCTCAATAAAACCCCCTTTACAAATACTCTGTCTCACACCACTGTATTGACATATTCAGATATGCAAACAGAGCATGAGAAAAGCAAAATAAGAGATAGTGAATGTGCTTATTAAATGACATATACGAGATATAAAACAAATGTATTAACAATAGATATATAGAACTGAGTATTGAAGCAATAAAACAGATTTGTTTACAATAGATATATAGAACTGAGTAATGAAACAATAAGTAGATAAACACTTAATATATACTGTGAATAATATGTAGCAATAGATGTGAGATAAGCTAGTAAATATTTACAGCACAACGCGATACCAAATACTTGAAGCTGTGTTATACCTTGTAACATTGAATCCGATGTACTTGTAAAATATGTTAAATAATTTCTATAACTCTGCACAAAAATGTGTTCTATCAGAAACTCCCATAGAGAGGGAAAAATAACTTTTACTAAAGATTTACTGGGATGACAGCGATTGGGTGGACGTAGGATGACTAGTAAAATAGAAAAAAGTTTAAGTAACAGCAAAACACTTACCTTACTCAAAAGTCCCGCTGCACTTGCCTGTAAAGCATGTTAGTTAGAGCATCTAGATTATTACGGAGTGTTGCCAATCATTATTATGATGCTAAGTAAACACTGTAGAATACCCGAAATCAGTGCAGGGACCGCCGGAAATAAATTAGAGTGGTTTGGATAATTAATTTAACGGAAACCAATAAGTAGTATTAAAAGACTGTAAAGATAACATTTTAAGCAAAAAGATGCCATTGATAGGGAAAAAATATAAAATATTAAAAATTTTAAGTGGGATAAGATCTCCACTCGAAAACCCCTGTGACGTCACAAATTGGAAGGCCGTAACCCCAAAAGCAAAAAAGTTCCTATTGTTAAGCAAGTTGAGATGTAACTGGAAGTGAAATTTTTAGTGGGACAAAACATTGTAGTGAAGGCAGTTAGCTGTGAGAAAAAACTAGAGAGATAGCTAAATAAATAAAAAAGTAACAAAAGTTAAGGATTAGGCCTAACCAATACCAAACACATAGATAATGAGTGGGACAACTTTAGAAAGTAAAATTAATATAATCAGAAGTGAAATCAAGTCTCTAGCTCAAAAACAAAAGCTGGTAATGTTAAAGATAAGTAAAAAAGGGGAAAACAGTAGTATCAAAGTTGTTAAAGTTGAGAAACAATGTAAGGTAATAGAAAAGTGGGCAAAAAATGAATTAATACTATAGTTATAAGCTAAAAACAATAAGAGCCCCTCTCAGCCCCCTCTGGCGGGGCCCCTAAATGAGCTAGAGATAAACGAAATGTCGGAAAAGAAAGGGGGGGGGGGTTTCCTTAGGCGGTTTGTAGCTGATTCCGGCGCGACAGAATTTCGCTAAAGTTGATAGTTTACGAGATAATTGGACTTTTGTCCAAAAATCTCAACGAAAAAACCTATGAAAAAAGAGAAAATGGCGAATTCTGTGACCCCATGGTGGCTCAACGGGTAAGTAAGACCCCTAAAAGTTATAGACAGTCCCCCAAAACATATTTATTTCGAAAAAACAATAATAGTAAAATTTATAGTTAACATTATTTAGTAAAATGAGATATTGAAAATAAAACTGAAAGAAACAAAATGGAGGACTACACCTTAACAAAAGTGACTTTTACAAGATATTACACCATCACACCCCTGAAGACCACCTAAGTCCTAGGTGACCAATAATTTTTAATTTTAAAAGAATCCGGTAGGCTAAATGTTACTTTAAACCTAATACATTGCTTTTCGCATAGGGAAAACTACTGTGGGCAAAAATGGCGTCAGCGGCCTTAAAGGTCTAAGTTAGTAAACTTAAAAATACTGCATGACCCCATAAGACCTATGTTTAGTTATTACAAATATTAAAAATTTAAGTGACGTCAAATGAAGCTCTCAATTTTAAAGATAATCTAACTAAGAGTTATAATTCCGATAACAAAATGCCCTAACAGAACACAGTAATTAAATGAGCAACCAATATCGACCCAACCGCAGAAGAACAGATTTTACCAATTTTCAAACGATAATTAAAAATACTTAGAGTTAACACTTTTTAATAAAAATAGTATCGCTAGATAGAACAGAATTTAAGCTTTAAGAGGATATAAATAGTTAGTGGGAGAGTAATGGTTAAGTGGGTGAAATATTGTACACAAAAAAAAGTAAACAACTCATGTAACTCTATGGGAATTCTGAACAAAATTTTACACTTTTTCAAAAAATCATTTCATACATAAAGTATCATCCTAGAAAAGAATGGGTGGAGGCGGAAGGAAGCTAAAGGAACAAAGTAACTGAAACTTAAGATAGTTTTTCAAAATAGTCAAGAAAAGTAAGAAATTAAGCTATGTTAAAATTGGTATAAAAAGCCTCCAATATACCATGCTTTTCTATGGAGATGAGGGTTAAACAGAAAAGAACAAAAAGAACACTTTTTCTTTTGCATATTTTACACATAAATCCTGCAAGTTTCTCAACAAACTTGGTATTAAATTAAAGATTATGAGCTAAACTAAGAAAATGACACCATAACTTTTAACTGAAAGCACTTTTCCATTAATTAATTTACGTAAGAATTTGGTTGTTTACCCCATAGGAATAACATGGGGAAAACAGAAGTACTTTCACAAAAACGATACTTTTAAAATTGCTCATATTTCATATAATTCTTGTTGAAAACATGTGGGAGCATTGGCGTCTAATGGGCGTTGAACATCTCTCCGAATCGTAAAGAACTGCACGTTATTTTCTCCCGCACCAAAGCATGCGTTTAGAAAAAAATAATAGAAACTTCACTTTTTGGCAAGCTGCAAACAATGTTATACAAACATAGAAATAATTACTGAAAATACATATATTAACATTTTAATATTAATATCTGAAAAACACTTTCATTAAGATTTTTTAAAGGAGTAGTCAAAATATCAGAAATATAAAGTCAGTCTTACATTTTTATTATTTTCCTACACATTGTCTATAGACTTTCAATGAAAAACTCTGATGTAACATTATATTGCATTATACACCACACATATATATATAATGAAATCCCGAATTAACGTTATTCAAGGTACCATAAAGAAATGACGTTATATGCGGGAAAACGTTAAATGGGGGCAAGATAAAAACAAAACACTGAGCATAAAATAAAGACTAATTTAGGCAACAAACCTTTTATTTCTTAATTTACAATAGTTTAGACATCATTTCTTAAAATTATGCATTAAAGAAATCGGTTATTTTACTTTCCGTTCTGTTTTTAGCAGCTACATGACCAATAGCATTCTCAATGTGTATGAGTTTTTGTGAGTTTTTCTCTCAGTCTTCACTACTTCAAAGGAACACTTTCACTACTTTCTGAGCTTGAATGTCTTCTGTCGCAGATGTAATTCTCGTTCCTCATCATCACCTTCATCTATAAGAGAATTATCCGATTTTTAATCTATTCATTATTTACTGTCGGAATATGTCTGATGTCACACGTGCATTGGAATCAAAAGCTAGATAACACTAGTCTGCAGGATATCAGATGATTAAAAACCAATGACTGCCCTTAATAAATTTTGTTATGCTAATTACAAAACTGTTCTTAGTTTTCTTGTGTCACGTATAGTTTGTTTGCAATCGACCCGAGTTGATTGCGAAGATTCATCGCTGAGAACAATCATTATGTGGTAGTCACGCATAACGTAAATTTCCCTTCATCACACACGAAAAATTAAAAGCTGGAATTTTCGTTCGTCCTCAAATCAAAAAACTGATGAAGGACAAGGATTTCGAAAAAACGATGAATGAGACAGAAAAAGGCGCATGGACTGCTTTTAAAGGTGTTATCAGAAACTTTCTAGGGAATAAGAAAGATCCAAATTACCGGAATATTATTGAAACAATGCTGGGAAATTTCAAGAAGCTGGGGTGTAATATGAGTGTAAAAATGCACTTCTGCATTCCAATATAGACTACTTTCCAGAAAATCTGAGAAATTACAGTGAAAAGTATAAGGGAAGTTGGAATGTAAATATGATGGCACACTACTGTTGGATATTGAAGAGGGACATAACCGATGAAGGAAGATATGCAAGAAAGTCAAAAAGAAGAAAGTTTATTTAATTGAACGAACACTTCTTGCTTTTCGTTTTATTAAGGAAATTTCATGAATTTATAAGTACGTTTTTTACAGTATTTTTAACGTGTTTAATGAAATACTTTGTATAAAATTGTGATACATTTTTGATTGTATTAATTAAAATATTGAAAACACATCTTCTTATTTTTTGTAAAATCCTGACGTGATAGACAAAAATGGAGGTTATTTCTGGAATTAGCGTCAAAAACTGATTCAGAAAAACTTGTTCATAAGGAATCATCTGACAAAAAGTTTAAAAATGCAGGCTAGTGTAATCCTTGTGAACAAGAAATAATCTCGTCCATTTCATTAGAATCTTCATTTTCTTCCTTACCGTACTCAAATTTATCATCTCTGTTCCCGGAACACCGCCTTTTGCAAAAAAAAAGTAAGACATATTTACACACGGCTCTCTGTCTCGGCTGAAGGATTTATATGGAACTTCTTGGGCGATTTTATACTATAAAGCGATTTTTTTTCAAAAGTTTGTTTGTGCAGATTCCTTTAAGTTTGAGCGATCATGCCATGCTCAAATCACGAGGTTGAATATTGCTTGTACATCTGACAGGGGGAAATTCCATTCGCACATTAATTAACTTTAATTGTACAGCATTAGCTGTACATTGATCAACAAATAAAATAATCTTTTGTTTTTCTAAGCGCATTTGTCTATCCAGTTTAGGAAGAAGATTTTCAAAAATTGTACTTGTCATTCAGCATTTTTTGTTTGAGTCATACTTAGTAAAAAAGCCTTTACATTGTTAAACAGTCCAGGTTATTTGAATTTTCCAATAACTCATGGTGTTATCTCTTCACTAAATCAGAATTTGTGCATAGCAAAACCTTCATGACAGTTTGAATAGTAGTTTCCCTTCAGAGAAGTTTTCTCCCTTTAATGATAGTGTCTTATTAAAAAGAAGATTGTAAAACGATCTTGTCTCGTTAGCACTGAAAATATATTTACTAGAATAGTCTTGTATCAAAGACTCCATCAATCTTTGAAAGTCTCAAAATCGGCTCCAGCAGACTCGCCAGGAAGAAAATTGTAGGATAAATTTCTACCTTTTTTAAAGCAATCTATTCAACCATTTGAGTTTCTGACTCCTTAAATTTCCTGTTTAGAAGTGATTTCTGTTGCTTTCTGTGCCAAATCGGGACCATTTATATCAATATTTATTGCATGGACTTTGTTAAACCACCGGAAAAGCATTTTTCAATTGCTCAAACGTGACGGTTTCAAATATTTTTTAATTCATTTTTTAGCCAGTTTTCTTATCTTTTCTAAATTTTGTTCCGTTAAATCTACTTCATTTAATCTTTTAAAGGGCAGTGATTCAATTTTGAACCTTTTAATTTTAATCAATAAATGCTATACGGGCACCAGAATTTTGGAATACAAATTTTCCATTAATTACACTGTAAAAAAACGACATTTTTACAGTACAGAGTACTGCTCATCTCGCGCACAAACTCGATCACAGTGAATGTGCTGTATATTTCTTTGGTTTCCTGACTATATTAACATAGAAAATACAGTAGTTGCGTAAAATTAACAGCACAATGTGCTGGCAATTTAAACGCCAGAAGTTTGTGCTGTCCTGTTTTTGCGTCCAAATTGCCAGCACATTGTGCTGTTAATTTTACGCAACTACTGTATTTTCCACGTTAATATAGTCAGGAAACCAAAGAAAGAGAGAGCACATTCACTGTGATCGAGTTTGTTCTGGCAAATCTACTGTGGTTTTTTTACAGTGTAAGTACAAGAAAAGCTTTTACTTGTTATCACATAATTTTTTTTTTTTTTTTTTTTTTTTTTTTTGTAAATCCTTGTGCCGTTAAATTATTTCAGTAAATTATGAATAGACGTATTTTGTCCCTGAGAGGGTTAAAATCGGTTGCAAAATTGAATATCGCCATTGTAATCTTTGTTTTCCTGATGATTTTTACTTTTTAGAGCAAATAGAGAAGCATTATTTTGATACCATATTTTACCGTCTAAAGCTGACGAAAATTCTCTAACGAATGCTACAGAACGCATAATCCAATTTGATAAAATGATATGGGTGCGGATGGAAAAGTGGAGGGATTTTGCATATTGTGCCTGCCGTTTGTAAAAATGATTAAAGACAGGGAAAATTCAACGTTTTGATAAGAATTTATTTTTATTTATTTTTTATTTTATTTTATTTTATTTTATTTTTACACAATTTCTGACTATTTTCGGAAAAAATTCATTGAGTTTTTACCGTCGAAAAAAAAAGTTTAACGCGGGGAGAATTGGAAAATGATAATGTGAAATCTGGGATTAGTATAGGGAATTAATTAGGACTAATGAAAAATGACTTTATATGCGGGAAATCGTTAAATCCGGTTTACGTTAAATAGGCTTTCGCCGTATATATACATATTATTAAGTGATTAATATGAACAAACTTTTATGTTATTAATATAGTAATTTATTCGAAATTATTATTAATTTGCTTAATTTTAACGTAAATAATAAAAAATAAAAAGAATTATAACCAATTATAACACATTATACTAAAGATGTTAAATGATTATTATCAATATTCTGATGAGCTGTTTTAGAATGATACAGTTCTGCCGTCTGAAAGTGATATTATAGGTTCAAATATTAGCAATGATAAAAAAATGCAATTTTTCTAATGTTATATTTGGTAATCTACAATAGATGGCAGCACTAAACAATATAACTTTGTAACATATTATTTAGAATCCGGGGTGGAAACTATCTTAGTTACAAATTAAAACTCGATAACTTTTCATCGACTAATAAATTTAATATTTACAATGTATTTACATGTTACTATTTACAAAATAACTCAGTTAATTTAAAATTACGGCTTAGCTTAGATGCCTTGTCGGGAACAACTCTGTAAACATTATTCTCATCTCATAAAGTCTAATTTACTCAGCTTGTCAGTTCTTTTGAAAGAAAAAAAACAAAAGGAGAGAAAATATGATGGAGTGCGTATTGTTCGAGCGTTACACTCTTCTCCTCACACTGCATTACTGGTCCCTCAGATGCAGTGTGCATTTCCTGGGTGGATTCCTTTGGGGTGCTTTCTGGTGCCTAAAATCCTCTATTGGTCTCGTGTTTTTTTATCCTTTCGTAAATATTTGCTGGCTGGGCGTCTGACGTCTCCCGGATCTGCCTCTAGGACGAATAAAGATTTTAGAACATCCACCATCATCTTGCGTGTAAGGACACAAAGCTGATATATGATAATTTCCTAAGGGAGAAAAGGGGTTTTCTTTAGTGGCAATGGTATAAGAAGTAGGAGATCTTTGTTTTAAAATAACATAGGGGCCATCGCGACGGGGCATGAATTTAATTGTTTTGTTACTTCTCTTTTGACTAATGGGATGCAAAGTAACCCAGACGTGATCGCATGGTTTATATTGTTCAGAAGCTTTCAAATGTTTGTCGGCATAATATTTATGCTTATCTTGGCTTTGTTCTATGCGATCTCTTATCTGCATAGTAATTTTAGCAAAGTTTTTTTAATAAGGAGTTATTTCGGGTATGAAATTATCATTCGCAGTTACAGGGCGTAAGTCATGAGCAACATCATCGGAGGTACGTAATTCACGACCGAACATTAAATATGCAGCTGTGTGACCTGTGGAACTACATCTTACAGTATTAAGAGCAAAACGGATTACTGGTAATTTTTCACTTCAAGTTGTATGATCATCTCCAACTATCATCGCTAAGCGGGGTTTTAGATCTCGGTTTTTTCTTTCAACCGGATTTGCCTGAGGGTGGTACACCGAAGTTAAACTTTGATCTATCTTTAAGAGAAAACAAACTTGTTGCATCACAGCACTGATGAATTGCGAACCATTGTCGCTAATGATTTTTCTTGGAAAATCATAACTTAAATACATTTCCTCAATTAAGGTAACAGCACATTCCGCGGCTGTTGCGTTATTTAATGCGAAAAGCTCTACCCATTTTGTGCTACAGTCTTCGATTATAAAAATCCACTTTTCCCATCTGCTGTTTCTGTAAAGGGTCCAAATAAGTCTATTGAGAGGGTCTCAAATCTTTGACTATGAAAAGGTGTTTGTAAAAGTCCAGCAGGTTTTAGGTTACTCGCTTTATAACGAATACAGTCTACACAATTTAAAACATAATTTGCGATATCTTTTCTCATTCCGGTCCAGTAATATCTCTGGGATACTCTGTAATAGGTTCCCTCGGCTCCATAATGGCCTGCGGTCGGTGAATCATGGTAATTCTTCAAGACCTCTTTCCATTCTTGAACAGAAACAACTAATTGTGCTTCATCTCAATCTGATTCTGGAGAGTAGCGATATAAGACTCCTTGGTTTAAGATGTAACCGCATTCAGTCCAATTAGCAAAATCTGTATTATTTTCTTTAGATTCAAACGCTTCGATAATTTTCTTTAAATCTTCATCCTTTAATTGCTCTTCTCGGATATCTTTAGGAGATCTAATAGGCATATCATTCGAAATTGTGCAAATTTCACAAGAAGGTTCTTCATGACTGCAAATAGGGCGAGACAACGTATCAGCAACTACGTTTGCTTTTCCAGAAATATATTCAATCTTGAGGTTGAAAGATTGTAACTGCAAAGCCCACCGGGCTAGTCTGCTTGACGGTGACTTTAAACTCATCAGCCATTTTAGGGGCTGATGATCGGAGGCAACTGTTATTTCATGTCCTTTAATATAGCCACGGAATTTATTTAAAGCCCAAATGACAGCAAGTGCTTTGCGCTCGGTGGTAGATTAGTTTCTTTCTGGGGCAGTTAACAAACGACTTGCATGTTCTATTGGATGCTCTTCCTCTCCCTCACCCTGGAGGACAGCACCTAGAGCATATCCACTGGCATCTGTACGAAGAAGATAGGGCTTGGTCGGATCATTTTGTTTTAGTACTTGAGGATTGATTAATGAACTTTTCAATGTTTCGAAAGCGTTTTGTTCTGCTTCTTCCCACTTCCAAGTTGCATTTTTCTTCGTAAGATTACTTAGAGGTTTAGCTATATCTGAAAATTTGGGAATAAAACGTCTGTACCAGGAGCAGGACTTCAAAAAAGATTGAACTTGTTTTACAGACTTAGGAGCAGGCATTTGTTGAATTACAGCGGTTTTTCCAGGATCAACTTCGATTCCAGAGCTTGTTATCCAGTGTCCTAAATATTTAACACGGGGGCAGGCAAAATTGCATATTTCACGTTTAACATACAATTTGAATTCTGATAGTTTATTAAAAACTGCTTCTAAGTCAGACAAATATTTCTCAAAACTCTCCGACAAAATTATAATATCATCTAAATAAGACAATATAAAGATGTCTTTGAGGGATTTTCTAAAGTTATCTATTAATCTCTGAAAGGTTGCTGGGGAATTTTTCAATCCGAAAGGCATTCTAATGTACCGAAAAGTTCCGAATGGACAAAAAAATGCAGTTTTGTCTCTATCAGCAGCATTTACTTCAATTTGGTGGTATCCAGACTTCAGATCAATAGTGGTCATATAAGGTGTATGTCTGGCTTCATGGAGCAAATCATCTATTCGCGGTAATGGATAATTATCTGTCTTTGTGATGGCATTTAATTTTCGATAATCGAAGCAAAGGCGAATTTTTCCATTTGGTTTTGGGACCAATACTACAGGAGAGGCATAAGGAGACTCGCACCTTATATCTTATACTCACCTTATACCACTCTATTATACCTTCAGAGAGTAATTCATCTAATTCTTTACGTAAAATTTCCTTTCTCGCAGGTGACATGCGGTAAGGGGGTACTGCTACAGGAGGATGTGATCCAGTATCAATATAATGTTTAACTTTAGGTGTAGCCTCTTCTCCTAGTTGGAAGCTACTAGTAAATTTTTCAAGCAGTTCATTCAACCTAACTTGTTGCTCTGAAGTGAGATGTCTACCTTCATCTTCTCTAAGAAAAACGGTGTCTAATTCAACGGATTTTATCGCTAATTCACTGGGAGGTCTATATGTATCTTCAGCGAAACTATATTTCCACCTACATCTATCAGCAAAGAACCATTCTTGATTCACTACATCCAAAACAATTTTTGCTTTGAATTTTTGCTAAAAAATCGATTCCCAAAATTGTACGATTATTTCTGGCATTCGGCAGAGCATAAAGTGTTGTTTTAACGTCGCGACCTTCAATTTTAACATGAAGTTCTGTTTTATAAACTTCGGTAGTATTTTGCAGCCCATCCGCTAAGACTACGATCATTTTAGTTTTTTTCAAATTTCACACCATGGTCTTTTAATAAAGAATATAAAACTTTACCCGCAACGCAATGTGTTGCGCCAGTGTCAGCACAAGCTGTGCCAGAGAGACCATTTATGCTTTTTTTACCATTAATGTTGGTGATGTTTGCATATTACATGTACGAAATTCTAGTGACCGAAAGTGGTGATTGAAGGACACCGATACATTTTTCGGAGAACAGGTTGGACACTTGGATTTAATAACTCCCTGGTTTCCACAACCATAGCAACTTAACATTGGTCGATTTAGATTCGAAGGATAATTAATTTTATTTCTCTTGGACCCCTTTTGATTGCCAATTTTACCAAACTCATTTCTTTTAAAATCTAAAGGCGTTTTTTCAAAGCGATTAGAATTCCCGACCTCACTGATTGTATTTGATCTCTTTATTTCTACTTTGTGTGACCTCAAATTATCATATAAATCTAACTTTTCAGCTAATTCAACAGGATCTGTTAAATTCTCCCATTGGTCTAAATAATGTTCTTTGCAATCAGGGGAAACCTTTTTCTTTAATTGGCCAGCAATAATTAATTCCGATAATTTTTCTAAGGAATTTATATTTAATTCGGATAGCCATCCCTCAAAATAGCTTCTAATTTCAAAATAATATTCTTTCCAGCTAATATCGGTTTGCTTTGGATGTCGACTAAACAAAACTCTAAACCTTCAGCAGTTAACTTGAACCTCTGCAACAATATATCTTTAATATAAGAAAATCCTCAAATTTTCCTTCCGGTTTACGCGCTATTAATTTACCGATTTCATTTCGAAGGACTCCTATTAAATACGTAATCCACAGTTCTTTAGAAACCTTTAAAAGTTCCATTTGCCTCTCAAAAGTAATTAAAAATAAATTCATATCTTCCTTTTCAGGATTGAAATTGGGTAAAACCTTTTTCAAGTCAACGCGGATTGAAGAAGTTTCTAGAGGGTTGCTTGTATTTACAACAACATCTCTTGTTCCTGCTTCTAATCTGAGCTTCTGTAGCTCAAATTCCCTTTCTTCGGCTAAACGTTTCTCTTCCTCGAGAGTCTTTCTTTCTTCTACGATATTTTCAAAAATTCCCTGTACAAAATCTATGTTATCTTTAAACGCCTCCCTATTTACAATTTTATAACGTAATTTGAGGACTTTATCATCGCTACTTATTTCTACTTTTAATCCTGAAGCTAATGTGATTAAATCAATTTTCTTACCCTTAGAAAGAAACGCCATCCTTTGAACTAACTATGCTTTAGCTAAGTTCAAACTTAATTCGTGTTACGAATAACTGTTGGCAAAATAATTTACTTTTACGTAATTTATAACATATATAGAACATAGATAACATACAATATCTTTCAAAACTCAATATAATGACAAAAATAATAATTAAAATAATACCAAGCACTCATTTATAATAATACCTTCAATTATAATATAGCTCAGTGCAACTATATAAATGTATAAAATAAAGCAAACGATTTTTATTTTTCAATAATAATTATTAGATATATTTCTCTTATGAATATCTTCATTTAATTCAGATACTAAAATACTTGAAGCTACAGATGATTTTTTCGTATTTCAATTCCAAGGAAAATATCATTCAGATTGAATAGAATAATTCCAAAATATTTCGATTCTGGACGAATCAAATACAATTTTCAAAAATCCTCAGATTCCGGATGAACCAAAAGTACTTTTGTATAAATTTTTGTACTTTAGTATCTAAATTTTCTTATTAAAACAGTTTAACACAATTTAAAAATAATACTTATGTTCATATCTTGCTTCTGTTCGAGCCCGACGTTGGGGAGCCACTTCTGTAACATATTATTTAGAATCCGGGGTGGAAACTATCTTAGTTACAAATTAAAACTCGACAACTTTTCATCGACTAATAAATTTAATATTTACAACGTACATGTTACTATTTACAAAATAACTCAGTTAAATTAAAATTATGGCTGAGCTCAGATGCCTTCTCGGCAACAACTCTGTTATTTTTTTTATTTATTTAAGCTATGAGGTATTCGCTACGGCTTTTGCCGGCATGACCTAAAATGATCTCAAATTGGCGTTATATCCTTGGAACAACATTTCTCCACGAGGAAAAAAGGCAGAACCCACAACTCTGTAAACATTCTTCTCATCTCATAAAGTCTAATTTACTCAGCTTGTCAGTTCTTTTGAAAGAAAAAAAAACAAAAGGACAGAAAATATGATGGAGTGCGTATTGTTCGAGCGTTACAATTTCTGATTTTAGACGTGAACTTATGCATATATAGACAATCTTAATTTTAGTTTCATATAGCGCTGCTAGATGGCAGCATTAAATAATTATTTATTTTGTTCTAATATAATAAGATTGCCATGGACTATTATATTAGATATTGTCTCTTAATTATTATTTTTTTTTTAATTTTAAACAAATACTTCTTAATGCACTTTTAGTATTAATTTATTCCAGGATCATTATAATAGCATGTAATAATAATTATTATATGGACTATATGTTAATTATAACTGTTATATTTTAAATTTGTGAATATTACCTGCGGCAACCGTGAGGATACGCTTTTAACTGTGCGAGTTATTAGGGCGGGATTTTTGCTATGCCAAAATCCGTTAAATGTGTGTCATGGTAAATATGTCATGGCTGTGCTCTCGCTGGGTATTCTTTGATTTAATTTGTTTCATTTTTTAATGTTGTTCATTGTTGCGGACATTACATTGATTAATATATTTTTTATTCAATTTATTTTACACGGTGGATTTATAATTACTGGTGATTAGTCGATAGGATGGAATGGAGTTCAATTTTTGCTTATTGCTGGATTCCATTACCGAAATCGACTATGCCCAGCAAAGAGGAAATTGCTGGCCAGCAGCAAGATAGCTGGCCCACCACTACATGGAAGTGCACAAACTTTTGCAGTATTATTTCTGGGAACCCTTTCGCTAGGTGGCGCTGCGAATATCGAAGACATTGAGTATTTAAACACAAATCTGAAATGAATATATTAACACAATTTAAGCTGTGAAGCTAATTTTTTTAAATTGTAAAAAATATAGCACAACTGCCACCAACAAAATAAATAAGTAAATGAATAAATAAATAAATTCTTTATTTCAACGCACTTTTTTTTTCTCCTTAAATCTGGTTTTACTAGGTTACAAAGGATTTCGGTTTTCATAATTTACGCAGTTCAGAATCAATAATAAAAAAAGCGTATAAAATGCATAGGATTTCTATACAATAGAATAATTTCTATACCAGTTTAATGATTGGGAACGTAAATCACAAAAGAAACAAGCTTGAAATAGTGTAATGAGAGCTTGAATACTACGAGCAATCGTAGCTTACGCTGAAAGCACTTGTTCATGTCCGATCACGAAAACCAAGCAGCATCGAGCGCGGTCAGTACTTGGGAGGGTGACCACATGCAGTTCAAATATTTCTATAGACATTTCTATTTTAGACACTTCTACACATGTTTCTATAGCTCTTGGTGAAACTAGCTTATAGAAAAAAGAGCCATAATTATATAATACTTTGTTTTTTTATAGAATTCTATAAGATATTTTTGTAAGGGAAAGTGCTGGGCCAGCAAAGGAATAGCAGTGGGATAGATGCTAGCACTGCAGGAAAAGTGCCGGATTGAAGTAATGTGATGGCATACCAATGCTGGTCTGCTGTTGGCCATCACTGATGAGCCAGCTGCATTCGGCTTGGACACTTTTCGACAGGTTTAAGTAATGGCACTCTTGCACTTTACCGCTGATAGCACTGCTGGCTGCCATCTTTTTTCCAACCGATGGCCCACTGTTTCTTTCTTTGCTGGATGTTTTTTGCTTATATATGTATTTTATGTACCCTTGAAAAAGTGAAATACTATATAAGCTTCCGGCTTCATACATCCATTTGATCTATTGTATGTTTATGATACGGATTTTCTGGTTCAACATTATTTAGCTGGATGATTGTATCTTTTGTCTTTAATAGGATATTTTATCAAAATTTGGATGTTTTTTCATATGTTTTATGTGGATTTATCGCCCGCAATGTGCTAGTGAATTAGTGAAATTTAGCATGATTCTGCATTACTAATTACAGGTTCCATCTTTATTTTGTATAATGTCAGTGTTATGAATTGTAGCTAAGTTTATTAATTTAATTTTAGTAATTGGAAATCGATGATGATTTGTAATTATATAATGGTAATATATATATATATATATATATATATATATGTTCTATATTTAGATTTCTTCTATGTATTTATATTCAAGTTGTTCATTACATCGACACATTGTCTGTTAATTATAATTATAATACTCCTAAATGATGTATTAAATTTTCTTTGTAATATTTTTCAAATAAAGCAATTGTTTTACAAATGGAAATTAAGACATGTGTCATTTAAATACATTAAATGCTTTTCAAGCCAATATTACCACACTTACTCTATTCATTTCTTTGAAATGCACAGTATTTTTTTGTTACATCTGTAATAAGAGGCTTGCGAGTATTTAAAAATTGATCTTACAAGAGTATCGCCGTAAGTAAAATTAATATAATATACTACAATTCTGAATTTTCGTAATTTTTCTTTTGTATATGATATATGAATCTACCTATGGAAGTCTGTTTCAGATGTAGCTGGTAAGTACTACTTTATTATACCTTCATGTATGCTCAAATTTTTTGTTACAAGAAATCGCAAAAAAAAATTTTTTTTAATGTTTTAGTAATAATTTACATCCACTAATAGCACAATCCTGTATTTATTTTTTCGTTTGTATTTCAAATCTGACAAAAATCTGTTATATATATATATATATATATATATATATAATTTTTAAAACGGATAATTATCATAAATATAACTTTTTTTGTTTTAAGGTGTAATTAATGCGTTTTTTTTAAAAGTTTAATCTGGTTCAAAGAGATTCTATTTTTCATATAATATTACACATCCATACTCTAGTGAACTGAAATATACTGTTGTTCAAAAAATTTAATACGAAATGCTCTAAACATAATTTATAATCACTATATCCAATAGTCATATCATGTATAAATCGACTTTTATTTCCCGAGCAGTTTAACTGATTCCTATTCACTTACTGCCTATAAACGCATTCCTTCCTTTATGGAAGAGCGCTTGCAGACAAAGGGACGGAAGTGTAAGCACAAGCCGCCAATGCTCCCATTGTGGGAACATTCCAAAGAAACATTTCTAATATTGCTTTAAATGAATATATTTACTTTTGGTTAGAAATGTATTGTTATTTGAAATGTTGCCTTTAAATATTCACTGTACTTGTAAAAAAAAATAATTTATTTATTTATTTTTTAAAGCTTTTACTTGAGATAGTCAAAAACCCCAAAATTCACTTTTTTAAAAGATTTGCAAAAAATGTAAAAGATATATATATCATTCTGAAAAAAATATATATGGTAGACTCTAAACTATTAACTAAATAATTAGTTTAAAAATATTTTGAGAAGAAAAATAATAAATAGTTATTACCGCAACGGGATCACAAGCAACGCAGAAAATGACTACAAAACGACTGCAATTGATAGGAAATTTTAAATATTAACTATTTATGATCATCCTCGTAGAATATGTTCAGACGAATCAAATTTTACTCTTTTCATCACAAATTTAACTGTAACCAGCCTACCTGGATATTAGTATGAAACAAGAATGACTGTAAGATATAATGGAAGTTGTAGTCTTTAAACAGTAACGTGTTTTTCATATTTTACGGTATGAGGTTGCAAAATTAACAATAGGGATGGTCAAATATTAACCCATTGAGAAGCCATTAAATATTCGAATTTGTTAAAAAAATTATAAAAGAGTGTGAATATTCCCGTAATATTCGAAGTTTCTACATGTTCTAAAATGTCATCCCAATCAATATAATGTCACTGCAAAATGAAACTCAGTGGATTCAAATGATCTTTTATTTCATAAACACGAAACTAATTTCTGCACTATTTTAAGAGCATAATAATATTCGTTTGAAGAAATTTTCGTAAAGAAATAAAAAAAATTCAGGGTCAAGTTGCATTCTTAACAATCATTTTGAATTAAATTTAAATTAATTTTTCTAAGTAATGTCTTTTAATTTCCTTACTAATATGAACTGGTAACAGTTCAGATTTAAATCCATCTCAAGTAGGGAAAACAATTTGATTGATTAAACTTAGATTATTGGAAATGTTCGATAAATTTATTTATTGTATGTGTGAAAATAAATATTTCGAATTTACATAAAGTAACAATACAATTCGATCCAAAAAATTTAACTAAAAGAATGATAGAAATATATAAAATTTTGAGAAATGTTTACTGATACAAAAATTTACATATCAGGATCTTACAACCATAGTAGACCAAGTCCGTTTTGGAAAAAAATGAGATAGTCCGTTTAGAAGGTGCATAAAATCTGTTTTATCTACTCTCGCAGTAAACCATGTCTGTAAACAGATGACATATATGAGAAAGTACGTGAAAACCGACTTGGTTCATTGTGGGAGTGGTTACAACAGACTCTATGCACCTTCTAAATGGACTAGCTCATTTTTTTTTCAAAATGGACTTGGTCTACTATGGTTGTGAATGTGTACGTGTGAAAATAAATAATTCGAATTTACATAAAGTATCAATACAATTCGATCCAAAAAATTTAACTAAAAGAAAGATAGAAATATATAAAATTTTGAGAAATGTTTACTAATACAAAAATTTACATATGAGGGTCTTACAACCATAGAAGACCAAGTCCGTTTTGGAAAAAAAAATGAGATAGTCCATTTAGAAGGTGCATAAAATCTGTTTTATCTACTCTCATAGTAAACTATGTCTGTAAACAGATGGCATATATGAGAAAGTAACGTGAAACCGACTTGGTTCATTGTGGGAGTGGCTAAAAAAGAATCTACGCACCTTCTAAATGGACTAGCTCATTTTTTTTTCAAAATGGACTTGGTCGACTATGGTTGTGAATGTGTACGTGTGAAAATAAATAATTTGAATTTACATAAAGTATCAATACAATTCGATCCAAAAAATTTAAATAAAAGAAAGATAGAAATATATAAAATTTTGAGAAATGTTTACTAATACAAAAATTTACATATGAGGGTCTTACAACCATAGTAGACCAAGTCCGTCTTTGAAAAAAAATGAGATAGTCCATTTAGAAGGTGCATAAAATCTGTTTTATCTACTCTCGCTGTAAACTGTGTCTGTAAACAGGTGACATATATGAGAAAGTACGTGAAAACCGACTTGGTTCATTGTGGGAGTGGCTAAAACAGATTCATGCACCTTCTAAATGGACTAGCTCATTTTTTTTTCAAAATGGACTTGGTCTACTATGGTTGTGAACGTGTACGTGTGAAAATAAATATTTCGAATTTACATAAAGTAACAATACAATTTGATCCAAAAAATTTAACTAAAAGAAAGATAGAAATAAGATATATTATAGAAGAAAGATCTGTAGCGCGATCTAATTGCGAGAATGTCGCCAAATTTTGTAGGAATATTAAACAAGACGGGGACGAAGGATACCGCGAAAAAAAAAATGTTCCAAAAATCACCGCCACGGAAATATGTGGCACTGTGTATTCACAAAAGAGAGTTTAAAAAAAATAAATAAATACTGAAATAAAATTACCGTTTATTTAGCACATCCACTCAGGTTCGACGTGCCCGCCATTTTTATGGAACACATATTACATTCTGTGCACAGCATTTACAACAGCAGAGAATAACATGTCTGCAGGAATCTCCCGTACAGTTCGCGATATGTTATCCTTCAACGTAGCCAGGTCCAGGACACCTCCGTGATAGACCTTATACTTTAGGTAACCCCAAACAAAAAAGTTATATTTGGTGAATGCAAAGGAATTTTTTTAATGCTCTTGGTGACTTGTTATCCCAAATTCGTCAGTTCTGGGTATTTACCGTTCCATTCAGGTAAAAGTGGGCCTCGTCTCCCCATAAGATTTTCCAGGGCCAAGCATCATCCAACTCCATTCTGGCAAGAAAAGTGAGAGCAAAACTGAATTGCTTAGCATGGTCGGTGCGACGTAACCCTTGTACACGGCTGATCTTGTACGGATAGAAGTGGATAACATTTCGTAGGATTTTTCATACCGTACAATAAGGCATATCCAGGTAAGGCGCCCATATCCGAGCTACCCCACGAGGCCTGGGAGTGGTAGCAATATTGTCTGGTGCTCTGTTGACAATCGCCGTTACCACTTCTTCGATTGTATCTTGTGATACGGGTTTTTGTTCTTTGCCTGACTGAACACTTAGAGAACCTGTTTTCTCAAACTTCTCAACCATTGCTTTTAAACCATTAACTGACAAAGACCGTTACCTTTACGAATTTTTTTGTGGTTTCTAAAAGTACTAAGAGCGGCTGGCGCAGTGAAATTGAACTGGTTGAGGAAAAAGAATTTGACTAATAGAGCTCGCTCGACTGAAGAAGGAGACATTATGAAAGAAAACTTTCAATGAAACTGCATCTAACAGTAGCACATTACCTTTTAAAGCCGATCAAGCTTGCACTGGGATAAAAGATGTAACGTGAAATTTGAATAAAAAACTTCTTCTGCTGTTGTTGCTTTCTTTGGGGCTCTGTAAGTGAAATTGCAGCTAAAGAAACTTTAGCAGTGTTTATGTAAACTTTTAGCTTTTTATAAACTGTCACCATTTTGAGCTTGGATTAAGTTGCTAAATTCTTTAAATAAACGGTAATTTTATTTCAGTATTGAGTCTTTATTTTTTGAAACTCTCTTTTTCGAATACAGAGCGCCACCTAGTCCCTGGCCGAGATTTTTGGAACTAATTTTTTTTTCGCGGAATCTTTCGTCCCCCGTCTTGTTTAATTTTCCTACAAAATTTGGCGCCATTCTTGCAATTATATCTCGATACAGAACACTCTGAGTACCGTCAGTTTAATTATTGCCACCTTGTATATTTCTCTTGCAAATGTTCTCAAAGTGTATGTAAAAGATTTTTGTTTTGGAAAAGTGATGCGAGGTAGCATTAAAAAATACTCGCTTGTAATTGAAACTTTACTATAACCCCTCGTATTATATGTATATCGAACATATATTCTTTATTATATTTCGCATACAAAGACTCTCATTAATTGAAATCAGGAAATCTGTAGAAGCAAACTGAATAAATTTATCAAAATCGTGGCTGTTCATTTCATTTTCTGTATTTTTTGTTATTTTAAATGTAAATGTATAATCTATAAATAGTAAGCAATCATAGCATTATGCATTGCAGAGCCCTGTTAAAACATTGTTTTCTTATATAATGTTTTATAATTTAAATTTTATTTGAAGATATTTGGATAAAAATTTAGTATAAAAGCTGGTATTTGTTATAAAAGCTGATATTTGTATGAAAGCTCAAAATCCGATTTTATACTGAGCGGTGTCTTTCATTTATTTATTCATTTTATTTTATTGTTGCTGTAGTCTTACACTTAATTTGATAATAAATATATTTAACTAGGGATAGATACAGAGACAAAACCTTTGAAGTCTGAGACTTTATCATTCCATTGACATAAATATAAAAACTTTTAAATTAATGACGTTCGTCTTCAAAGGTAAAATCTACGTGATATTGTAAAGCTAACAAAAAATTCTTTGTTTCTCAATTAATGACTCAAAAGTAAAAGTATGTGCATAAAACTTGGAAAACACTCAAACACATTTCATATTCCTTTATGCAAGAAGTGATGAATGAATTTAAAACATTCTTATCGCTCATGAAGAAAATGTTTAGATGCTTTGAAAAGATAAATAACATTCTATGTCACTTTAAATCATGAGTTCATTTTATTTTATAATAGGAAAAATATCGTTATATAAAATATGGGATATTCCGTTTCTCCATTATATATTTATTTCTAAAAATAGTTATAATTTCATTCGTATTTCGAACGTTTTAACAATGTCTAGACATCAATATATGAATTCCATTTGTTTTATATATTTTTGATTTAACTCGTCTGACAATAAAAAGGCAATACAGTTTTTTTAAAGAAAAAATACAAATGATGCAGCTTACAACCTAGTTACTGTTTAAGAAATACTCTGTGGTCGAATTATATGTGGTCAAACTGTATCCTGAATTACAGTATCTGTGTGTGACTGAGCTATCTATTTTGTTATTTCGTTGGCATTCAGAAAGTATGCCTGAATCTCCAAGAATCTGGTTTTTATGGTTATTTCGTGCAGTATTATATGTTTTAGGTACTTGTGGTTCTTTAGTTTCTATGTATTTTGCAGTAGGAATAGAATGAGATGAACTTTGAACGCATCTTACCGAAAGGTAATCTAATTCTTGATTGTGAACGTTGAGTTCCCCACATTTTGTCTGCAAGCGAAGTTTTTGCATTAGCGGTATGCAAAGAATCTAAGACTGCAGGTTTTGCCAGCGCGGTAAGAAGTCGCGTTTCGTGTTTAAGAAATAAATGATCATTTGAATCCACGGGCTTGATTTTGAAGTGACATTATATTGATAAGGATGACACCGGTATAATGCCAGTGCAGTGATTATAGTAATATTTCATAGATATTTTAATTGAAATTCTTGTGATCTTACAAAACACACAGTGAGCTCATTTTGATTAAAATGTTAGAATGTACTCAATCTTTTCGGAAATAGACTTATTTAATAAGTATTTTTTGAATTATTTCCTCCTTTCATTAAAAAGTAAAATCGAGCTTAATTTTGATCGTCTATATTTTGCCTGCCCACTCCACTGACGAGCTTCCTCTTTATCGTTTTAAATTAATATGTTTTTGTTAAGATCAGTGCCACGGTATAAAGTACACATCCCGGAGGTGCATGTCAACAAGATATATATTAAACTTTAATTAGGTAGTATATGAAGGGAGAAAGGAACTTATAAATATTTTAAGATGCGTGGTATTTACATTGAATATTTGGTGTTGCATGGTGATAAACTCTTGATTCCTTAAAAATGACAATTTATATGAATTGTTCAGTTAAGATTTATTTTTTAAAGAATGATTACTTTATTTAAGTATAACGAATAGCATATAACAGAAAGAAAATATTCATATGTTCATGATTTTTTAATTTTCCTTTATACATTTTTTTTCAATCTGCGATGCTTCCCCCCAAAACGCCTCTTTAAACATAAATTATAATCAATTTTACTCTGATAAAAAAGTAACACATATTTTATAGGCGCTATTTTCCTTTACATCAAAACGTTAGAACATATCAACTTAATATAGAAGTATATTGTCTTAGATAATAAATTGAAGAATATTTTACAAGTATCGCAGACAAAACATGTTTCAAATTTAAATTTAATATAATATAACTGAAATACGAATACGGGGTTTCCGTTTGTGTAATTAATAGTTGATCAAAAAACAGTCCTTGAATGATACATTATATTTATTTAAAAATATTTTAGAAAATGCAGATATCCTCAACCGCAAAAAGACCATTTAATGTAATAGTCGTAGAATCATACTATAGAAAATATTCCAATAACTATTCCAATTGAAAAATAAATAAATAAATATACAACATTTAACCCACTAAATTCACATCTTCTAACTCACTGTCGCACAAAATTAGTTTGACTGAATGCGAAGTAACACACAGACATGATTTGTATTAACAGGAATACAGAAGCGAAAACAATACTCCTTTACAAATAGTCGAATGCCTCAGACGTACAGGTAACGAGCTACAACACAATTAGTGAAATACGATAAACAATTACCATAAATAAATATTCCTAAACAAATTTTGAGTGCCAACCATTCACGTAAATTCAGCTCGTACATCCTCATTCATAATTTCTATTTATATTATCAACCAGAGCGCGAAAACCCATTTGAAAATCTTGATCCAGATTGCCGCTTTCGCTAACCGAATACGAAACAGTGCTGCCTTCACAGTTTTAAAGCCAACCTACAGATCTCACAGGTCCACTGACTGAAAAAATTCTTCTCACTCACAGTAACCCAACTCATGACTGGGACAAATAATACGTTGAGTTCAACAGTTATAGAAATCAGGGTTTTCATTACAAATTTAAAAATCCAGTTTATTGTAAAATTAAAAAAAAGTTCCTGAATGTTTATTAATAAACATCTATTTGTTGTTATTCTAAACATTTTTAACTTCATTATCAAATTTTACTGCATTTGTTCTCTCTTGCAATATATTATGCAAGTTAAAAACTGCCATACCATAATTAGGTATGTGAAGATATTTACAGCCATACTTATAATGATTTCAAATAAAATGTTCACATTATTCAATGCAGTAATTAATATCTAATCACTCACCTCTTTTTATTTTAATTAGTTCAGTACAATTTTAAGATATTTAAACAACTTTGATTTTTTGCGGTATAAAAGAAAAATTAATTTTTGATACGTTAAGGATGATGCTCAAAATTCTCCAAAGTCATAGAAGAAAATTTTATATTTGAGAGTTTGGGATTTTTCTTATGAGGGTTTTTCCTGTTTTCTTAACTTGTTAAGCTGTCATTCTGAAAACATTAAAATCGCTATAATAATATAAATCCAGAAAGTTTGCTCTTTAAATGCTGATGAAAATGAAAAATTAATTTCCTTGTAAATGTCAGTAAACGTTAAAACAATTCATTTGCAGCTGGTGTTTACAAGATTTTAAAATAGTTCCTCATTTTAAGAATTATGTTTGGTGTCATATTTGGTGTAAGGTATTAAACTTTATTTTAATACATCTAGTTACATAGTTTATTAGTATATCAACGGATGCATTTTTGTTTATTGGTTGGAATCTAGTTTTGAGTTACTGCCATATAATTTTAACCCTTATAGTCGTTCTGATTATTTTAATATGTAATATAGTCCATTTAATTGGCGTTTATTACTTCACATTGCATTTAATTTTAATTTAATATTAATGTTATATTATATGTTTATATTTAATTAAAACTTAATACTAATATTTTAAGGTTTTATCAGTTATAATTTTAAATTTAAATATTTTTAATATATTTCTAAAATAATGTCAAAATATAAATATTGTAGCTGCATAACATCATACTCATTATGATATTTTAAAAAAATGTTATACACTTTTGCACACATGACGCTTATACATTGCTTTTCATATACATTTATATACACTCAAAAAATATTTTCTTAAGAAAACGGTCATTTTACAATTTAACATTTTGGAAAATTGTATTTACAAGTAAGAATTACACAATCATATTATAAAGTTTTCTTTTATTAAGGAGAGAGAAACAAATCCCAGATATATGAAAAATTACCAAAATTTAACATTAGTAATGGAATTTTGAAAAAATATATTTATTATTATTTGTAACATTTTCTCAGTAAACCTGTAACAGTGTTGTTTAATTCTACAATTTAATTTTGAAATGTAAAAATTGTACCCTATTGATTTATCGTTCTAGAAATGCACACTTTTTTTAAAATATAAATTAACGTGCATTAAATATTGTTAAAAAACTGTATAGAACTGATGCTTTTCTGAAAATTAATTATTTCACTGCATTTTCTAACTATGAAAGTAATGCGTTTTCCAAACATATTAACCGACTTTCAAAGAAGGATATTGTACAATTCGTTTGTACATGTTTTTGTTTATGTACATTCATAACTCTTGAACGTATGGACAGATTATAATTTGTTTTTATTCGAGAGGTCTATGTCTGCAGCTGATTTCTTTGCGATATCAGTAAGATCTAAAAATGGTATGTTTGTCTGTATCTCTATTTTCGTGTATTTTTTCTTTGCTTTTTATGCTTTAACTCTCGTAAAAATTAGACAGTCGGCACGAAATTGTTAAGACATACAGCATTATTTTACATTTTAAAATCAGGTCGTCGTACTGTAAATAGTGTTTTAAAGGCAAACCACATAAATTGTTATATATTATCGTCTACTGTGCCTTAAAAAAGCGATATTCACATCAGTGAAATTTAAAATAAACGTGGATTACATTCCTGCATCATATCGTGTAATCCAATTTAACCTAAACTCGAAGTGACCTACGGCTGTGTTCGGGTAGGGTAAAAATAATTTTTTCGTTGCTAGTTAGATTTACTCTAATTGAGTTAAGTTCGTTCGATTTAGAAGCTTACTGGTCGAGCTCGGTATCTAGTTTTTTCAAAAGAATGTCCATAATATTAAAAAACTATATGTTCGAATGTAAATGAATATATACGTATATGTTTATCTTTCTACATAAAACTGAAAATTTGGATTGGAAATCTAAATACAGAATATTTTTAATATAAAATTGCATTAAAAGATGTTTTAAGTTTCGTTTCGAATTTCGGGTTGTGTTCTGTGTTCATTTCAAATAGAATTTTCTAATTCTGCTCGATACAATGTTATCCGTGCAGAGCTCTAGTGTGGATAACAATACGAGTTTGCCACAGAATCACGACGGTAAGGGAATATTCCTTGAAATCGGTTGTATTTTTGGTCAAAATATACAAAAAATGTACTTATTGTCAAAGCTATATCGTGCTTCAATTTTAATCCCTATTCTTAGATTTTCCTTTTAAAACCTACTCTTGTTGAGTTTTTAAATATCAGCTAAGTGACTAAATAAGAAAAAGAATAGTTTATTTACAATAGAAAACATTTAGGTGAAACTTCCTGGACTAATATACTTCAAAACATCTTAAATAATACCGAAACACAGCAACTACATTCTTTTTTACATTCCAAGTAACAATATAACATACCGTTGCCAATCCGGCAAGACAAATTTCGTGTCGCCACAGTAGAGATGGGCATTAATTAACGTATTAGAATAAATAATCATGTTATTGTTGTATAGTTCATTATTTAGTAACAGATTAACGAAAAGTCCCTGTTAAATTTATAACGCAATGCCAGCAAAGTATTACTTTTGAACAAAACAACAATTGTTGTTGTGAAACAACTAACTGTTTTTTAGAAATACACATTAAAATTATAATAAAAATAAAATTTCCGAAATTTGTTTTCTATATAAAAAAAGCTTAAAAATGTACTTAAAAAAGTCCTATTTTAAATGCTTACGAACTCTTATTACAAAGCGCCAAAGCGAGAATAAATAAAATTTTGTTTCATCTGCTTTTCACACATCTTTCACAGAAAATCTGCTTTTCATGTCTTTGCAAGACTTCAGCGGCTAAGCAAGCAGCTGAAAAAAGGTGAATAAATCTTAATAGCCGGGAAGCGATTTCGCAATAAACCAATCATACACCAATTCCTTTGAAAAATCTGGTCATTCATTCGCTGGAAAATAACACATATTTTATTATTCATTTTCATTATCTATTAAAGCTTCAGTCAATCGTTTATAATTTGACAGTTATTTTATTGCAAGTAATCGGTACGAAGAAAAGATCGTTTTACTCTTCAGAGTTATAAAATCACGGACCGTGGATAAAATTTTAAATAATTGCAATTTGTTGCGTAGATAAATACGCTAGTGCGTAATGATTTGAGGTGGTAGAGTATTTTGGGATGAAACAGAAAAAGACTATCCCGTTTTTGGAATTGGAATGGAAAGAGAAAGGACAGCCTCGATCGAGTAACGGATATAAGTGTCGAATCGAAGTTTAAAGCTGTTTTTTAATTTCGATTATTTGGTTGGCACGCGTTGACTTGGCAGATGGTGGTTTCTTTGAATTTAAATATTTAAATTGGAGGGAGGGGGTATCTGATGCTAGATTGTTTTTTCGGATGTGTATGTGGGGTTTTTATTTTCTTCCTCTTATCTTATTATTAATTTCGTTTTCTTTTCACTTTCTTATTATTGCGTTTTTAAAAAATAAGAGCTGGAAAGCTTTTTCTTATTTCTGTGATTTTATTTTAATGAAAAAATGAAAGAAAGAAAATAGTATCGTAAAAATTAGGAGGATATTTCATTTTAATATACAATTGTAATTAATTTGAAAAACATATTTGTACGTAAGAAATTTGCTTGGATGAATTTGATTAAAGGTGTATAAATAATATTTACTTATTCCTGTGGTATTCGCTTTAAATATGCGTTAATGAATATGGCTGCAATGAAGTCGGGGATCAAATTTAGCTTTTTTACCAATCAGGCTTTTAAAATAGTGTTTATGTTTATACAGAGCATATTTTATTATCGTTTACCAATAGCTAATAAACGTCAGCTTTAGAGGTTCATTTTCAATTACAAAAATATTTTACATTTTGTTCTGCATCATATAAAAAAACGATTTATGTTAAAATAATAATTTTTTGAATAGTTAAGAAATTCCAAATCTCATACAATGCCTGGATCCCATCAGAAGTTTTATTTAGAAAATGTTTCTGCGTGTTCTAACAATTAAAACAGTAAAAATTGATTCTTATACCACCAAAACTTACTGAGTTATGATACTTTGAATTTTAGGAACTTTTACAATAAATGGAAAAATGTGTTTTTAGTGCCAAAAAACACTGAAAATGCATGAAATTCATAGTGTCATAACTGGGTAAATTTTTATCTTGCAGCAAATAATTTTTCAACCATATACGAATTTAATGGTGTGGATTCATTTCAGTAAAAAACAGCGTCTATACTTATGTCCCAAAATTATTTCAAACATTTTGTTTAAATACCTTCTAATTAAAATATCCGTTGACATCATACTGAGCGATTAGTTATATATGTTAGAAAAATAACAGGTTGTTGGAACCTGTTACCTGTGCAAGATTGAAAGATGGAACCTGTTAACCAAAATTAACAATATTTCCCATCTCTACGCCACAGACATTATTAATAATTAAAATTCCCTTAAAATTTTTCGTAAGGCCGTAGGGTGTTACAATTTTGCACTCACTTATGTTAAATAATTGGTTTAAAAGTACACATATATTGGAATTTCCTGTAGAAGATCTTGGGAATGTCAGAAGTATTTGAATAATATGTATTTTATAAATGGTGAATCTTTTTCTTAAGCGAGATAATTAAATTAGAGATATTTAGAGGTTAAATGTAAAAACATCATTAGCCAAATGCATCCAAACTTAATATACTTATTAATTAGACCATAGGACATCGATTAAAGAAAAAAAGAAAATTTCCGATTTTTCCCATTAAGGGAAAAAGGTAGAGCCATAGGATGATTTTGTGATGTAAAAAAGCACAGAGTTTGTAATAGAAATATTTTGCGTGATGACTAATATTTTAGTATTTATGTTTATTTTAAACTTTACTCTATGTGCTTGTTTACTGGTATAGGAACTAATATAAAGTGACATTTCGTGAGGTTGTCTGTAATTTTATAGAATTTTAGGGTTATTTCGTACTAACCGGATTCCATTGGTTATCTTTGGAGCCCTTTATTATCAGCAAGTACATTTTATTGGCAAGATTATTTCTTGATAATATTCTAAAAAATTCTTAATAATACTCTGTTTGTGTTAGAAAGTGCTTCATAGTCTATGCGTAATGCATGATTTTTCGTTCTTCTGAATTACTGTTGTTAGTCATTAACGTGTACTAATCATGTAATTTATGCATTCCCCTGTTTGATCTAAAAAACAATCATAATTTATGTAATACAATTAAGTTTTTAATCCATGTATATAAAAATTTTATACGCTATCTTAAATAAGTATCGTCACTATACAACAAAATATTGTTTGTTCGTATCCTTCCTTTCACAATTTTATGGAAATAACCAACATAAACTTGAGAAAATAACTTAAGCACTAAGTAATGAGAGGGGTATCTAAACACATAAAAAGAAGTTAAGTATGGACAATAAATATACATATAACCATTTTTTTGTTTAATTTTTTTATTGAAATTTTTACGTTCTGAAAGTATTGTTTTCTGTATAAAGATCCGTGTATATAACCCTTATAAATGCATGTGTTAACTTTATTAACACTTATGTGTCTACGTATGTGTAATGTAGATAAATATATGTGCTCAAGTATTAGTCTCATGTTAAATGTCACTCGCCGAATAATAGCACCGTTAATGTTAAATACAGTAACACTTTGGAAAAGCATGTATAATATATATGTATCAACATATAATGTATATATAAAACTTATGTATTTATTCATAAGTAATGTTTGTTGGTGTATATATAAAATGAAAACAAATAATAATTATTTTTTAAAAAATCCATATTTTTCTTCCACTTTCTCTTTTATATTTATTTTTTAAATTACTTTTTTTTAACTTAATTTATATATTTTTATTTTTATTTGTTTATTCCTTTTACTCTTTTCTTTTCTGTTTATTTTTTCTATCATTTTGGCAACATTTTCCTCTTCTATATGTGCTCCTCTGTAATTGGTGTTTACCTTTAAGCTACCACTAGCTGTCGCATCCTCTGTAAGCTCTCCTCTCCATAGATAACTATACAAGATGGGATACTTCCATAGATCGTAATGGTAATGCGAATGCGATCGTAGAGCCTTTAATAACAATGGGGATGAACTGAAACTTGATGAACTCTACATCCTTGTAATATTTTTATTATTAAGTGAGTATCTATCTTATTGTGATCTTTCTTTTTTAATGTTACATGCTTATGTTTTCAATAGAATCTTACACCGATACATAAACATAGAATAGATATTCTATTTTACGTATATATTATCTATTCTATGTTCATGCACGGATATATGCATATATATATATATATGAGGACGTGAATTTCAAAACTCGCCTTATCCAAAATTAAAAAAATCGAGTTTCCTCTACCAATCTATTCTATTGGTAAACCTGCACAGAAAAAACACTATAATCTTTGAAAAAAATATTTTTATCCTTTATTTTTGGGTTCTTAAAATATTGGTTTGGTTTCAAAACTCGCCTTATCCACTAGGGAGTTGGCAACAAAACTAGCTTTATCCCTGCGCATGCGTAAGACCAACGGATGACTAGCTTACGAGCTACAATCACAGTAATTTTTCTTCATTTCTCTGCGACATATTGCTATTTGTGTTTAAAGATTTTACCTGTTCTATAGTGGGAAGAAGAGAAAAAGAAATACGAACACATGGGCTAGCGAAGAATACATGCAAAAGAAGATTAAAATGTAACTTCAAAATAGAGTAACGCTTTCTATATTTCTTACTGTCATAAGGTGTTAAAAGATTTAATTTTTATTCTCAGACATAAACCTAAGGCATTTCCGGTCCTCTCAAAGGGCACTCATCAGTAAGATAACCTCGAATATTCAACCATATTAATGCAAGATGTTCGACGCTTCCACCAAGCTTTTTTTTCAAGCAAAGACAAAACTGCATAAGATAAATTTATTTTGAAGTTCACATCTCAAACATCCCTTCAAGAAACCGTCCAGATTTCTTTCCTTTCATGAAACATCCAGAAAAGCAAAATTTTCACCTTGAAAGTCTTTTTAAGTGCATCTCAGTGCGCTTTAAAAGGCATTACCATAAGGTACTATATAAAGACTAAGAACCATGGCCTTCTTCAAATTTGTCGAAGTGTATTTCGGAAGATTCTTGTTATATCAAAATTCAGACTGTAAACGTTGTGCTACAGCCACATAAAACTGGATTTTCTTTTTTAAAAGAAGGGGGAGGGAGTCCCCGTGAAGCAAGAGAAACTTAAGGATGTCCACGAATTGTTAAAAAACATTTTGATGAAAACTGGTCAGAAATGTAGGTGCTTACTTTCTATAAAAATATTATTTCTGTGGAACCAGAACAGAAGGAGATGATGTATATATATAATTTTATATGTTTTATAGATTATATTATACTACATTCTTTTAAAAAAAATGTTATTTTAATCATAAGCTATTTATACTAAGTTTTATTTGATTATTGATAAGTTTGCTTTTTTATAATAAAGCGTAATACTAAATTTTAATAATATTTATTGTTCTCGTAAGGTTTATTTTTTAATCCAAAATATTATCATCCGATGACCAAAAATAGAAACTATTAATTTCTTTCAACAAGTATGATAGACGATTGGCAGCAAAACTCTTCTTATCCATAGGTTGGCAACAAAACTCTTCTTATCCGAAACTTTTTTCAATTTATTAATTAAATGAATTAAAGTAGATTTTCCAACTTACTACAATGATATCACAGAGCAACTAGCTATAAGTATACAAAAAATTGGAGGTATTCGATGCACGGGATCGCAGTTACAGGTTTTTCGCGATTTCCCAAAATTTGATTTTTTGGATAAGGCGAGTTTTGAAACTCATGTCCTCATATATATATATATATATATATATATATATTTACATGATGAATGAACGATTTAAGTGCAACGAAAAACAAGGTAAATATTTCGTCTGGAGTGCTATATATCAAAAGCAATGGTGTAATATAATAATGTACGGAATATTTCACTCTACAAGTCCCAGATTATTTCGTAAATTTTCCCAATTGTTAGGAAAACTTTTATAGCCGATGTTTTATTAATTTATGAGGTTTAACGTAATAAACAATCGTTACAACAATCTTTTAAAATTTACACATTTCCACTTTCTTACAGATAAAATAAAAATATTATTTTTGGCATAAATAACGTACAATCAATTGAATAATATTTATAATATTAACATATAAGAAATAATAATAATAAAATTACAGATGGATAAAAATTGCTTTCGAGAATTGTTTAGAATTATTTAAATCAAAAAGTTAAAAATAAATAGAGGTACTGACATTACACTAATAAAAAGTTTATTCGATATGAATAAATTAACGCAATAATACCTGAATTTGATTTTTTTAAATTTAATCTCATAAACTTTCTTAACAGTATTTTCTAGGGTTATTCGTTTATATTACTGCTCAATTTGTTAGTTAATGGTGAACAATACAAGTACAATACAAAAAAAAGCAGCTAAATAAAGCATAAATACAATATTGTCTGCCTCTTTCGTTTTAGGAAAGAATAGATATTTAAAACATAGAGCATAAACATATTTCTTCAACATAGGTAAATTTCGGAGGCCTGTTTATTCTTTCCCTTTGTCGATAGTGACGCTAGTACCGTTGTCATTACTGATTTTGCCGTAAATGTCCCATCTTGTATGTTACTCTATACTCCTCTCTGCCCTATCTGTTCATTTGTGACTTTGCCTCCTTATGGACAAGTGTTTACTTTGGCTGATGACCGGCTGCTAAAATTCTCATACCGAAACGTTTCCTGTGTTCTCTTTTGTTTTATGGTGAATCATGCAATGTTTTATTATTTAACTGTGATTTATCGTAAGTTTTTCGGTACTGTTTCATCTTCATGAGTTGCCAAGCGTATCCGGTAATGTGTGCGAATTCTTTTATGTAATCCTGTATGGTATCTATAGAATCTATAGATACCACTAACCTATAGATATCTAGTACACTCAAAATTAAATAAGTTAAAAATTACACACCACTACGGAAAACACTCTTCTAGCAATCATTGAAGTAATTCAGTTCTATAACTGAATTTTTCTGTGTGTCTCTGTAAATAAACGACAAATCACATGCATTCCATAAATGATAGAAAACGTGTTGTAATGCATTTCCGTGATTTCATGATGTTTCAAGTCACATAACATCATTAAAATGCATCGCAAACGATTATTTTCCGTAGATTCTACTCTAATAGAACTATTTTGTGTGTCTTTTTATACGAACTATAAATGCTACTTATTCTATATTCTTGAAAAACATGTTGTATTTCATTTCAGTGATACATTTTTATTTCACTATGTTTAACATACTGTAACAGGGCTTAATTTCTAAGAAAAAAAATACCGAGAATTAATATTTTGCAGTACAAAAACGGTACCGCGCACCCCCTCCCTCCGTCATCACTCCAATCCGCATATTTATATTTCATATATTATTTGCCATTTTTTTTTTACTTTAGAAAAATAAAAAAATTAAATATATCTACCTGCATATACTTAACTGTGAACTATTCCACGTTTTAGTTTACCACTCTTTCTGAACAGGAAAAAATGCCTAATTTAAATGTCAATTAATCTCAAAATTCTGCAATTAAATAAGGTAAGGGTTATGATTAGGAAAAAGTGCTAACACAAAAAATGAATTGCTCGCAGTTATGCATATATATATATCATCATCATCAGCCATTTTCAATCCACTGCTGGATGTAGGTCTCCCCCAGATTGTTCCATTGTTTCCTGCCTAGTGCATTAGTCATCCAATTAACACCGGCTACTTTTCATCACCACATCTTACTTGAGGTCGTCTTATTCGCCGTTTTACATCTCTGGTGATATATATATATACTAGAAGATAACCCGTCAGAATGACGTGTTTGCATTTTCAAAAGAATGATATAGCATTGCATTCTAAAAAGAATTACGACAGAATAAATTTTATCTTATCTGACTAACAGGAAATGTGAGGTAAAATATTTATAAAAACAGCCCAGTTTTCATTGAATCTTAATTTGCAAGAAAATTATTAACGGAATTGGTAAAATAATGATATAGAACATGCAAATGAACTTCACTCACAAAATTTGAAGAACTATTTCACAAAAACATGCAAATTAGTACTAATAATGCTATTTTAAAATATAGTGTCAATTAACTTTCGTCTTCGTTCATTGCATTTAAAAAAATCATCAATAACCTTCAATTTCTTAAAAAAAAAAAAAAAAAAAAAAAAAAAAAAGGTAAGACTCCAATTCCAAATTAATTTGTTAGATGACAGTAAAAAAGATCACAAGTTATTAGATTGAAAAATCAAAGCTAAACTGTAAACATTCACTCATGATACCACTCCAAAGAATACACTATTTCTCCGTGGTCACACTTAGTCCTATTATATATAATGCAAACAAAGTTGATAACATGCAGAATAATGCACAATTTCAACAGAAAGTTTGTTTTTATTAATTGCCGATAGCTGGCGCCAAAATAATAATTATATAACTTAAATTTTAAAAAGTTTATCTCAGATTAAGTCCTCATTTTTTTAAAACATGCATAAAGAAACTTGTAATAAATTTTGCTCATTAAAAATCAATTTTTATCACATAAGTAAACTGCAACTATTAATTGCATTAACAGATTTTTTTCTCAAATTCTTTTATAAAATTACAAATATGTTTTCGCTACAAAATACAAAATTTTATTTGCATTCATATATACACACATATATATATATACGTAGTACACGGCATTATATATTCATATAATTCATTTCTTCCCAATGTCTTCAGAATTCAAAGAACTTGTTCAAAAGAAATTTTCTTTTTTTAGTTTAATTATCGATAGATGGCGCCAACAAAGTTCACAACCATGGAGTGATGAATAGAAGTCATATGAATAATTTTCATAGCTCCATGTTCACAACGAATGCGATTTATTTTTTCGACAACAGGCGCGGATTCGCTTTGCGAACAATTACCTCCATGTTTCAATATTTTAAAAGTTCAAGACGAAAGAATTAATTGTTTGTTTACTTCCATGCAGGGAGTGATTGATCTACCAATTTAATTTCAACTGAAGTTACCTCAGAATATATACATAATGGAATGTAGGTCATGTCTCAAATATTAATTTATTTTGAATAATCTTTCTAAAAATGTAACTTTTGTGAAGTTTTATTCGAAAAAAATAATTTTGAATGAATAGGACCGAATGGAATATGCAAAAGCATAGGTGCCAATCTCAAACTAATCTTCCGTAATACTTGAGTTAATTTGACCCTGGTTCAATACGTTTCGAACCAGAAAAAGTTTTAAGAAATGAAAATAAGTCTGTTCCACGTAGAAACCGGGATATAAATAAATAAGCATTCATGAAATAAATTTTCTGGTTTGAAATGTCAAATTAATCCAGACATAAATGTCCTGGGTCAAATTAATCCAGACATTACGGAAGATTAGTGGAAGGTTGGCAGCTATGCAAAAGCGAAGTGGTTATTGAGATCCGGATGAGTCCACTCCGGAAGCTTTAAACACTTAGCGCTATTATATGTATAATATATATATATTACTCTCTCATATGTATATAATATGTGAACAACTAGCAAAAACGTTTATAAAAAAAAATTCTGAAAATCTTACGCGCCGTTTCATCCTCATTCCTACGTGAGCGACACACTACGTCATATATAAGCGTTTTCATAGAAAATAATGCAGAAACTTGGAGATGGAAGGGAAAGGAATTGTAATGTAGTCTTTGGTTTTTCAGAATCGCTATTGCCCTGGACTCTAGAGCCCTGTATTTATCAGATTCGGTGAATTCTGACCAATATTTAAATATTTACTGAAAACAGAGCTAAAAACAGGCTCCGGCGCAAATTAAGTACTTGTCTGCAATATTACTAAAATGCACCGCAAATGATTTTACCCCCATAGACCATAATACAGAGGAATTATTTTGTGATTCACTCTAAACGAACTATAAATATTACACGCATCAATTTCAGTACCTAACTTTCTATAGTAAGCCTCAAAAACATATAATTACTTCATGGCAATCCGAATATGTTCACCAGAGTTAGAGTATGTACTGTAAAAAAAAAACCACTGTAAATTTGCCAGCACAAACTCGATCACAGTGGATGTGCTGTATCTTTCTTTGGTTTCCTGACTATATAAACATGAAAAATACAGTAGTTGCGTAAACTTAACAGCACAATGTGCTGGCAGTTTTTTTTCAATTTGGACGCCAGCACAAACTGCTGGCATCCGAATTGCCAGCACATTGTGCTGGCAATTTTACGCAACTACTGTATTTTTAATGTTTATATATAGTCAGGAAACCAAAGAAAGATACAGCACATTCACTGTGATCGAGTTTGTGCGTGAGATGAACAGTACTTTGTACTGTAAAAATGCCGTTTTTTTTCTTACAGTGTGGATAGTTAGACTGCAGATGCAAAACAGGAATACAGACAGACAGCAAGCAAAGGGAAGGGAATGCATCTTGCCTATGAACAATATTTTTCATAAATGATGAATGCTACTATATTTTGGTAGTTATTGCGTACAATTTTATTTCTAGGTAGGATACAACAAAATCTGATAACAATAGTTAAAGCATTATTTTTGAAAAAAAAAATATTTTCTTTCGCCATAAGCTTTACTTTACACGAAAATGTATTTACAAGGAAAAAATATATTATTGAAAGATAATATATTTATCACCTTCGCAAGTTAGAATAATATAAGAAGGAAATAAAAGTGCATCAGATAACGTAGGTATACAGGTATATTTTCGTTTATTGAAGAGAACTAATTTAAAACAAAAACAAATCTTCACCACAATCTCATCAATCTTCACCACAAAAATATGTTAATGAATTTTGTTTAAATGTTCTATAACATAAAAACATATATATATATTCTGAGAGAAAGTAACTACCATGTACCGAAAAGGTGACGCTTTTTCTAACATACATGACATATGTATATACAAAGATACATACATACGTGCATACATACACACCTAAGAGCTAATTGAATATCTACAGATACTTTTGTACATAAAGGTATGTAAATGGGGTATATATACGTATGTGTTGGAATGTAGCGGAGAGTGTAGCGTAGTATATGTCTTAAACCTTTTGGATTTGACGCCCCGTATACACTCCTTATCCGAAGTAAAATTATAGCGTATATTAGGGTGGAGCGTAAAATTTTTTTTTTTCTTATCAAAAACAGGTAGGTACCAAAAGTTGCTTTTATACTAGTACAGTAACTGCGTGGAATTTACCCTCTGAAAAAAATGACTTTTGGGTCTGCGCTTTTGGTCCAAAAGTCGAAATGTTTGGTAAAATTTGACATTTAAAAAAAAAAAAAATTAAAAAATTCCTATAGAGATGGTTATTATTTAATAGTGTTCTTTAAACCTTTATTATTAACTAGCAGGCTACGCCCGCTACGCTGGTCGATTTTTCCAAACGAATCTTGAGTCAAACAAAATGTGAATTTGACCTTGTATTTTAAAACAATGTGGACCTTCACCTAGGATATCCTTCCACAATGCTGAAAACGATGCGAACGTCATCGCGATATTACATTACCGCTGAATTGCAGAAATTTGGAGTTATTAAGAAGCAATACTTCCAGTTGATCATTTACAGTGCATTTTATTAGGGAAATGAGGCCATTATGAAAACAGGAATTAAAAAATTTTCTAATCTAACACTATTAAATTAGATAGCATCACAATGATTACAAAGATTGACCATTGAATACGAATAGTGTTAGAATAGTTAACTTTTGGGTGTTTGTTCTTGAACTCCTGGTCTCTCAGCTTGAGCATATGTGGTTTTGGTAGCTTAAATACAATCTCACTGAATTATACGTTATACTTCGCAATAAATGTCCTCTCTTGACAGTTCTATTACTACTTTTTCCGTCTTTGAAATTCCAGTAGAGTAAATACCGTCAAAAATGTATTAAGATGATTGCATGTACTTTATTAAATGATTTGCAGACAAAAAGGAGTGTTTAACTTTCATTTTTAACAAAAAAGTGAAGCACAAAAATGTGTGTTTTTAAATCTGAATCGTTTCAATAAAATTAAAATTATGTGATTTTCATTGCCTTTACATTTTATAGACCACTTGAAGTCGTGTAACCGTTAACCCGGGAAGCAACTCTACGATTTAGAAAAATAAACGTCATGCATTTAATAAAATATTTCTAATCATCCATGATCGACCTCATTGTTAGGGTTGGGACAAACATTAAAAGTGATGCATCAATATTGTTACACATGCACCAGAGGTAATTGCAAAACAAAATTACCCGACAAATTACGTTCCAATAAATAATGCATTTTTTATTGAATCAATTATAGATATTTTACCAACAAATCTCCATACCTTAAATAGGACTGACAGCGATAAATAAAGTTAGTTATAAAAAATTTTTAGCAATATGCATTTTCGTCAATACGGATTGAAGACTTATTTTGTATTATTCTAAAGAGTCAACACGGAGAAACAAATAGGCTTGATATTTACATTATCAAGTGTAAATTATTCTTCCGTGTATTGTGTAAATAACCCAGATTATGAAAATAACTCTTAATTTATTGCTACGATTAGCTGCTAGGGTGTTCCTCAGGACAATATGCTCTATGATGATCAAAATGTGAGGTAATTTTATCCTATGTAGGCTAAAATGTTAAGTCGACAGATATTATTACATTTTCCACCATTGGAATAGTAAAGTTTTTCCCCTCCATTGAAAGTATTGTTTTTTATGAGGTAAAATAATTTGAGATAAAGAATAAAGAATAACAAAATCTCTTTTGTTCGTTTGCTTCTGGATGAAACACAATAATTTCAGTTATAATGAAAAATCATAAATTTACTAATCGCTAAGTACAAATTTCATGTAATCCTCTGCAATAGGGTTCACTGTCCAGAGTCTCTTTCAAATATAAAAAGAAACATCCAACGGTACAGTAAATACGCTAATTAGCGGTTAACCTGATTAAGGAAAATTAATCCAATATCTTTAAAAAAAACTTTCAAAAAAGAAGAAAATATATGCAAAAAAAAAGAAACTGAAAAGAGAATGACGAATTAAAACGATTATCGAAAATTTATTTCAGTAAGCAATTTTTATTGTAAAATGTTTTCTTTGTGGTATTAAAAATGCATAATTGCATAACTTTTCTTAAGAATTATCTTTAGTACTTAAGGAGGTCCAGGACACAAAAATCTTCAAATTATGTAAAAATATTTTATTTCGTTAAAAATTTCTCTGTTTTTTCCTGCTTAAAATGACATTTAAATCATGTTTCTATCTGAATTAGAACAAAAAATATTATTTTTTTCGTTTTGGTATGTTTTCAAAATTTAGCTTTCAAGCAATGGCTGTCATTTAAATGACTTCTTGTAAAAATGTGTTTTTCTTCATGATATGATTTTTTACTATTTCTCGTATTTAAATTCTTATAACTCGAGAACCGTTAAAGATAACGTATGCAAACTTGGAACATACCATTTTCAATTGCTTTACTTTAATTTTGATTCAGCATATTTGAAAAAAATATATACTTTTGAAAATATAATTTTTTTAATAAAAGTTGCACCACTTTTTTTTTTAATTTTTTTGTTAAATATTTTTAATTGTTTTATAAATTAATATTTAAAAAAAATATGAATCAAAATTAAAACTTATATATTTCTGTTTATTTAAAAGAAAAAAAATTGAAATTCTATAAATAATATTCCGAGTTATAACGATTTAAATTTACCCCACTTTTTTAATAAATTTCAAATTTAAATTTTTTTCTAAAACATTATGAGAAGTTTTATTATGTGATTTTGATTATAAATTATACGGTTAACCATCACAAAAAAATTCAGAATTTTAACTCAATAAATAAAAATTATTTTAAATTGTGTCCGGACCCCTTTAACATTTGAAGCAGTAGACATTTATAAAAGGAAAACTGGCCGTATGTGCTAAAAAAATAAAGAGTGGATTATATTCGCTGATCTACGTTCGATGTTATAAAAGTCGCAAGTTTGGAAAAAACAAAGGAGCATTTTTCCGTAGTAAAGTATATGAAAAATATTTTAAATGTCTGAAATTAAAATATTTTACAATATGCGTGTGCGTGTGGGGGGGGGGGAGGAGGAGGTGCAGACTTTTGAACTAAAATGTAAGTATTAACTCCACTTTTATAATTTTAATTGCTATTTATATAGTTTAAATTTGAATATAGAAAATTGCTCAAAAATGCTGTCTTACGCTTTAAAAATCACCTATAATGTTAACATCCCTGGGTCTGATGTCAGGTTTACGCCTTTTTGGATTAAAATCAAATTGTTTGGGGACAAAATTAAAAACTGCTAGTTTTTCTGTAAGGTTTAGATAATAAAAAAAAAAGTTAATAAAAATATAACAAATCAAAAACAAAATTCTTACTCCTTTGGAAGGTCTCCTTAAAGGGCATACTCAAAATATTTTGAAAAAGGAAATACTAATAAAATTACTCATGTATGTAAAAAAGATCAGTCAAACGTAGTGGCAGAATCCAAGTAGAAAATACGTAAAAAAATATAATATTTTCTAGTATTTGGCGCGAAAAGACGAACGCTGCACGCTATTTGGCGAACCAAAACATTTCGTGGCCAAATGCAAGAGACTGAAATGCATTTATAAATTACTTGTTAAATAAGTATTTAAATGCCTAATACTCAACGAATTTAAACTTAAAAGATGAATTAGTTTATTATTTTTTTCTGTAAGCTTATATAATCTATACAAATTGCGTGTTGCTGTAGTTATTTAATTTTATAAGGTGTCCTCGGCTGGATAAGTTTTAAGTGTATTTTGAATAAGAATGCTATCATTAAATATTTCGATATTAAGTTGTTGTTTCCATGGCAACAATACTTTTATTTTGTTGTCTCTGACACTAACAATATTAAGGTCAAACTGCCAATGCTCAGAACCGACCTTAATTTTGAGTTAGAAACAATTTGAATCCATTTAAACTTTGTTCTAAACAGCATAATTACTATCGTTAAATTTCATTATATACACATACATGTAGGGGGCTAGTAGTGACATTTTCGCCATTTTTGATATTAGCCGTAAGATTTGAACTGAAGCGAAACATTTAGTGTATCATATCATTAGAGTAAATCTTGCGTAACATATTTATAAAACTACTATTAACATTATTAACTTTTTTCACAACACAAAATGAATTCTTCTTAACCTCGAAATTTGTCACTACTAACCCCCGCTACGGGGCAAATTGTGACATGCTTGGGGCACATTGTGACACATAAATGATACATACAAGTACATTGTAACATATACAAATTATGTAAGAAAGGCGATTAAATGGTATATCTTAAATCAAGCATGAGAATTCTTTTCATTTATAACGTTCTTCACAATAAAACACTTTCATGTTTTAATAACATTGTAAATCAAATGAAAATAAAATAGTTAAATTGTTAAGACTGGTAAACTCTTAGTCCTTTATACAGATACTTTTAGAGACACTTATCAATAAAAAGGAAAAAAAAACACTGTCTTAATCAGGAAAGAAATAAAAAGTAAGCCAACACTAGTTTTTGGCCATATTGACTTTTGCCTCGGTAGCCTACTACAACGCGTAGGCCTATACCCTATATTTTTAATCACTCATTGTCATCGCTTGTTTCAACGTCTGATTTGCAGTTAATATTTACAAATATAATAAGGTTCATTTTTTATGTACATAAGGATTTGGTGCATTTGACATGCGCTCATCTTTTACATGCCATGCATTGCACCCAGTTTTCTCCGGGTGTAGAAATTTTGTATTGCTCCAAACAAACTAGACATAAGAAATTTTCGTCATCTTCACAGCTATCCAATACTTGCTCCTTCCTTTTTTTTCAATAACCTAGGTGTAATTTTTTTATGCACTGCTTGGCCTTTCCATACAGTTTCTTTTTTGCTTTTTCTTCTTCAATTTGTTTTCTGAGTTCTTTTGCTTTTTGTTCTGCTCGAATTTTCTCTTTTACATGTGTGCTTGTTAGAATGGCAGATTTCAAATATTTACGAATGGATCGCTTGCCTTTTCGAGGTCCTGCTTTAGGGAGTGGTCTTATTTCTGTAAGACTTACCACTGACACATTGCCATTATCAATTGTCATAGAATCATCTAATTCAACGAGATTTCTTACTTCTGAAGACGGTACTGCAATCTCACCATCACTGATTAAAGTTATTGCTAAACTGCTTGGTTTATTAACAGATTCACATTTACTAATTTTTTTTTCATTGTCATTCTGTTCTTTAACGCTCTCATCTCTGATGTATAACGGTCGATCAGTTACTAAGGAACTTAGGAAGTCTTCATGTGTAAAAATGTTCCTATTAAATTCCCAAATTCCACTACAACGAAATCCTGCTTGAATAATTTTTTGGAGTGGCAGCACTAGGAAGGGCTATTTTGACAATACCTGGTATGTCGTGGATCGACACAGTGCTTCCAGGATGCTGAGGTAAGTAGTGCCACTGTCACAACATGCCTCTTAGACTTCGTCACAACTAGCCCCGCGTTACGCCATTTTGAACTTTATTCATTTGTTTCCGAAATGTTGGCATGATAATCAAATGAAATACGTAGAATAACAGCTCAAAACATAAGCATTTAAATAATGTTAGGGAAGTTTACATGCCTCAGTATCCCTAGTGGCAATGACGATTCCAACGTAGGTCGCAAAATTTACTTTTACGATAGAAAACAAGATAAATATTTTTATCTTGAAAACAACGCAACGCTATACTTCAATACATACTCAGCACACTGAGACAATCAACCTCTTCACTCACATGACGCGACAGGTGCTGCAACCTATTGGCTCAGTCAGGAAGCTCGATGGCACAACTTGCCCCTGGCACAACTAACCCGGTCTCCCCTACATGACAAATCTACAGTTATAAAATTGTATTTATTTAAGTTAAACTTACTTAAACTAACTTCGTATGGAGATTTGAAAAAGTTTTCTTAAAGAATATTTATCATAGTATTATTTCAAATTTTATTGCGTCGCCAACCAGCGTTAAATCGCAAAAAAATGATTATATATATATATATATATATATATATATATATATTTTTTTTTTTTTTTTTTTTTTTTTTTTTTTTTTTTTTTTTTTTTACGTAAGCTAAAGTGAGGTTCTGCCGATTTTCTTTTAAATAAATATATATATATCCGCATAAGAAGAATATTCTATATATTTTTTAAATATTTCTAAGTATGCGCTTATGAAGAACTTCCTTGATATCATCTTTTACATTTTTCAGATGCATTTTTCTTAACCTGGCGCAAAAGAAAAATAAATCGCCAAATCCTGTTTTAATTGCAATATTTCAACTGCGTAATTTTGTAAGCATTACGAACATTCCCTTTCATGTTTAAATTAAATATTTAAATTTTTTAATATTATCACTCGTCAAAACTGATTTATTCTTTTCTTTTTTATTTAATTTTAAATAAAATTAGTAACAGATTTTTTTCTTTTATATTTCGAAGTGTAATAGCCGTTTCAATTTTTTATCAATGATAAAGTTCGCCAAGAAATAAAATGGTAACCTTATCGCCCAAAATAACAGAACTTTCCATCATAATTCTATAACTAATCTACGTAGAACGATGTGTTGTAGCTTAAAACCTTCTCTGAAATGATATCTATCTAACAGTGTAAGTTCCGTCAAAATTGATGCAGTAGAACTCTGAATATAGAGGTTCGGAACGAAATTTCCGTTTGGATTTTATATATATAGTAGATGACTTAACATATTTAAACGATAAAACGATATTTTTAATCCGTATAACTGCAGAAAAACTCACAACTTTTGGTAAAACAGACGTTGCCAGTATGTTGCGTCATACAATTAATTGTTGTTTTGAATACAGCTCTTACCTAGCTGCTTTCAAAACTACCCAAGAGGTACCATGTGGATGTATCTGCATTTCATGTCACAACAGTGCATAGCTCGACCACCGAACTATCTGAGCACAATGTTTTATTTATATATTGAATTGCTATTTTTTAGTCAAAAACTGGCGTAAGTTTTCTATGTATCAACCTAGTCCATCTCTTCTTTGTATTCATAGACGTTGGATGCTGCTGCTGTGATACTCATTCACGTATATTGATACTGCTCGTGTATGATAAGGCAAAAAGAGTACTGCATTGTAATTAATGGAATCTATTCCGTTGTCTATTATCTTCACCAAAGTTGCACTCAGTTACTGCATAGTCATTGGCTGTTCTGTTACTACAACATTTAGGTATTTCATCTTTGAGTATGCCATCATTTACTCTACCTCTTACATTTTTTGTATGCTGAGAAGCTTGCTGTTTAATGTGGCGGCGATCATCAGGAAGCATTGCAATGAGAATTTGCTCTCGATGTGCAAAGCAACCATTACCCTAAATAATTTTTTTGTATTTGTTTTATGGCGTTTTCTGTGATGTTTAATAGCAGAGTAATTTCCCATAAGTTTTTTGATCAATTTTTCAGGTGTGGATAACATTTGGTGCAAACTATCCTGCGGCATAAGCTAGGATTACATACTTCGTGAGTGAAGCTACAGACTCTGATGGTCAATCAGTCCTTTTATAAAAGCGAAACATTTTATTCGCCTTTGTGAGCCATCTTGCGTAGGACAAGTTTCTTGGATTCCTATTAGCCAGCTCTTCTGAGCAATATCTTGATGAAATATCTTTGCAAATGTCTGTCAGATATTTCTAGTCTATGCTGAGTACCCTTTTTTTGATTTCAGGAAATAATGTTTCAAAATTACTCTCTATAGCTTCAAAAATTAAAATAAGAAGGGAATGGCACGTTGACAAAGATTTTCCTATTGGTCCGACGAATCCCTGTGGGCAGAATCAAATTTTTGCTAACGATCTTGTCTAATAAATGATGCAGAGTAAATTCAATGGACTTGGAGGTGGCATATGATCTATTGTAAATAGAGTCCTTCACGGGTCGGGTTTTACCATACCCGAACCCGCAAATTCCATTTTAAGTCAACCTCAACCCGACCCGAACCCGCAAAAATAATTTTCGGCAACCCGCAACCCGACCTGAACCCGCAATGTAAGGAAAGCAAACCATGTTTTAATACTGTTATGAAAAATTATCTACGTATCTCTAATAGAGGTCTGCACCGGTCTGGCCCTCGGGCCACGGCGGGTCGGCAAAATTTCAAACTGGCCAGGCCGCTTTATTAGGACAGTTTTTTCAACGGGCCGGGCTGATAAACAAAATAAACGGTCCGGGCCGGCAAAAAATGAACGGCCCTGCCAGGACGGGCCGATAGCCACAATTAAGCCGGTCTACCGGCCCGATATAAATATTTAGAAGAAGCCGATAAAATTATAAATGGGCCTTGCCGGGCTAGGTCCAAACTTTTAAGTTTTACACGGGACGGGACGGGGCAGGCTGTTTCCGGGTCTGGTAATTCCGCCCCGTGCAGACCTCTAATTCTCTAATATCATTTTTATGTTTTACAGAGCAGAATGAACAAATCTATATTCTTTAATATTCAACTATTGTAAAAGCTTTGAACCGATCCGATGCAGGGCTCTAAATGGTATAAAACAAAAAATCTAATCTTTAAATATGCTTTAAAATTAGTTGCGGTTTCAAAAGTTCCATTGATAACGATGCACCTTCTTTTACACAAGTGACCATCTGGCTTTAGTTTATCAGCAGTTATTATTTTGAAAATTTTCCCGTCTAACATACTGCATCGCGTATCACCACAATTAAATTATTCACTTGACAGACAGGAAGGAACATTTAGCGTTTTGCTGCGTATTGTATTTTTAAAATACGATAAAAATATAATGCAGTTTGTTATTTCGAAGACTGGTGAAAGGATGACTATATACAAAACAGACAAGCACACATTTTGCTTTTGTGAAACTTTGATCTGCGGTTTATATAGGCTTTTAACGGGAAAAAATATTTTCCACATTCTTTTAAAAAAGCGGGTCAACCCGAACCCGACCCGCAAGAGTAAAAAAGCCAAGCCGAAACCGACCCGAACCCGCAACAATGGAAGCCAATCCGACCCGAACCCGACCCGCACCAAAAAAATTATAAAGTCAACCCGACACGACCCGCAACGGGAAAATATATCTCCAACCCGACCCGACACCCAAACCACGGGTTGGGTCGTGTTCGGGTAAAAGCGGGTAACCCAACCCGACGCTGGACTCTAATTGTAACGGTTCATTCTAAACATGTCCCCCGCAAAATGGATGGCAACGACGAACAGAATTCTCCGCCTTTGAATGAGCACTCGCTGCCCATCACAGTCTCTATGTTCACTCAAAAAGTACTAAGTAATCCAAGTTTGGCCCCAGAATGGTTTACCATCAAATGTAATCCACATCTAAAGAAGAAATTTTAAAACTCATGGGAAATTACTCGGCTACTAAACACCCTACAAAACAATATCAAACAAATACTGAAAAAGTTATTTGGGACAATGGTTGCTTTTCATAAGCAGAGGAAATTCTGATTTCAGTGCTCTCTGACGATTGCCATCATTACACAGTTAGATGCGCAGCACATAATAGTTGAAAGATGAGAGTAAATGATGGCATACGCAAATCTGAAGTATCGACAATCAACTTTGAAGCGGATAATTATATAAATCTAATTGATTGGAAAATTGTTGTGGTAACAGAACCCCTAATCAATATGCATTTATTTGGTGTAATCTTGGTGAAGGTAATAGACGGCTGAATAGATTACATTAATGCCATCCACACTGAATTACATTGTTTGCCTTCTCTTACTCAAACAGAAGGAAAATACGTGAAGGAGATCACAGCAGCAGAACCCAAAGTCTTTGGATACAAAGAAGAGATGGATTAGGTTGATACATAGAAAACTTATGCCTGTCTTTGATAAAATATAACAGTTCAATGTGTAAAAAAAAAAACATTGTGTCAGGTATGGGCGAGGTATGCACTGTTGTGACATGAAATGCAGCCACCTCCACCTGGTTCCTCCTGGATAATTTTGAAAGCAACTAGATAAGAGCTGTATTTTAAACAACAATAAGTTGTATGATACTACACAGTGGCAATGCCTTTTTTACCCCAAAAGTTGTCAGTTTTTCTCCAGTTATACAGGATAAAGATGTGGTTTTATGTGGATCGTTTTATCGTTTAAATATGTTAAGTACTTAATAATAAAGGTTTATATAATATTTTTAAATGATAACTATCTGTATCGGAATTTTTAAATTTTTTCGAAAAAATGTCAAATTTTACCCAAAATTTCAACTTTTGGATCAAAAGCACAGACTCAAGCCATTTTTTTCAGCGGTAAAATTGCTCGCTGTTGATGTACTTGTATAAAGGCGACTTTTGGCACCTACCCGTTTTTGATTAAAATGTAATAATTTTTTTCGCTCCACCCTCGCGTATAGCCTTTGTCTATAGCGAATACCCTATGTTTGATTGTTTTTTTATGTATCACTATTCTGTGCATACATACATTTTTATACAGAAGGATATATATGTATAATGTATGCAACAGATACGTATATTAGGACAAACACCGAAGAGTCAAAACATTATGACCACCCCCACATTTTGCAATGAACTCACTTTGTTGACGTGGAGGGTACGTAATCAAGTGGGAATGGCATTTAACTACTGCTAAGGAGTATGAAAAATCATTTTTTATCTTAATTCTGCCTGTGATGGGAAAGGTTACTGATATAAGCGACTTTGATAGAGGGCAGAATTCAATGCCACAATGCCTAAGAACGCGTATATCCGAAACTGTTCGACTCGTGGGTTATTTGCAACATACCGTCGTTAGTACTTATGCAAAGTTCATGAATGAGGATAAAACCATCAGCAGACGTGATGGAGTTGGACGTCGACGCGTTGTCAAAGAAAAAGTTTGTCGGAAGCTCCTCCTTGGTAAAAAAAAATCGGTAACAGACCTTGGCTCAGCTGACAGCCCAATACAATACAGGTCCAAGTAGAGTTATTTCAGAGAACACAGTTCAGCTGACACTGTTGGATATAAGGTTATGCAGGAAACACACCACACATGTGCCTCTGTTCACCAAGCATCATCGCTCCCACACTAGGCCCAATAACATCGTGACTGAGCCACGGATTGTTGGGAGAGAACTGCCTGGTCAGATGAATCACGATTCATTCTTCAACACGTCGATGGTCAGTTCAAATTACGCCTTCTTCCATGATAACTGTTGCTCCCCCTTATACAGCAGGCCATACAAAGGCCGGTTGTTGCGATATTAAGTTTTGGAAAACGTTCTAATGGGCATCTCTCGGACCTGTGGTTATGGTAGAACAGATCACGAAGGTCGCAGACTATCGGAACATCATTGGGGACCTCTTGCACGCTTACAATATTATCTCTCCTCCGAATTGCAAATAAAGTTTTCTAGCAAGGCTCCATGACACATGGCTGGAATTGTGCTGCAGGTGTTCTAGGAACATAATACTGAATTCCAGTTAAGGTCCTGTCAGCCTATCTATACGGATCTTAATATGATAGAGCAGATTTGGGGTGTCATGGAATGGCAGCTCAGAGCTAAAAAACAACCATGCTGTAACATTTTGGATTTACGTGGCTGCAATTTGAACATCTGGTATAATCTGCTTTCGGCCATGTACCAAGGATGTGTGGCATCCATGCCAAGGCCGGTGCAGCTTTTTTTCAGACAGAAACTGAGACAATGCACTATTAGGTAGGTGGTCATAATGTTTTCGGCTCTTCAGTGTATATAGTCATATTCGTTTACATACATTACATTTACTTATATAAGTGTTATATAATTCTTAGATATACATACATAATGTATTTTTTCTAACGATTACTATAATTAATATTATCTGGGTTATTATTTGGCGATAAATCACTAAGGAATGTTTAATAAGAAAGTATTGATTTGAATTCTTATGCTTTAAAACGCTAATTTAAGCTATGGTGGGAAAACATCTGAACATTTATTTCGTGTGAAATCCATTCTTCGTGATAAGTACTTACACGAAATCTTGCTTCCCGTTTTAACAGTGGGTTGTTTTGCAGAATTATAGCGATTGTGGTGCTTTTTCACATTTTACAAAAAACATTACCTTGGGTTTACCAGCCTTAATTGGTATTATATTACAGTAGTTTAATATTTTATCAAAGACAAATATATTTTCTATATTTTTTCAATAAATAAGAAACAATAACAATATTTAGTGTTTCTCTTTCTTTGCGCAGGAATTTATGAACTCATTTTTCACAATTTCTTGTTCAAAAATGTACATGTTTTGACACTCTATTTAATATAGCTGTCCTAAAAGCGTTTCGAAAACATTCCATGCATATTCGATCGAATAAAACCATCGTATGATATTTTTTTCTAAAAAATGGATGTGAAAACTCCATTCCTGCGAAAATTCCAACATGCATCTGTTCCTTTCAAAGTAAAAGAAAAAATATATATATATTTCCAAGGAAGAATGCAATGCATTTTATTTATATTTACACATTCGAATACATTCTGCATTTACACATTCTGCAGATTGAATTTCAATACTTAAATTACTATTAAATATTACTTTTTAATACCTCCAGTACATTCATTTGATTTGAAATATACTTTTATGAAATAGGATAAAACGTACAGCTGTATATTTTGTTATTCTGGTTTTTTATGTTCTGAAAATCATAGATATAAATTATGATATACAGAGTGTCCTTAATTACAAGGGGTAACTTTATCTCATAACTTTTGATTTTATAAAATGATAAAAAATATTATTTCATATTTGTAAAGTCCAATTCAAAAAGTTTTTTAATAACACAAAGCAAGTTACATATGCATAAAGTTACAAATCAAAATGTTATTAATCAGATAACGATTATAATCAAATAATAATTAATATTAAAGTTTCATCAAATTTAATATTCACATTATTTATTAAGGAATATATGTATATTTATTTATCTAACTTTGTGCTACAATTCTTTAATGACTTTGATAATGTTTATTATAACAAAAACTAAGTAGCATATGATTAAATTTAAAACTCAAAATTTCATTAGTCAAACAACGATTTTAATCAAAAAATAATTGTGCTTATAATTCGTTTGTAACATTTGGGCAAATTTGATAAAATTTTAATATTAACTATTTATTGATTATATTCACTATTTGATATTTAATGATTTGAGTTTTAACATTACGTATATGGAACTTTGCGTTATTAAAAATTTTTTTTGAGTTGTATATGACGAATGTGTAATAATATTTTAGAAGTTATTATTTAAGTTAATTAAGTATATTAATTAATTAAGTTAATTAAGTTATATTAAGTTATGATTTAAGTTAACTCCATCATCTGGATGGGATACCCCACCCAGAATGTTCTTTTAATTTTAATTACATTGTTTCTGTCTCACTGTTTGGTGTTTCTTAGTCTTTAATTGCGCAGCATGTCTCTTAAAAGATTTTGTGCAATAAAACCTCATACAGCCAACCAACCAACTATGGAATCTCCCACAAAAATATATAAACACCATATATGGTGAAGTTTTATATTTCACTGTTAACCCCCAAAAGAAATCGAGAAGTCTTACAGAATCGTCTTATAACCTATTTAATATTTTAGAAGTAAATTTTTTTCTTGTTCAGAATTAAAATTAATTAGAAATAGCAAGTATTGGTGAACGCTTTACAAGGTCCCCAATATCTTCACTTTGGTAAATAATTTCCTACAACTGTTTCCGTATATTAATATCTGTATTAATTTTATTTATCATAGAAGATTGTAAGATTCAATAGCGTGAAGATTAATATTAAAAAATAATTATAGTAAGGTGCTTACAATAGTGAAGAACGTGAGAACCCTACATTAGAGACAGGTACTCAATTATGAGAATCTGAAACTAATATGTTTTCGCAAACTACTGCAGTCAAATGTAAATAACTGTAAATACTACATATTCCGGTGTATAAAATGTACTTTTGACGTAATTGATTTTTTTTTTTTTAAATTATACTTCCATATTTTCCGAAAATAAGCGATCAAATTTCTAAAATCTTGTTAAGATTTTATTTTAAGGTAGTTTATACTCCTTTTAACAAAATTCAATTCACAAATCTGAAGCATCCAATTAACAGTTTTTCACATTGGGGTATTTACAAGATATCTTGCGAATGCAATAAAGTGTACATTGGTCTAACGAAAAGACAATTTAAGGTCCGTTTACGGGAGCATAAAGATTTTGTTAAAAATTATGACATCAAGCGTTCCGCTATTGCTAATCACTGCTGGTCCCAAAATCATAATTTTAAATTTTCCGAATCCTCAATAATACAGAAATGCTCATCAATTTACGATCTTGACTTTTGGGAAGCCTGCCAGTTATGGGAAATTTCAAACAGCTTAGTAAACGATTTGTCCTTCACGCCCAATTTTTCAAAAATATGGTTTAATTTTCTTCAGGTCATCTTCCCCCCCCCCCCACACCTTTTTCTCCGCTTTTTTTTTTAATTCTCCCGGAGCATCTGGGCGGTTTTTGATTGCTCTCCCTGTGTGCACGTGAGACCGACTCCATGGCTGTTTGTCAACAGTGATTTTCATTTCGCCGTTGACGGTCGGGATGTAAGGTACGCCTCTCTGGCTCTGTCTTTCCCCTCTTTTATTCCACAGTTTTATTTTGATTTTATCTTTAATTTATAAGCACTGATGATGAGATGTTAGAGGCTTCGAAATAGCTATAAGCTTTTTAAAATTACTTACATTTGTGTTTTGTAAACGTTGTTTCTCTTTTTAAATGCCTTTTGTTCCGCGCATATATGCAATAACTGGTTAAATTCTTAATTCTCAAAAACAGCTATCCTCAGTAGGAAAATAATCTTTCATATTCACCATTCTTTCTGGAAATTTATTTAAAAAAGCTCAACGTAAAAAGGTTGAAAAATATTAAATTGACACTTTGACGCATTTTAATATTAAATCTATGGCACATATGATGTTTAAAGCGTGAAAAAAATCTAAAATTTATACCCGCGCGTGTTTTGAAAAACAGTCTATATCACATATCATCTATAATTATTTCTCAACAATACGATCTGTATGAGATTTTTATTTCAACCACACTGACTATGGCATCTATTACTGTGCTGAATTAGATGGTCATGGTCCGACCAGTTTAAGAGGAGTACTATCACAAAAGTACCATTGGTCTGTACGCAAAGAGGTTTGCTCGCTAACCTCAAAACGTAATATTAAGATTCAGGATCTGTATTTTTTTGTACTTGAGTATGTAATACAAAAGCAAATTTTTGATGATTTTTATCACTACACTAGAAACATTTTTGTTGATTTATTGTAGAGCAAAATATAGAAATCACGCTTCCTCTAACATTGTAACTTTTAAAGTCATTCAACGGATTCTCATATTTCAGCAAAAACAGTAAACCATAAAAAGGTAAAAAGTTTTGGAAAACAAAATTCTTGTATCTCAGATACAAAACATTATGTGATTACAACCAGGTTTACTGCATTATTGTTTTAACATTTCTAACACCTTTAACCTCCAAAATTGTTACAATTGTACACGTACAGGTATGTCACCAAACTTCCTCAAAGATGGAAACGTGTACTAAAATGTGTTATGTTATTTTAGCATCTTTTTTAATAAGAGCAAACTTTTAAAATAGTATAAAGGTTTGCAACCTACTGCCGTAAGATAAATAGGTAAAAATATTTTTTAATTTAACAAAGGGAAGTCCACACAAGGAAATTTCTGAAACTGGGGCACGAATAGCAGCACACCTCTCCCCCCGCATACCCTGCTACATGTAAGTTATGATAAATTATTTTGTATGAAATGCAGAACTCTATTAAAATATTAAATATTTTACTGAAAAAGGTTGTCGGTACTTATATAGATATATATCAATAACTTTCATGCAAAATTTCATTTGTAAATGTCTTTATTCGTTGAAGAACCGAAGGCTTGTGTTTCCTTCTACAAAAATACACACCCTTAACCCTTAAATGCTGGGTGTTGCTTTTCGGCAACATACCATATTTAGGCTCTAAAATGCAATTAGAATAATATTGAAGCTATAATGTCTAATGTTGCCAATAAAATACATTCTGAAAATATTATTAAATCAATTTTCAACATGTAGATGGCAACACTTATGCTGTTTAAGAATAAAGATAGATGTATTTTTTCAATTGTTGCTACTTGTTCTTTTTCTTTTGTTTGGAAGCTTGTGAAATACTCTATTTTATTCTGCAGTGAGCAAGTAAAATTTATTTCTTATTATAGTTCCCAAAATTCTTGTGTGTTTAGTATTATAGAATTTTATAAAGGGAAATTATTTTTTCAATTAAAGACCAGTATTGCCGATTAGTAACAAACTGTTTTTTAGCCGTAAACCATACTTAAAACAAAATATGATTTTTTAAAGTATTTTTCCCATGATTTATTAAAAAAATGAAAGCCGAAAAACATTATTACAATGATTTTTAAAAAATCAGGCATCTAAGGGTTAAGTCTCAAGGCATTATTTGATATGCAATTGATTTCCTTTAAAGTTACAAAAACATACATGCCTATATTAGGCTGCTATATTAGTAGCACTATTTGATTATATTCCAGGCGATTCGTTAATATTACATAAATATTATTACTTCTCATACGTTTGTATAAACTGTGCGTAACAGTTATTGCTAGTGATGCTAAAATCGCATGATCGAAATTAATTATTCTAATTAAATATACAATACCCATATATACACTCATGTCCAAAATTGAGGTCACAAATATAAAATCTGTGAAAACTGATGAAGTATTCACTGTGTTGCCAAGAAATTTGACACAGGGGTATATTTCAATGGGAGAAAGAATAAAGCAATATAACAATATGGAAAAGATTTTAATTATGAATTAAGATACAGGGTATATAAAAAGTGTTAAATCATGAATCAGAGATAAAGTATTTATCTCAAGAAAAGTTTGTCTAATATGGAGTGTGACAACTGTGCACTACTATACAAGCCCCGCAACGAGCTCTCATAATGTTTATGAAGGTGTCAATAAATGTTCGTGGCAACAAAGCCCATTCTTCCAAAAGCGCGTCTTTTAACTCCTGCGGGCTCTGGGAGGGGAATTATGCTGTGCAATGGCTCTTCTTAGACCATCCCAAACCTGTTCAATACGATTGAGGACCGGAGACCTCGAGGACCAATTCATATTGCGAATATAATGTTCTTCAAGAAAATCATCAACAATATGAGTTCTGTGTGGCTTCGCATTATCGCCCATAAACATGAAATCCGGGCCTACCGCACCCCGGAACAACCTCACATAAGCTTCAAGGACTTAATCCCTATAGCGATGTGCGTTGACAGTACCCGCATCGAAGACGTGTAGTGGTGCACGACTGCCCAACATTACGCCGTTCCAGACAAGGATTCTTTTGCCACCAAATCTGTCGATTTCTTTTACGATGGAGGGATGATAGCGAACTCCATGTTTTCTTAAGATGAAGATTCGACAAGAATCACTCTGCGTGGTCAATCTCGACTCATTACTGAATAGAAAACGTCACCATTCTTGTTGTGTCCAAGACTGATGTCTTCGGCACACGACATCAAATACACACACGACTGGATACCGGGAGTTAGGGATGAAGTCCTTGAATCCTCTGTGAGGTTGTTTTGTTTTACTGTAAGCTCGGACTTCATGTTTATGGACGATAATACGGAGACACACAGAGCTCACATTGTTGATGATTTTCTTGAAGAAGAGGATATTCGCCCGTATGAATTGACCATCGATTTTATGTATGTGACCTTAATTTTGGACATGAGTGTATTTGTGTGTGTGTGTATTAATTTTTATAAAAAACAATATTTTATGCGTAATTTGTATATTATTTTAGGATTTTTCTTATTTTATTGTTCACTATTGTTCACAGAAATGGACAAAGTCATTGCTTCACAAAAATTAGTTATGCAGAAGAACCACTGTCAAAATTAGATATAGAGGCCACAAATTTGCATAACAAACAATGCTCATACATACCCTCATAGCGTGCATGGTCACAGTGACGTCGTTGTGACATCCATGTAAGTCACTGTGGTCACGTCACACCTGTGATGAAAATGCCACCACTCAATGATGTCACATTGTGACTGAGATGTGAACTTCTTAGAAAACTTTTAAAAATTACAAAAATTATTCAAAACATGTTATTTATGTAAAATTATAATTTTCTGGCAATTAAAAAATATGTGACATCACTGTTATGTCACTGCTATGTAATGCACGTCACTTCACATATGTGACGAAAAAAACCACCATATTGTAAGTCACAGTGTGACAAAACTATGAACATCAAATTCTTTGAAAATGAACAGAAATATTTTAAACAGTATTTTAAAGAGTTAGAGCCACATAAGGAATGAAAATTTATTGGTGGGTTTCAAATAGTGAATTCGGACACGGAAAGAAAGGGTGGGGCGAGGCATAAACAGGAAAATGCACGGCACAAGTATCGACAAACTAGATTTTCATGCTATATTTTATCAATTTGATATCTAAAACAGTGAAAGTATACTTTTTCATGATTTAAATTTTATCTACCATTGCAATTTAATATAATAATCTTTCACTGATTGTTATTATTATAAAAGTGTTTATCGGAAAAATGGTACGTGCTGGAACTATTTGGATAACACATTTAGAATTAGGAATGTGTGGAAATCTGTACATTTTACATATTTAATATGCAGGGAGGAAATTGTTTTATTTTTTTGTCGACCAGTGGTATTCGAAACACTTCTGTGGTTTCACACTAAAAATGTTCTATTACTGTTAAGACTGCAGTTTTTGATGAGCACGTAGAAAGAGTCTTCAGAGTTTATTCATATACGCATTTCTTGCTTTATAATTTGCATTCAAGTCATATTTTTTCCTGTTAGTGTTTAACGATTTTAAGTAACTATTTTTAAAAAAATTCTACTTCTTTCAGACTTTTAAAATAAAATTAGTAGTTTCCGAAAAAAACGTATGTACAAAATTTATACAAAAACCATGATATAATTAATTATTCGCATTTCAAATTTGTGTTTTAGACATATGACTTTAAAAAAAGTTATTTTACAAATTGTTTTATTCTACAGAAAATTAATATGAAAAGAATGACAGATTGACAAAGATTTTTTTTTTTATCCTCGATATGCCCTTTTCATTTATTAAGAAGATATTTTGTATTTATTACGTGTGAAACAAATTTTACTTGAAAATAAAAAGGGGTTTCATTCAAAAAGAAAATTTTAATTAAAGACACTCTCATAAATTTATTGCGCATTTAAGTTCCAAATCTGTTGTATGCAAAAATAATAATAATAATAATACGGTAAAAACATCTGCTTGCTAAAAATCGTCTGCGCTCGATTTGACACCAGAATAAATAAGGATCAGACAACTTTAGACGACTATTTACTTCACTGTATCACAAAGTCTAGAACGCTTTTTTAAAGAGAAAGGCGGCCGCCAGTTTAGGATAAAACACGGATATTATTACAGTATTTGTGGAGCAAAAAGGTATGTCTTATTTAATTTAAATCTTTTATTCCTGTTTTTATTATTATTATCATGACTTCACAACGACATAGCCGTGATGTCGACATGCCTTACGGGCAGCTGTGTCCAATTATTTGTAATCAGTTACCCAGCTCTTAACGCTTGGACACTAAATATTTGTATATTAGGTACCCGAATCTGATCGTTCGGGCTTCCCTCATCTTCCGACTGGACAGAAGCAGGGCAGTGGGGGCTCTAGGAATAAGTAGGGCAGTGGTTTCCTTGCAGAAGCAAGACAGTTTTTTTCTCTCGAGAACAGAGCATGAATATTCTCTCAGCTTTAGCCGACCAAGAGAAAAAAGACGGCAGCAACCCCAATATCATGCCGAGAGCATACTCAGGTAAAGGCTGATAAAGACAAGAGAGATAGAGTGGAAATGTATGAAGGAAAATAAAACTGCCCAAGCATCATACTCCTGATGACGGACGCTCCAACAAAATAAAAATTTTATGAGAGAAAACTGTGATATAATGACTTGTGATAGAGATAATTTAGCCATGAGGGCCATATGATACCTACTACTAATGCTCCATAATCAAGAGGTTTAGGATAACATCCGTGAACTAGAACAGCCGACTGCGTGAGACATACATACTATTTTTTTTAAAAAATGGATAATTTTTTAGTATTGATAAGTTGCATTTACACTCTTTAGATAATCGGAGTGGTCGCTATATTTTTTAGAATCGCAATATAATAACAAAAAATATATATTTAAGTGTAAAATTTTATTAGCAGATTTACCGTGTTATATTTAAATATGTGATGCTAGACAAATATGCATGTATAAGTTGAGAAAGCAAAACATGAAAATGAATCATATTAAGTCATATTGTTTACTTCAGTATATATATTTAATCAAGAAGTATGTTTACATTGATCATAATAAACATTTGTCTGATTTCATATTCTTTCTCCTTTCTTTCTTTCTCATTTATTTGTATTTTTGCATGCATTTGTCAGACTCCCAAATTAATTTATTTTATTAATTTTCGATACTGTGAATTCGTCCTCTGATTCGAAGAATTACAACAATCAAAACCACTTATCTTAATTTTTCGCTAGACATTACAATGCTTTGGCAAATATAAGTTATTTTTGTACTATTTAATTTTACAATCACATTGTAGACTTAGTCACCAAATTTTCGACGTTTTCAGCACATTTCATGTCAGGACAGCTAGCCTTCGCTAAAACCGAAAACTATCGGTTTCCTTTTAGACATCGTACCATATGAAGCATAAGAATAATCGTAATAGATTCTTGGTTTAAAACATTTCAAATGTCTTTCAGAGTATTAGAAGACTTTAAATTATTGACTAAAAAAGATTAAAAATGGCCAATTGTTTTATTTAAAGATACTTAATAACATTATTGCTTGAAAAAATTAGCAAATATCTTTCAGAGTATTAGAAGACTTAAAATTATTGAATAAAAGAGACAAAAAAATGCCTATTTTTGTTTTAAAGATATTTCATGACATTATAATTTGGAAAAAATTAATGTTCTTTGAAAATTCTGACTTCATTAATGAACATTGATTTTCCTTAACGTAAACATTTTTAAAAAGTTATGTTTAAAGTGAACATACATCGTTTGTTACCTAAATATTTCATGTTGATAACAATTCCGTTCATTTCCATATCCAACATGATTTACATGAATTCCCTTATTTAACTCTCAATTCATATCCATTTATGTACAATGGCTGATATATGTTTTAACTAATAAATCTTCTGTTTTCATCCCAAATGCAGTCTCTGTAAATCCGAGAATATGCAATAATTAGACATACATATTCGAATACATTCTAAGCTTCATAATGTCTCAGTTGCATAAATATGAATATGTAATATGAATAAAGTAAAATTGCACATTTAGTTTTCGAAAAAAAAATTGTCAACATTACAGAAATTTACGTGTTATTAAAATATAAAATGGATTTAATTTTTGTTTTATTTTGTTGAAAATTCATATTGTGTGTTTGAAAACCATCTCATTACAGTACCTGATCAAATAATTTGTGCACATTTATAAAAAATGTGCTAATTTATTTTTCAAAAATCAATGTTCTATCAAAATTAATATACATTCTCCCTTTACCAAATATTTAAGGTTTATGACAATTCTGATAATTTCACTCTGTAACATAATTTATATGGATTCACTTATCTAATTCTCGTTCCATTTCTTTCTATTTACAATACGTGGTATGTATTTTAATTAAATATTTTCCGTTTTTAGTACAAATATTCTATCTGTGAATCACAGGAGCACGCGATATTTAGTCCTAAATATTCTAATACAACTAAGCTTCATAATGTAATACCCCCATTTGCATAAGTCTCATTATGTAGTCAGACAAAGTATTAATTCTCTAATATCGTATCCCATTCAGAGTATCACGCCTCAGGGAATATTTTTAGCATTTCTCCAGATTCAGATTTATGAAAATCGATTAGGTGCTACTCCTATATGGTAAATTATATGTTTGGGCCTTTCAAATTATCTATGTATAAGACAACTTGTTAGAATCCAGTACATGTGATACTCAATTTAATAATCCAAAGTATATTCAGTCATTTCTGTCTCCCATTGTATAAGAATTATAGAAAAATCCCTATTACATATTTTAAAGCTTCTTTATTGCATGAAAATATTTTTCTCATTATGTATTATGGAATCTCCAAAAATCGTGATTTCATAAATATGAACATTTTTTCGAAAATGTTTTTATAATGAATATCCATTGTCCTAATTTCAAATCGTAAAATAAGAGACAATTCTCAATATTGAATATGAGACAATATATACAGGGTCATCGTAAAATAATGCCTAGATTTAAAAAAATCATAACATCGAAACCTTTTATGTTAACTGAGTAATTCTTTCACTACACGATAACTGGTGAACGCAAGTTTGGTTTTAGTTCACCTGAACTCGTTTGCGTGTCTGTGTTATGCGCGGGTTAGTTGCGCAGTCGTCAAGGTCAGCCGACGCACGAGACTGCAGGGCTCAGTATGATGTTGACCGTGCAACAAAAAGCTCTGAAAAAGCCGCTGTACACTGACTATTGACTTTGGCTCCACATACCAAATCACGCACTGTGCTTTTTGTTGCACGGTCAGCATCGTACTGAGCAGATGGAGTCTGGCGCGTCGGCTGACCTTGACGACTGCGCAACTAATCCGCGCATAACACAGACACGCAAACGTATTCGGGTGAACTAAAACCAAACTTGCGTTCACCAGTTATCGTGTAGTGAAACAATTACTCATTTAACATAAAAAAGTTTTGAATGTTATGATTTTTTTAAATCTAGGCATTATTTTTCGATGCCCTTGTATTTTTAAATTATGAGATGTCTTAATTTGAGTACAAAACATAATATATATGAACTGGCGTTCATCGTTTTTTTTTAATTTAAGAAATTTTATATCTGTTTTTAAATAATTCGTTTTACACGTTGTGTAGAAATTCTTAATCTATAAAGCATGTGATATTTAGACACAAATACTTGAATGCATATTAAGCTTCAAAATACAATATGTCATGTTACATATGTTTTATTATGCAGTCAAATAATATATAAATTCTCATGCGCTGCAATATCCTATTCACTACATCCAACCTCGGAAAATATCTTTTACCAATTCACAAGATAACGATTTGTGACATTTTAAACAAATTTACAAAAATCGTGATCTTCGACGGGTTTTTTTATACAATAATTAAATTATTTGAAACATTGAAAGTATTTCTATAGAAAAATTATTCTTTCTTTCATTTATATTCACTAAATAGTTTAACAATGTGAATTATATTTTGTCTATAAAAGCGTAAGTGTCGTGAATTTCATTTGATCTTACCATTGTGCTTGAGAACAACAGTGAAATAGATTTCAACGTACAGCGTGTCGTTAATTCTAAATAACAACTGCATCATTTGCAACTGAAACATACTTGGATTTACTTCTTTAATTCTCAATCTATCTGTATTTATTTTAAATGTGTTTTAACTAAGTATTTTTTTTTATCTTTTGTACGAATGTATTAAATGTAATGCACTAACAGTAAGCGTGAAATATTTAGATCTGTATATTCAAATACATACTGAAATATCGGCATACTGGAATAAGCCGAGTTAGATATGCTTTACTGTATTGCCAAAAAAGTATTAATTGGAGTAAATCTCACATCTCATGCAAAGTGATACACCTTACAGATATTATTTTCGCGTTTCACTTGGTTAAATTTAGTGACAATCTATTGAATTATATCCTCATATGAAAAGCAAAATCTTTGCTACTTTCAAAATATGAAAGAAAAGAATTCTTGAGCTCATCTATGTGTACTGAATAATTTAGTAATCTGCATTTATTTTATTAATAATTATGTATTTTTTTTATATTCTTCCTTGGCTAAATATCGTGCTTGCGAATAAATTTTCAATAAATTTTGACGTACTGCGTATCGTTTAACATTCATGAAAATTTGACCAAGTATAATCTACCAAATAATATACTTTGATGCATTTGATTCAATCCATGACTGTTTTGCTACAATACTTGAATGTGTCCAAATAAATTTTACGTTTTCATTAGAAATGCACTAATCATCCAATACATATCTGAATTACATGAAGCATTCGATATTTAGACCTAAATATTCAGGTGTACAAACAGTACTCAGTCTATATCTGTTTACTTACAATATATGATATGTGTCTAAATTAATTTAATGTTTTCATTACAAATGCACTATATGTGAATTATATGAACCGTTCGATATTTAGATCCAAATACTCATGTATACACTAAGCTTTATTGTGTTATATACGGAAATGCATGTCTCATTATATGGCCATGCAAAGCATTAATTCTGCTAAATGCTATATCCCATTCAGAGTATCATACCTTAGGAAATATATTTTGGCACTTTATTAAATTCAGGTTTGGACAATAATTTCTGACAATGTGTTAAATGCTATTTTTATTCGACAAAATACATATTTGGTGTTTTCAAAATATTATATAGAATAACACTGCGCGAATTATTTTATGTGTGGTAAAAAAAAAAATTAATACCCTGAAGAATATTTAGTCAATAAATATATAACGACTGTATATCCTGCATGAGTAGATCATGCAGTAGAGTACTGTACTTGAGAATAATTTGTTACATATACATTAAGTTTAGTTGGGGTAACTGGACCCACGAGGTAACTGGGCTATAGGCTACTTTATAAAATACCGCTGATGTATTTTAAGTTTTAGCTTTTGTGAACAATGCCCCTTAACCTCTACTTCCTAAAACAACATGCGTCAACTCAATCATAACTCTCTCTTTGCTGTGATAGGTTGTCGAAAATTAACTTTTCTTTTTTAAAAAACAACGTCAGTTTGGCTGAACTTCCTCGGTATTTTATTAAAATACTGTAAGTACTTTTATTAAACAATTTTTTTTTAAAGATTAGGCATATAACTACGTTAATATTATTAGGTATCTATACTTAATTACTTCATGTTTCAAATGTAAGCCCGTTGTCCCAGTTACCCCATAATATTTTCAAAAATGGGGTAACTGGACCATGCTGGATACAGTTTCCCCAATAGTTATAAATAATTTTTTTTTAGTTTCTCTTACAACGGGAAGTAAATTTATCCATTGTTTTTTGGTCACAATAAAGAAAATTATAGAATACCTTATTCAAATAACATAATAAAATTTTTAAAAAAGCACATTGAGTGGTATCAACCCAAATTTCTCGACTCATTGAGAGGCGGTGTTGCTGTTATGGCATCACATAATTTTAATTTCTAATTGCCACATTGGCACCAGAATTTTATAATGAAAATTTCACCTTTATTAAGTACGGGAAAATTACTTTTACTTGATTTCAAATAGATTGTCTTGTAAATACTGGTGTCATTAAATTATTTCAACATTTTACGAATGCAAGTACCTTGCTTCTGAAAGCGAGATAGCCAAACTTTGAAATTGTACGATACACAGGTGTCTCATTCTGTTTTGTCTCATTCAGGTGTCTCATTCTGGGAAACTTTTATTGTTCCTACCACTATTTTGAAAATAATATCTTCATCACCCCTTTCTTTAGAATATGTTAAATAAAATGATCATGAAGGTAGCTCATTAACAGTTCTGGTAGGAACAATAAAATTTTCCCTATATAATGCGACCCCTAGATACAGATAAAGTACTTAAGTACTTACGTAGCCCTTTGTTCATAGATTTACCTAGCTATTTTTTCCCTTAAAATACCCATGTGACTTTTATACTTATTACCTATACTAAAGTACATAAGTACGTACTTAATTTTCATGTTTTTGGTATAAATAAATCTAATATTTACCCTTTTTGTGCTTTTTTTAGACACATTGACAGCAAAGGTTTCCCTTACAACGCTCTTTATTGACATATCATTTATAAAATGCCTGGTTTTAATTTTTTTAATTGTTTGTTCACACTTTTTCAAACAGGACCTGATATCCCATATAAAAAAAAATAAACGCGTGTGGAACATAGACCCTCTTGGTCCAGTTACCCCATTTTTATGGGGCAACTGGACCCATGAGGAAAGAAAAATGAAATACGCATATTTTTATATTTTTAAATATTAAAATGTAATTTTGAGCATTTCCGTCTGATAGTGGGAACCTAACTGAACACATTTACAGAAGTTCAAACTTTAATTCAAATGAACATTATCTTTTTGAAGCTGAATTGTCAGAAGCTTCAGAGTCACATTGTAAAATCATGGACCAGTTGCCCCAACTAGCCTTTTCTTCATATTATTATACGTGAGAATAGTATTTACATATTTTAATTTTGATATTATTATGCGTGAGAATGGTTTGCTATACATGGTGAATCAGGAATGATTCTTAAAATTTGGTGGAGAGGTCGAAAATAGCAAAAAAAGACAATCGCACATAGTATGGGTGCAAACGAAAGCATGACGTTGTCGAAGTCGCTGTGTATCCACAACTTCTAATCACTAGCAAAGCTCTCTGATAAGCTCTGTCCAGCCGGTCATCTTTCGACAAGATGACTCTGTAGAAGTAACATGAATAATTATACGTTAAATGAATACGCAGATAGGCATGCGACAGTGTAAAGCCATCGCAGAGATGCTCAAATGTATGTAGAAGGCTACCCAAATCGGCGCAAACGTTACCATAGAATGTTTGCAAGTGTCCATCACCAACTGTGCGAAACTGGATGGGTCATGCATACTTGCCAACCTCCCGCTTTTTTTTAAATCAACAAAAGACACTTTAAACCAGTAATTGTATTTAAAAGTTTCGATCTGTTATGTTTCAAATGACTTCCACATAGAAGCAAGTAATATTAATTTAATAAATTTTCTGGTTGTAAGTCTGCTTTTTCATTAAAAAAAAGCAGGAGGCTGGCAAGTATGGCTCATGATAGAGGTACACTCTGTCGAAAAACAACCAAGTTTCAGCACACGAGGTATTGCTCACCGGTTTGATATTTCGCACTGAACAGTGCAGTGGATACTGAACGAGGAACGTTTGCATTCGTTTTTAGATGTTGATGAATGCGTTCAAACATTTTCATGCTGAGGTTTGAGCCAGTTAGGGTGGCTTTCTGCATACATTTTCGCAGCTCTCCAACCGCTTTCCTCTATCGCAGAGTAAATTAGATACATATCTGCATATTCATTTTACGTATTGCTCATATTACTTCTGAAAAATCACCTTGTCGAATGACGACCAGATGGACATATCACAAAGCTTTGCGCATGATCAGAAGTTGTGGATACACAGCGCCTACTACAATGTCATGCGTTTGATTGCGCTCATACTTTACTAAGAGAGATTCTCTTCTTTTGTTATTTTCTACCTCCCCAAAAAATTGGAACGATCAACCCTGATACAGCCTATATATGTTATACTTTTGCGTAATACATCATATAATGCTAATGGCAATTCCATCATCTGCAAATCTAGAACATAATTTACTAAGATTTGATTTGATATTTCACAGTTAATCCCTAACTAATTACAATACGCGATATGAAATTAAATTTTGTTTCTGTACAAATGCACTTTCTGTGAATTACAAGAACAGCATGAGAAATTTAAACCTAAATATTTGAATGTATACTAAGCTTCAAAATGTACATATGGAATCGTGTATGTATCTTTATATAATCAAAGTATTAGTTCTATTAAATCTCATATTCCATTCGGAGGATCAGGCCTAAGGGAATATCGTTTACAATTACTTTAGATGAGGATTTATGATAATCTATTTGATGATCTCGTTACATGTCAAATTATCTTTGGGGGCTTTTGAAATGTTGTTTCAGAAGAATACCCATTTTTTTAACAATTTCCATCACAGTTGAAAAGTGTTTATGATTTCGTTTGTTGGTCTGTATGCTCGTTCTTACTCTGACTCTCCTAAATATACTTTGACATTCACGCGTTTCATGTATGCAGTGATGGAACAGTGTAGCACCAGAGAATCAATTGACACCACAAAACTTTGTTAGTATTCCTCGTCTTATTTCAGAGATTTCTAAAAGGCAAAGAATACTATTAAATTTTAGTGGTGAGAATCGCCAAACTGCTGCGCCACTGTCCTATCACTTGCTGTTTACTAGGCATGTATCTTATTGAAAACGACGTTCTGTAGCATTTATAGTTCGATTACAGGGACACTGAAACCATCTGGATACTTTATGGTCTATGGACGAAAACTGTTTTATGTGCATTTTAATGATGTTATAATACTTCAAAAATTATGAAATTTATGTAGAATGTCGATGTGCACTACAGCATGTTTTGTATTGAAAACAATGCACGTAGCATGCAGAATTAATTTACAAGGATAGAAAAAATAATTGTATTGTATTACTCTCAGTAGATAGTGATTGTTTTAAATGTGATTTGTGAAACTGATGTACGTTTTTCAAGCGCACGATAACATCTTCTACAGTAAAATTGGACAAGTAACATTTAATGTTCTTACACAAGGTAATAATAAAAAAATAGATATGTAATCGTCTCTAAAAGTTATTTGTAAGAAGAACGTTTTTTGTTATCTTACGGCTTTTCACGTTTAAATAAATCGCGGTGTATCACACTGTTTCATGACTGATGTATGTCATTGATGGTTACTAGGCATGTATCTTATTGAAAACGACGTTCTGTAGCATTTATAGTTCAATTACAAGGTCACTAAAACAATCTGGATACTTTATGGCCTATTGACGAAAACTGTTTTATGTGCATTTTAATGATGTTATAATACTTCAAAAATTATGAAATTTATGTAGAATGTCGATGTGCACTACAGCATGTTTTGTATTGAAAACAATACACGTGGCATGCAGTATTTTACAAGGATAGAAAAAACAATTATATTCTATTACTCTCAGTGGATAGTGATTGTTTTAAATGTGATTTTTGAAACTGATATACGTTACTGAAGCGCACGATAACATCTTCTACAGGGAAATTTTGACAAGTAACATTTAATGTTCTTATGCAAGGTAATAATAAAAAAATAGATATGTAATCGTCTCTAAAAGGTATTTGTAAGAAGAACGTCTTTTGTTGTCTTACGGGTTTTCACACTTAAATAATTCGCGGTGTACTATACTGTGGGTATAAATTGTATCAAGCCTATACAAGGATACCAAAAAATATATTTTCCATTCACGATTATCTTCTGTGTATGGGAATTGCTGAAAATGAGTTTTCAAATATGTTGCTCGTTTGAAACTAAACTTCTACTTGCTTTAAACTGTGTACTATATTTTACCTACTACGTGGTGTGAGTATAATATGAATTAATATACATGGTTGCACAAAAAGCATGTGAATGCATTGCCGTTTGTTAACGATAATTACCAGGAAAACGTTTCTAGTTGTATTATTCATTTTCCAGCTGAATTTCATTTTAGTTTCACTATATGATATGCATAAAAGACTATAAATCGTATACAGTGAAGAACAAAAATAATGTATACATTACTGCTAAGAGCAATCATACATGATTTCTCATTTTTATTTCTGTTATGAGTGATAACTGTTATTGGTTCAATGAACTGCAGCTATATATGAGGTGTTCACAACCATAGTAGACCAAGTCCATTTTGAAAGAAAATGAGATAGACCATTTAGAAAGTGCATAAAATATGTTTTATCTACTCCCGCAGTAAATCAATCTTGTTTTCACATACTCTCTCATATACAGCATCTTTTTACAGACATAGTTCACTGTGGGAGTGAATAAAATAAATTTTATGCACATTTTCAGTGGACTATTTCCTTTTTTATCAAAATGGTATCGGTCTATTATGGTTGTGAGGTCTTCATATATCGTCTGATCTAAACTTGATACCTGATAATACTTGGTTCTTAGTACATTTTCTGAAACTAAGAATTATTTGTCTTTACGAATGTGAAATCTATTAATTAAAGCGGTAGGAGACTGCACTGTGCAGACCATCTCCTCATCGAATTGACGGCTTAAATTTCAGAATTAGACAGAGCTTGATTAGCTTATTAAAATGCATCAGGTCTGCCAAGTCATATCGTGGTGGAAACAACATGCGAACATAATTTTAGTCATTGATCGGTAGGTTTATCATTGTGTTTCCCTGCACCGAAAGGAATGAAAACATGGAGGGCTGGGAAGAGGGAAACACAATAATAAGCATACCAGTAAACCACTAAAATCGAGTTTGCAGGTATTTTCAACCAAGATATGACCAGATGCAATTTAATATCCGTATCGAGTTTTAATTAACTCTGGAATTTGAGCCGTCAACTCGATGAGGTGATGGTTTGTGAAGCTCCTCCTGGTCTAAATCTAATAATCACTGAAAACATATATTGAAATGGTTTTCAATTACACATAGCATTTTCTTGAAATTATTGAACGCAAGTTACATTTTTTAAGTATATTTTACACTTACCAAGAATACTTTTATTCCAAGTCAAATAAACATGTCTGAACCAGAAAATGTATCTTATAAAATGTCATTTAGTTTCTATTTTGAACTGATTTTGTTTTAATTATTAAGACAGGTTTCTGATTCAAAATGTATTCATTTGTCCAGAAAAAAGGAAAACTGACAGATTTATTTAATAAACAGAAAATTGACAGCTATTTAACGAGTATTTTTAGTAGTAGCGTAAAAAAAAGTTATAGAAAATGCAACATGCTTACAAATTTAAGTAAGAGTCTTTCATTACAGGATTACATTATTTAACAAAGAAATTTTAATCTCTAAACATTTCTCTTTTTTTATAAAGGTTTTCCCCCGAAATATGGGCAGAACCAATTTTTCATCTTATTTAGCAATCTGTAATGTGTTGTACCGGAGTTCGAGTACCTTAAAAATATAGAGCTTTAAATAAAACAAAAAAAATATTCTTCTAAATTTTTCAAAACATTAAACAGCTGCCAAGCTCCCTATACTCTTACGTAGTATGCGGATTAATTTGACCCAGTTTAACGACATATGGAACGAGAAAATTTATTAGATGAATTTTTGTTTATTGAATTTCAGGTTTCTATTGGGAACTTATGTAATTTTATTTCTAAAAAAAAAAAAATCTGGTTCAAAGCGTGTTAAACGTGGGTCAAATTAACACACATATTACGGAAGATTAGTGGGAGGTTGGCATCTATGCATAAAGAAACGATAGAAATATTTTTCGTGTTTTAATATTACGTTAAAATTAGAATTTCCTTTTATTAATCATAGGATAGGTTTCTTATTTCATATTGTACAAAAACATTCTAAATGACGGCGTACAACAAACTCTTCTTGTAATAAAATTGAAGGAATGTAAACTGCTTAAATTTTTATATTAACATAATAATTTCGTGTTTAAATGTTAAAAACTGAAATATAATAAATTTCTTAATTGACATGCTTTAAAGATTTCACTTAATTAAATAAATGATTTAGGTACTGTCATACACATACGTTTTATGTAAAGCTACCAAACATGCTTTGAGAAAATATTTCATTTGAGAAAGATTTTCAACATAATTCCACATTAGATTTTGCTTTAAATTGTCTTTATCAGTTACTATTACATCTATTTTTCATTTATAAATACAAATTTCTATTCGCGTGTACGCTTTTCAATTTATAATTAGCTTGTGGAGAATTGTATCATTCTAGATATATTATTTATGCACATATATATCTTTGTCATTATTATTTTTATTGTTATTGTATAAGTAAAAGATAAAATTTCATAATTGCTTTTTGATCCCCTGAGTGTTTGCCCGTATTTTTCCAACAATTTTAAACTGTTGTAGACAAAAATATTTTAAACAGAATTTTATTTCAAGGTGTATAACAAACAAAGGCCTATGAAGTGTATTTCAGAAACAATCAGGGAAAGAAAATTTTAATTAAATTAATTTTTATAAGCATTTTTATGAAAATGCAGGAAAGACCTCAAGGCGCTCGGAGGTTTAAAAAGCGTATTTTTTAGCTGATAAAAACTTATTTTACATTACATTTACATAATGAGAAGCTTGTTCAATATTAAATTATTATCATCTTTAAGTGTCATAAAATATTTTTAAATAATGCATTTTAACTAATAATTCATTTTAAATATGCATTTTATGCAAAAATACATTTTATACTATGTATGATGCACCAGATCGCGAATTATTCCAAACTCTCTTTAGCACAAATAAGAAGAATTTTCCCCAAAAAAGCTTTTATATGTTTAATGTTTCAATAAAGGCAAAAAACCTGATATGATATACTGTTTATTCCTTATTATGTTTTTTGTTACACTTTAAATGTGAATACATTTCATTCAGAATAATTACGATGCATATTTTTATTCGTATTCAAACATAATGTATTATAATGTATCCAAAAGTAATTTCATAATGTAGAAATAACCTATACATTAGCAATTTAGAAATAAAGACGCAAAGAAAAAGATAAAGGAAATTATACATTAAAATTAAAAGTACCTTTCATATTTATATTAAAAAATACCCTAAGTATGCAATACGATAAGCTGTAAAATATTCTTCTATAAATGATATAAATAGGTTCTACAAAAGTAAACAGCTACGAAATATTTAGTATGCTAACTCTTAAATACAGTATATTGTTTTTTAAAAACTGAGTTGATATTTATTTCATATTAATACGAAAAGCAACGTGTTTGGTTAATCTCCTTTAACAAAGACAAGATGCTTTAATTTTCTCATAATGTGTAACTTTTCATACATAGAACTTCAAGTACAGTATTTAATAAGTAAGGGAAAACATTTCTCAGAAGTAGGTAATCAAAACTCGAGGCCACTGAACAGATCTCTACCTAGGCTGCCGAACCTAAGGTACTATCTCTTTATGAGATTGATAACATAAGTGATGTAAAAGTTCATTGGTTGAGACTATTTTAAAGAACGACCAATCATCTTGAAAAGTCAGTCATTCTCACCAAGAAAACGTTTTTTAACTTGTCTCACTCGTCTATTCAAACTTTTCCAGGTTATCGCTACTGTATGGAATGTTGGTTTGAGATAGTTTAAGCAAAAACTTCTGCCTGAGTGCAATTTGTGCATGCAAGCTGTGCGTATTTTGCCACTCTCATATAGAGGTACCCTAGTGAAACGAATTATTTTTTTCGTGCTTGAGACTGAAGCAAATATCGCTGTACTGCAATAAGGCACAACACATTGGCGGAAATTCTGTAAAAGCTAATCAAAATCAGAAAACAAAAACTACATTCTTTTTTACACAAGACGTTCATGATCGTCCATTTGCGCCCTTAACGCTTATGTCACTCACCAAAATTGGCCCTTGGTCCCAATGACCCGGTACCCGGGTACCTGATGCGATTTTAGCATACGCGAGACATACAAAACCTATATTTAATAGCATGTAACTGACCCGCCTTTAGAGAAGAGGGATTGGATACATTTTTAGTGATATTAATTATTTCAGGTATCAACAATTCAAAAAAAGATCACACATTTGAAATGTGGAAAACAATCTTATATCCATTATTTCGAACAAATATGAGGGTAAACCAAGTCTGAAATATTCTTAGATTTATTCGGTTTGACAACAGAAACACACAAGTGGAACGTCTTCAAAATGATAAAACTGCAGCAATTTGTGAATTATGAACTATGCTAAATCATAACCTATTGAAACAAGTCGGGAATTGTACGTCAAACGGGAGTCTGCACTATAGCTAGTTTTGTAAATATTCAGATCTTGGTGCAATAGCTGTTGCACTCTTATGCGAAAATGCATGAATTCAAAATTTACTACGTTTATATATATGAAATTCGGAAATTCGGAAATAATATGACTCAGTTTTAAATATGACTTAATCGCCATGTCAGCCTAGAATCATTATTGAAATAATTACGTATGACAACATTTAATAGAATAATCACCATGGCAACCAAGAATCATTAACTGTTATGGGAAATCATTGAATGAATTACGTATGATAGGATTTAATAGAATGACAAAACTCTTATTAATATCGTTTTATGGTTTCCTTCGATTTTCATAAATTTTGAAATCACTCTACAAAATTTTAGAACTATTGTATATATTAAATTTTAAACCATTCCGTCGGGTAGTTTTTGTGCTGTTATATGCGGACAGACGGAACGGCCAGGCGACGATTATAGGTGCTACGTATTTATATAATTACGAACGCACCTAAAAATTGAAATCGACGGAAGACTTAATGGTTGACGAGCTGTTATTTCCGTATCAAAGAAGAACAAGATTCACAATATTCCGTCTGAACTGGGTAAAAATGGGATCAAAATATAGTGGGTATGTTTCATTAACACGTTCACGCCGGCGCGGTGGGTCACACTCGGCTGTCTCAGAGCTGCCAAGCCTTTGGCTCTTTGGGTACCAGTATTTTAATGCAGAAAATGTTATTTTATTTAATTAGAACAATTGGGCGATTTAAAGGAACAATATTTTCTCTAAAATAACAGTGGTGTGCAAAAAGCCGGAGACTTGAAAACTCTGAGACAGTCGACTGTGACCCACCGCGCCGGCGTGAACGTGTTAAGGAATTACTTTGCTCAGTACAATACAAGTAGATAAAAGACAACGTTAGTAGCATCACAAATACATTTATTTGTTGCAAACTACACTGTAAAAAAATAATGCCAATTTTCTGGTAGGAATCGAAAAAATAGTTGCCTTTATCGTACCAGAATAATTTCCAACACAACTCGAAATAAAATCCGTAAAATCGGAATAAAATCCATAAAATACCGTTTTACTGACTATTTCCTTATTTTTACGGATTTTATTCCGAACTGGGTCGGAAATTATTCCGGTACGATAAGGGCAACTATTTTTCCGATTCCTACCGGAAAACTGGCAGTATTTGTTTTACAGTGTAGTTTCGGTAGCCACATCGTAACGTCATCAGTGCACAATATGATACTCAATCCTATTTTACACTGATGACAGTACGCTATGGCTACCGAAACTAGTTTCCAAGAAATAAATGTGTTTTGGAGCTATAAACATTGTTTTTTATCTACTTGTATAGTGGGTATGTGCTGCAAAGAATTATTCTCCTCTCAACGGCCCACTATGCTCCGGAAAAACACGTACAGACCGTGAAATAAACCAAGATGAAATAGTTGTGAAAGACTTGGCCGCTCCATTCAAGGATTCTGGAATGAAACATTATCATAGACAACTTTTTTTTTCTTTTTCATTGGGTGAGCATTTTGTTAAACTGGAAGCTCACAAAGTTTAGCACTTTGAAAAGAAGCAAGTCTTATATTTCTCAAGAAATGAGGCCATGGGAATCGCGCAAGTTTCATCCATAGAATTTGGATTTCATGATGAGGTAAGCATTTGTTCGCATATTCGAAAAAGGAACAAAGCTCTTAATCTAATGTTTACTATGTATCATGATAAAGCCCCAATGGGGCCAAAAGAGAAATCCGAAATTATTAAGTTTTATAATGAAACGAAATATTGAGTGGATATAAAGGATACCTTATTGAGGTAATATACAACACATAGGCGTACAACCATACAGCCACTTGCATTACTTTTCAATACTGTGGATATAATAGCACTCCCTTCTTACATTATACATACTGCAAATAATGACATGGTTAGACATGGAACACACATTAGTCGCCTGTTTTTGAGGGAATTAGGTTAGACAATAAGCCTTCCAGCAATTCAAAAAGAATCGCAAAATGTACAGTCTATGAAACATTTTTCGACAAAATCGGGAATCGAAAGTACACTGGAAAAACATTTGCCCGTATTCAAAGCTGCCTTGAGTTCCGATTCCAGCCCAAAGAGCTTAACGCGAGAAGAAACTGGAAGGATAAAAGTAGTTGGTGTCAGATGTGCCTCAAAACGGAGCAGAAAAAACAGAAAATCATGTTAATTGTCTGAGCGAAGCGAAGGCTAATACTCAGCGAAATATTACTGTCCGGACACATTACTACTACGATGGATATTAACGCCATGTCCTACTTAAAAAAAGCCTAATAAAATCCTTTCGTCAAGCATAACTCAAAAAATATTTGTCGGATTTCTTTTCTGATTGCACCAGAAGGTACCTATGAGGGCCACCTACTGAATGCACCTACTATGAAAAATATGTTCCAAACCGTTTAAAAATTATATTAAAAAAACTGATAAAAAAGCACAAGATATCTGCATACGTCACAGAAATTTGGTGTGCGTCACTTTCACCGGTGGATGTTTTCGTAGACAACTGGTTTGAACACATGGTGCAAATAAAAAAAAAATATGCACGCAGTAATATTGAATAGATCAGTTTCAACCACGTAATCACAAACCTTACAACAACCCGTGGCAACCAGTTTTGGTGGGCAAACAATTAATAATACAGTACGGGCTAAATCCGGCTAAAAACTCAGGTTAAAAGATAGTTGTCAGTCTATCGACTGGAAATTAACAGATTTTTTTAATACGCGTATAACGAAATTTAGAAACGATTGTGGATGATTAAAACAAATGACATGAGTGTTTATTGCTCCGGGAGGTTATCTTTCCCTGGATGTCTGTCTGTCTATCATACAGCATTCAATTTTCTTGTAAAGGATGATATTATTATGCAGTAAAACCTCCATAACGGACACACCCGATTAGTGGACACCTCTATTTAGCGGGCATTATTTTCGATTACCAACCCTTAAATAACTGTACATTTTTAAATCTCAGTAGCCGACACCTCCAAATAGAGGACAAATTGTGCCCTTCCGAGGTGTTCGCTCTTCAGAGGTTTTACTGTTAAAACTTCCATAACGGACACACCCGATTAGCGGATACCTCTATTTAGCGGACATTTTTTCGATTACCAACACTTAAATAACTGTACATGTTTTACTCTCAGTAGCGGACACATCCAAATAGAGGACAAATTCTGCATTCTCGAGGTATCCGCTATTCAAAGGTTTTACTGTATGAATATATTATTGATAGTTATTTTACAGGGCCGCACAAAAGAATAAGAATATATGAAACGAATATAAACTAAATTCGGGATTGGTAGATCGCTGATGGTAACGTAATTTTAGGATGTTGTTACAGTCATCCGCAGCATGTTTTCAGAATTTCGTTCATCTAACGAAACACTACCTGTCTCACTCCTTTGTCTGTCCGCCTGTCACAGAGCCCGTTCTCAGAAACTATATATGTCGGAGACTTGAAAATTTGCATACTTATAGCTGAACACCACACATCAAACGGCAAATAATAAAATTTTGAAAAAGTCTAATATTTAACCCTCTGGGCTCTAACTTGTGTATTTTAAGCAATTTTTCTAACTCAGACCCTAATTAAGTTGGAGACATGAAATTTTGCATACTTATAGCTGAACACTTAACATCAAACGGCAAATAATAAAATTTTGAAAAAGGTCTAATATTTAACCCACTGGGCTCTAACTTATGTATTTTAAGCAATTTTTCTAACTCATCTCCTAATTAAGTTGGAGACTTGAAACTTTGCATACTTATAGCTGAACACTTGCGATAACACGATAAATCATAAAATTTTGAAAAAGTCATATTTAACCCTCCAGTCTCTAACTTCTGTATTTTAAGCAATTTTTCTAACTCAGCCCCTAATTAAGTTGGAGACATGAAATTTTGCATACTTATAGCTGAACACCTCACATCAAACGACAAATAATAAATTTTGAAAATGTCTAATATTTAACCCTCTGGGCTCTAACTTGCGTATTTTAAGCAATTTTTCTAACTCAGGCCCTAATTAAGGTGGAGACATGAAATTTTGCATACTTATAGCTGAACACCTCACATCAAACGGCAAATAATAAAATTTTGAAAACTGTCTAATATTTAACCCTCTGGGCTCTAACTTGCGTATTTTAAGCAATTTTTCTAACTCAGCCCCTAATTAATATGGAGACGTGAAATTTTGCATACTTATAGCTGAACACCTCACATCAAACAACAAATAATAAAATTTTGAAACAGTCTAATATTTTGTCTAGCGCAATTTTTAAATTTAAACTGTTTTGCAGTATTATTTTTTGTTCATTTTGATAATAGGTGTAATGTGACGTAATTTCTTCTATTTAAGACTTCTAACACATGTTAATGAATTTATTTTACAATATACTTTCTCTTTTAAAATTAACATGTAAATATAGTTTTTATGGCGTAATTTCCAATAAGTGCCTGCTTTTTATACCTAATTATTTAATTCTATTTGGAGGTTTTTTTCTGTTTATAATAGTAACGTGTAAATAATTTTTTTTTAATTTGATGCAAACATTATTGTTTGCGCTGTTTATACAGTTGGCAACAGTTTAAATTAATACCATTTTCTAAAATATGTAAAAAAATATCTGTCGAAATGCTGAATATTTGAATTTAAAATAGAAATAAAACCTCAAAAAATGAGTCAAATTTAAAAAAAAATTAATGGAATCTGCACACCGGGATCTTCTATTGAATAAAATGATATAAAAATGATTAAATTCCCATGTATATTTTTTGCTCCTATAAAACTTTTTTTAATGGAACGATTTTGTCCAAATTTAGCATTAAATATCTCTTAACATAATTCTTCTTTTTGAAAACTGTATACATCAGCGTGTTGATCAAACATTTCTCTACAATACCACCGATTTTCATATTTTTGTATGCAATAGTTTTCTTAATATTGACGAAGAAAGACCTCCGGTCACAAAAAATTCAAAACCGGCAGCGGCGGTGACAGCGTTAGTTACTTTTTTTAGAATAGAGAGATATATAAAAATGAAAACTTGTCTATCTGTCTGTTTGTAATTTTATAAAAATCCACAATTTGGAAGCCAAAATAGTGAAAAGATACGTACATGTGTATTAAAACATAGCCGAGTCAACTAAAGTATTCCAGAATCGAAATAATTTATAGTTAATTTTTAATTAATAAAAAAACCACCAATTTAACAGCAATTTCTTATCAAATTTAAACATTTTTCGTTATAGCAGTTGCCAACAATTAAAATACACAATAAAATTATTACTACAACAATTAATTTTCTACTGCAAGATTTCCACGTGAAAAATGAAAATGAAATAAATAGTTTGCCGAATTAAAAAAAAAAAGTGAATATAACTTCATAACTTTTCTATTTCAAGGTTTCCACGTGAAAGAGGAAAATATTACGTCATATTGGAAATATAAAGGACGTGGTGGATATAGTATAACGTCATATGAGTGTGAAAAATGTATTGAAGCATGATAAAAACCCGATTAGGGCAGTGCCGTCGCTAAGACTTTTTATTGGTGGGGGAGAGAACCTTAAATTACCAAGTCAAATTTCAGCATTTGCCAACTCGTTTTATAATTTTGCCAACTTACCGCAGTTAGAAAATGTAATATAGTTCTTATTTGTTAAAAATTTAATAATATTCCCAATTAGTTTTGTAATTTTTGCCAAGTCTATCAGAAATAGAAAATATATTATAGTTTTTATTAAAATTTTAAACAAATTTGCCAACTAAGTTTGTAAATTTGCCAAGTGTAATAACATTCGCAAATGTTTGGGGGGAGGCTCCCCCCCGTCCCTCCCCCTTAGTGAGGCCCCTGGATTAGGGAAATACTGGCGTATTTTAACGTTATTGCTCCAATTATAAATTGAAATAAGTTCATTTATAGCTGTATTCTTTTACGTCTGTTATATACATGTATACATTTTTATGTAGCGTTTTCACATGATTCATTCATACAACATTTCGACTGCTTTTTTTAATGTTTGTTTTGTGTTGTATGTTAAATTTTGAAATTGATTTTTCAGAACAAACATCCTTCAAATTCTGGGCAACGCCGGGCACTTTAGTTTGTAACAGATAAATGGCTTTTGTATCTGTACATCTAATGCTAATATTATAAAGTGTTATATTATAATATATATAGTAATATTATCAAGTAATATTATATTATTAATGCTTGTACGTTTATGAGGTGTTATCTCTGAAACTACATAGCCAACTTAAAAAAATGTTGATGGCCATCTCTGCTCCGAAAAAAAGACTGTATTTTATGTCAGTGCAAGAACCTTCATCGCTGCAGGAGCAAAAAAGTTCTAAAATTGCGATTTCTGCGATATTGATTGGGTTAGAAACTTTAAATTTGGTGTGGTAGTTACTTTTAAGATGTAAATACTCGTAATGAACGCTCTCTAAAAGGTTCAATTTGACGGATAAACGTAAAAATTTCTAGAAAGGTTCTAAACTATGATTTATTTGGAATACTGAAATTTTTGGGATACTGTTGGGGTTAGAAACTAGAACTTTGGCATGGTAGTAATTTATAAGATGTAAAAGCTCTTTGAAGAACGAACTCTAAAAAATCGAAAGACTATACAAAGCGCAAAAAGATCTAAAGATGATCTAAGTAACGAAGTACATGGAATTGTTAGGAATATAAACATGAAAATTTACATGGCTGTATTTATCATGACATAAATTCTCGCAATAGAACAATTTCTGAAAATGTCGCTATATAAAACAGTGCAGAAACAAAAAACTTTCGAAAATTTTCTATTTCTGTGTTACGGCTGAGCCCAAAATCTTGAAATTTTGCTTTGGGTTAGTTTTAAAATATACAATTGTCCCTATGAATGGTTTCTAAAAAATTTAAAATTTAAAAAGATGAAATTAACGGAAAGCGATCTCAATTACCATTAATTTGGAATTATTAGGTATAGCAACTCTAATTATTTCATAATGCTGCATTTCCTCCGCAAAACTTGCAATTTAAATGCAACAAAACTGATAGATACCCACCTAGCATTAAATAAATTGTGTAAATATTGAATAAAGACCTGTATGAAACAGTGAGTAGGTTGCCCGAAAGTACTTGTTAAAGTGTTACTTCTCCAGGTTTTTCTCTCTCTCTCCAAGGCCACTAACAGAGGGAAGTGCCGTTTTAAATGTGATATGAATTTTTTATCTGATTCATTTTTCTAGACATTTTATCATAAGGTCATATTCTCAATTATCATTAGTAGATTTTTTATATATTAATTTATTCTGGTGAAATTTCATAATCGGGTTCATATTGGCGTATGTTAGCTTGCATGATTTGCTGAATAAATATGTATGGATTTGTAAATTACTTCAAATGATACTTTGACAGCTCAAAAGTTATGCAGACGATATATTCAGATCTTGTGTCATACTTTATGTTGCCGTATAAAGTATAGTCCATTCTTTATAAACATCATATATTTGTCATTTAAAGTTATTCAAATTGGTGCGGAGCGTCTGATTATGCTCTTGACATCATTTTATACAGTTAAAATTCCGATATAAGATAATTTAGTGTTTCATTTTCTATTTTACTTTTAATATATTGCGTACTTTCAATTTTATATCCATGCATGGCTGTCTTGCATGGTTTGATTTCCCATTTTTTTTTAAACATTGTATACGAATTTATATATAAAATTTTGTAATTCTACCATTCGTTTATTTCCATCATTTCAATTTATCGCAGTATATGGATAATTAAAGATAACATCTCATTTTCTTTGCTTCCACATGTTATTATTAAATCTATGTTCTCAGCAATATCGCTCAGACTAATCCCTCTGAGGGAAGTCCTAGTAATATGGAAAGCCAGTATGTGATGTACAGTCGTGGAAAAAAAAAGTAAACACCCCCTACTAACTTCTCAAGAAACTGTCGTAGAAGAAAGTTACTGGTACCAAACGATTGGAAATAAAGCCTACTTTTAAATGATGTATATAAAATTTGCTTAAGGGGTCATCTACATATTAAAACGAACCCAAACTTTGTTTTTTTTTTTCAATAGCAGTACACAATTCTGACAGCATAAATGAACTCTACACCCTTCAATTAGCCTAAAAACAAATTTTTATGCAATTCGTACGTGAAGTTTCCGAGAAATTAATTATTTTAAAACGGGCGTATTTTAAGGGCTATATCAAAATTGAAATTCCGTACTCGATTGCTGACCGAGAGAATTCTTGATCAAGACACCTTAAGCGCCACTCAAGGTGTCAGTGAAGCCTGTTAGATTACAGGACAGCAGAATAAATTTCAAAAATCTACACACTTATATCATAGGCGGCCCCTTAAACCATCGTTTTGCCGTTTTTTAAGTATAATTTGAAAACTAAGATGTGAAAATTTGGCTTTCCGTAAAACAGGACTTAATAAATCTAAATCCATCAAAAAAAAATATAGTATGCAATTCATAATGTTTCGATTATTAATTTTATAATTCATAATTCATATCATAAAATTATAAAAATTGCAAATTCAACGTATTTATGTTTGGGTATATTAGTATTATTGTTACAAAAAAAAAAAAAAAAAAAAAAAAAAAAAAATAGCACATTAGGAGCATAGTTTCAGGAGATATAAGTAAAAATATGAAAATGTAATTTAACATTAGAAGCACTATATTTTGAATGTTTATAATTCAAAAACTTATCATTCAAAAGGTTTGAAATTTGGTATCTAGGCATAGTTTGAACCGAAGATTTGAAATATCTCGTTAAAATTGGGCATTGCCATTGAAAAAAATGATGTTTGGATTAGTTTTAATATGTAGATGGCCCCCTAAGAAAATTTTATATACATCAATTAAAAGTAGACTTTATTTACAATCGTTCAGTACCAGTAACTTTCGTCTACGATAATTTGTTGAGGAGTTAGTAGGGGGTGTTTACTTTTTTTTTCCCACGACTGTACATTCGTACGCCTTTTGCTATTGTAAAGCTTGTCAAAAAATTTCGAGTAAATAAAATAATTTTTTCCTTAAAAAATATGTCTAGCTCTTATCTTCAAATTAATTTCGAGTTTTATTGATCTAATTCTAAATAATCTATGATTTTCATTATGTTTCCACAGAAAATTCGCATAATTACCCGGGTGCCCTGGTCATTGACGAATGTTATAAAAATGTTTAATGCCCCAAAATATTAATCAAAAGAATTCCAAATTTTAATGTGATTATACTAATAGACAGTGAATACTACAAATAATGGGGATGTAAATTCATTAACATAAGGGTTAGAATATGTTTAGCTCACCTTTATTGCATAAATTAAAAACACTACAGTTTTTAAAGTTCATACCACCGTGTTGTTGAATTTTTGAAATGTAATTGAAAATTAAATTGTTGTAAATGATAGACTAAATAAATATTAATCAGTCACGCCTGGCAACATCCACGTCTCTGCAGATGTACACCCTCAAAAATAACTATTTAACCCCTTGAGGGGCAAGCAATTGCGTTTGTGTAATGCTGAACTCCTACCGGAAAATTAAAAAAAAATTATTTCAAAATAAGGAAAAGCAATTTTACGACTTTTCTCCACCAAAGTTAGAAAAGTAAAGTTTTGTAAATTTTTTCTTGTGAAAATCTTTATTAATCGAAGGTGGGATAAAATATATCCCACCGCCCCTCAAGGGGTTATAGGACGAAGGAGAAGCTGTTTTAAAAATGTTTTCTCGCTTATTGGTATTCTTCTTCTAGATACCCGTAGCTCATGTGACATGTCTAAAGTCCATTACCTGATGAAATTTTTGTATCGTTGCCTCAATAATGCATATAAATATAAATATAAAATTTATTTGAAATTAATTTCTAAGAATTTTTAAAAATGTATTTTAGTATATTTTTAAAATTTGCTGAAACTCTGAAGTAAAATATATAAGTTAATAGGAAAAAAAGTTATAATTACCACGCGCATTTAAAAAACGAAAAAAACTAAAAGTCAATAAGTATTTCCAGTTTATGTTTAGAGCATCCATTTTTTTAAGAATTCGTATTATTTTATTTTATTTTCGTTCGTGAAACGTAGAATAAAATTAATTTTTAATTATTTTTATTAAAAAGTTCAATTTTTTGGAACATTTATTTTATCTTGAGAATAGTAAAGAGTCTCCATATTAAAAATTTTGCTTACATTTCTCTCAGAGTTTTGATTTAATTTTAAAAGAAATTATGTTTACTTTCAATTACGATTTTGTAGTTAAAGATTTATTTTCTGATTACAGCAAAAAGTAATAAACAGAAGCAGTATTTGAATAAGGTTTCATTAGCTTTATTGATCAATTCGTGTTATCAGTACATTATATAACCATATAAGATCTGAAGAGTTTTGGTAGAAATAAAAATTCTTGGTTTTTAACCCTAATTAATAGCATCATATTTGATTGAAAAAAAATATTAAAAAAAAATTCCTATGTCAGGTTATGTCAAGGGAGGATGTACACAATTGTGTGATGCAGGCTCGGCTTCAAATCGCAGAAAAAGAGGAAATGGTATTTTTTTCTCCTAAGGATCACCTACGCAATTGTGTAGGTAAGGTTTTGAAGGTTTAAGGAAATTTATTGTACAGGTATTATTTTCGTAACTTTTATTTTATTATAAGTTTTGAGAGAAATTTCAACACATATTAAGAAATAATACATGAAACTTTGTGACACAATAATTTCTTATAGGTTTACAACTGCGTTATTGTTTAACGTACAATCGGCCAAAAAAAAAAAACTGCATGTAGTTATTATCAAATTGCCTCAGAAGAAAATGGGAAAAGCTATTCGACTGGAAATTATGCCTTCATTCAATTTATGTAATAAATAAATAAATAAATAATAAGATTCGAAGGGACGTCTTCACACTGAATTTGCACTGAACCTTCAAATTCTTAATACAAGAATATAATTTTGACAGGATAATAGACTTTCTTGGGAAGTTTTGCTCCAGGATTCAAAATAGGACGCCAGTAGGTCGCTTCAGAATTATGGAGTTTTCAATATTTTAACTGCTAATGTTAAATTAATTTAATACCATTGCAAAACAGATTAAAATGAGAAACGTCGTTTAAGCGTAATCCAAAAAATATCTTTCGAAATGAAGAAATATTAAAATATTTGAATTCAAAATTTCAGGCTTTTGCTGGGAAGATTTTTTTTTTTTTTAATGTAAGCTTGCTACTAATACATCAGACTAATATGCATCTAAAGCTAACTCTTTTAACATTAAGACTGCTAAAATATTACATGTGCATAATTCATATTTTTCTTCACCGAAAAAATTATCTATTTCCTGTTCTGATATACGGAACCTAAATTATCGCATAATCCAATGTTTGTCACAATTCGAATGTGGAAACGACCTCCTAAGCTTTTTTTAAACATACATTTAAAGAAGACATAATTCCCATACGGGTGTATATTTGTTTACGACAATTTCTTAAAAAAAGGACTGGGGGGTCTCTTTTTTTTCTTTCCTTTCTAACACTTTCCAACAAAGTTGAAAAGTGTTTATGACTTCGGTTTGTCTCTCCGTCTTTCCGCGCTCTACCTCACGTAAATATATTTGGATTGCCCTGAAATTTTTGGATGTTATTTACGTTTACCATAGCGCGTTCTCTATTTCAAATGAAGTTTGTAGCATGTTAATACATTAACAGGGACAGTCAAAAGTATTCCGTTACATTACGTCCAATTGGAAAAAATTGCTCCAAATGATTTTTAATGATGTTACACTCTTTCAAATATAATAAAATCTATATGCATTTATGAACTGCACTAAGATATGCATTCTGTAGAATATGCGGTGTAAAAAATAGTTATTATTCATTTACAGCGCTACACAAAAGAAAGTCGTTACATAATGATATAGGGGTGGAGGGAATTGTTTGCGGCGTATTTTAATTATGTTAAACTTTTCAAATATAATGAAATTGATATACGTCGCTGAGGTTGACTATAACTTATTTCATGTATAATACGAAGTGCATCGCATTTACAGGGACAAACAAAAGATTTCAAATACTATATTGCATCCGAATTACTGTACATTATCGATGATTACTGGAAAAGCATTTTTAATTATGATATGCGCTTTTATGTTTCACTGTATTTATGCATACTATATGGTGTGTATAAATGCTGTAATTCATATACGGGACTACACAAAAGAATTTGTAGCCGTCTGCTATTTCTCTCTCTCTCACGCGCGAGGAGCAATTTTAATTTTCAGCCAATAGCAATGAGGCGCATTTCTTCCCCCCCCCCCGCGTTTTCTTCGGAGAGCTTTTGAAGTCACGTGACGCAGTAACATTCGAACTCTGCAGAGAGCGGCAGTTTATTCTGTCAGTGACGATGGCGAATATTTGATTATGTGTTGTTATGTTAATAAAGTTTATTTTTCTACAAAACCTTCTGATTATTTGAGTCACCGAGATATTTTATCATCTCCCTTCAACCATTCTCTAAAATGGTGACCGCGGATTTTTGAACCTTCAACTGTTTCATAGAACGTCAAACTATTTAACTGTTTCATGGAACGTTCTGTTTAACTAGCAAAATGGCAACTGCTGAAACATCTGCCGTAGTCATTCCACCCTATATCCCTGTGGACCCTACATTATGGTTTCATATGCTGGAAAGCACATTCGAATTAGCTACTCCTGAAGCTATTACTGAGTCGAAAACAAAATATAATTATGTTGTAGCGCATCTACCGCCTGCTACTGCTACTATGGTTCGAGATATAATTATGAGAAAAGATCCTACTGATCCTTATCAGATTTTGAAAGCAAAAGTTATCGAACGTTGTGGAGAAAGTCGTACTTTAGAAATACGGAAACTGCTAGCTGGAGAAAGCCTGGGTGACAGAAAACCAACTGAATTACTTCGCTTAACACGTTCACGCCGGCGTGGTGGGTCACATTCGACTGTCTCAGAGCTGCCAAGTCTCCGGCTTTGTGGCTACCAGTATTTTAATACAGAAAATGTCGTTTTATTTAATTAGAACAATTGGTCGATTTAAAGGAACAACATTTTCTCTAAAATAACAGTGGTGTGTAAACAGCCGGAGACTTAACAACTCTCAGACAGTCGAGTGTGACCCACCGCGCCGGCGTGAATGTGTTAATGAAAAGACGGGCTGAAAGCCATAATATCAGTGACGATCTTCTTTTAGAACTGTTTACTCAACAAATGCCAACCACTGTATAAACGATTCTAGCTTCGATAGAACAAATTGCTCCTGATAAAACAGCGGATATTGCTGATCGAATAATACAATTAACGCCTTCCAACATTAGTTGTGTTTCGGTTCGAACACCAACAACTGAATCTCAGACACCGCCAGCCATTGATATGCTTGTAAAAGAAATCCAAGCATTACGCCAAGAGGTCGCTCATCTTCGTCGTTCATGAAGTGTATCTAGAAGTGATAACCATCAGCGTAATCGTTCTCAGTCCCGCCATAGGGATGCAACATTGTGTTGGTATCACCAAAAATATCAAGAAAAGGCAAAAAAGTGGCTAGCGCCGTGTTCTTATTCGGAAAACCAGAAGCGGGAAGAGTAGCGGCGACGGACTTCTCGTCGCCTTTTCGTTAGAGACAGAAACTCAGGTATGTGTTTTCTAGTCGATTCTGGATCTGATGCCTCACTTGTGGCCGCGAATAAAAATGACAAAACTAAGCCTGTTCTTCAAACCTTTCGTGCTGCTAATGGCACAAAAATTAATGTGTATGGTCGTAAATGTATTAATATCAACTTAGGCCTACGCCGAAATTTTACATATTCTTTTTATATTTGTGATGTTTCATGTGCTATTTTAGGAGCTGATTTTTTGCATAATTTTAATTTAAAACTTGATTTACGGAATCGTCGTCTTATTGATTCCACTACTAATTTAAAAGCTCCTGCTATATTAAGTACTTGTAATATATTTTCTGTGAAACCCAATTTTGTAAATGATATATATGGTAAATTATTATTTAAATTTCCTGAAATCACGAAATTACCGGATCCCAACCAACAGGTTAAGCATAATACTGTGCATTATATAAACACTAAGGGGCCTCCAGTCGCTGCTAAGCCTAGACGGCTAGCTCCAGATCGGATAAAAATTGCCAAAGCTGAATTTCAGCACATGCTACAACTCGGTCATATGAGACCTTCTAAAATTAATTAATCTTCGCCTTTGCACCTGGTGCCGAAGAAAGGATCTGTTGAATGGAGACCTGTTGGTGATTATCGTGCTCTAAATGCACAAACTGTTAAAGAAAAATATCCTATCCCTTGTATCGCAGATTTCACTGCTGAATTACATGGTAAACAAATCTTCAGTCACATTGATCTAGTAAAAACCTACCATCAAATTCCCATAAATTCTGATGATGTACATAAAACTGCGATTTGCACTCCATTCGGACTTTTCGAAAGCACTCGTATGCAATTCGGCCATTGTAACGCTTCCTCAACTTTTCAACGATTTATTGATGACGTAATTCGTGACTTAGGATTTGTTTACGCATTTCTTGATGATTTTCTAATTGCATCAAATAATGAAACTGAACATTTAGAACACCTTGAGTTGTTGTTTTCTAGACTTAAAGAGTATGGTCTGTGTATTAATGTTGATAAATGTAAATTTGGCCAATCCACTATCGATTTTTTAGGATTCAAGCTTTCAGCTGCAGGAATTTAAACCTTACCTGATCGTGTAAAATGCATCCTAGATTTCCCCCTGCCCTCTACCTTAACTCAACTAAGACGCTACTTAAGTCTTTTCAATTTTTATTGACGGTGCATTCCCAAAGCTGCCGATATTTTAGCTCCACTCGTTAAATTCTTAGAAGGACACAAAAAAAAAAAAAAACATCTCCGTTCCAATGCTAACAAAACTGAGCAATTACAATGGACGATGAAGCCATTCTTTCCTTCACTGCTTCAAAAGAAGCTATAGCCCGAGCTACATTATTACGACATCCAATTCCTGGCGCCCAGCTAAGATTATGGGTCGATGCTAGCAATGTCGCAATTGGTGGATCTTTAATGCAACTCTCCGAAAAGCAATGGGAACCAATAGCATTTTATTCCTGTAAATTAAATAAGTCTCAAAGAAATTGGTCTACTTATGATCGTGAATTATTTGCTATTTATTGTTCTATAAAAAATTCAGACACATGCTAGAAGGTCGGAATTTCATTATTTATACAGACTAAAAACCCCTTACATTCGCATTTCAACAAAAACCTGATAAATGTAGCCCACGTCAATTGAGACATTTAGACTATATTTCACAGTTTTCTACTGATATTAGATATACTAAAGGCTCTGACAACATTGTGGCCGATGCATTATCTCGAATTGAGATAGATTCAATTTCTCCTACTGTGTTAGATTTTAAAGAGTTTGCCACTGCTCAGACCAATGATGAAGACCTAAAACAACATCTCGAATTTGACACCACTTCATTAAAATTAGAGAAACATTATTTTCCACTCGAAGATGTACATTTATATTGCGATATGTCACAAAAACATCCTCGACCAATTGTTCCTAAAAGTATGCAACAATCAGTTTTTCAACCTTGCATTATTTCCCGCATCCAGGTATCTCAGCTTCATTAGATTTAATTTCTAAACGATTTGTATGGCCTGGCTTGCGTAAGGACATAAAATCTACGGTTCGCAGCTCTACGAAATGTCAAAAAGCTAAAATCTTTCAACACACCAAATCACCAATTGGTACATTCTCTGAACCTGATGCTCGTTTTGCTCATATTCATATTGATTTTATTGGACCTTTACCATCATCCGATGGCAATCAGTACTGCATGACCATCATTGATAGGTTCACGAGATGGCCCGAAGTTATACCCACATCTGATATGACTGCAGAAACAACTGCTCGTACATTGATACACAGTTGGATCTCCAGATTTGGAACCCCTGTTACCATCACTACTGATCAGGGTAGAAACTTTGTGTCCACTCTTTTCAAAGAGCTTACTAATAGATTAGGATGTAGACGCATCAGAACTACAGCATACCATCCACGTCTAACGGTTTTATTGAAAGATTCTATCGCCATCTTAAGAGTTCTCTTAAAGCTCACAATCAAATTCAATGGACTGAAATCCTCCTCATTGTCTTACTTGGTTTACGCACTGCTCTTAAAAATGATATCCAAGCGACCTGTGCTCAACTTGTTTATGGCACAAATATCAGACTACCCTCATAAACACTGAAACTATAAATCAACCACTTACTCTTACATACGTGACTGCGTTAACTGAAAAAATGAGAAAGTTAAATCCTATTGCCACTGCAATGCATGGTAATCCTAAAATCTATGTCATTCCCTCATTAAAAACCTGTTCACAGGTATAGAGCTGTGCAATGTGACGTCACGAACAGGTTTTTGCTGCTGCTGTAGGACAGCTATCGCTACCTTTATCAATGCTTTTTGTGTTTGTGTGTCCTACAGCTTTCTTCATTGTTCTCTGGTAAAAGTCACGTGATGTGAACTGCTCTATTTCTTAGATCATATAAAGTCAATCCTCCCTTATCACCCCCTTATACAGGACCTCATCGAGTGATTGACAGGTCTGAGAAAACGTTTGACTTGGAATTAAACGGGAAGCGCTGTACTGTATCTATTGATCGCATTAAACCTGCATATCAATTAGAAGATTCTATTTCACCTTCCCAACCTCAAAAACAAAATGAACCCATAAATTTTCCAACTACTCCTGTCGAACACCCTACCACCAAATCTGGTCGTAAAGTTCGTTTTCCGAAACATCTCGTTACGGATTATATTGTTTAAAACATTTGATGTATATAGTGTGCATATTATTTCCTTCTCAAAAATATTGTTTTTCATGTAATACATAATATATTTTCTATTTTTTTTGCATCGTATGTACTTTAATTTTACTCAAGACCTTTCTTATGTATCTTATTAATTGCTACCTTTTTGTAATCGCGACTTCGTCACTGGGCGCTTACTCTGTAGCCGTTTGCTATTTATCTGTCTCTCACGCGCGAAGAGCAATTTTAATTTTCAGCCAATAGCAATGAGGCGCATTTTCTCCCCCCGCGTTTTCTTCGGAGAGCTTTTGAAGTCACGTGACGCAGTAACATTCGAACTCTGCAGAGAGCGGCAGTTTATTCTGTCAGTGACGATGGCGAATATTTGACTATGTGTTGTTATGTTAATAAAGTTTATTTTTCTACAAAACCTTCTGATTATTTGAGTCACCGAGATATTTTATCATCTCCCTTCGACCATTCTCTAAAAATTCATAACGGTTACTGGGTATGAGCGCAAATTGCTTTAAAGGTGGTTTTTCAATGAGTTATGCATTTTTACACTGAACTGTATTTAGTTTACTAACAAATGTTTGCAGAATATAGATAAAATGATACACAGGATCACACAAAGAATTGGATACATGGCCGTCTATAAATTATAATTTCTGAAAATGCGGTTTCAGTAGTTTTATGAGTGTTTTAGTTTGAATTAAATTTTGGCTAAATAGTGGCGTGTAATAAAGGTTCTAGGTAAACTATAGGGTTTTACAAATATATTCAAGGATGTTTCCATCTATTAGTATAAATTGCTGAAAAAAGAAATTTCAACCTGTTATGTGTTTTCGTCCTAAATTAAATTTTCCCATTATATAGTATATATATCAACCTACAGATCAAATACAGGGCTATTCAAAAGAATTGGGTAATGATATTTGACTATGGACGGTAGCTGCTGAAAGCAGTTTTTCAAATGTTTTATGCGTTTTCTAAAATGTTTACTTAGTTATCTTATTTATCTTATTTTCCTAAATAATGAAGTTTTATTAAAGCATTCAGGAAGTGTTGGAGAGTGTTTCATAATATATGATTAACGCATGATTTTTCTTTCTTCATTTTTCCTTTACTTTGCTGATAGTTTATGTATTTATTAAAAAGCATTAAATATGTTTAAACAAACCAAACTAACAGACCCGTTTGTCAAATTTCTCTTAAATAAATGTCTATGCTGTTTAATGATTTTTTGTCTTTCATGAAACTATTGTCTGTTTCAAAAATAAAAATAATTGTATTGACGTCACATTCAGTTTTAGTTTTTAGTCGTTTCACAAATTCATTATGGATTCGTAAATTTTGAATAAAATGTCATAAATGTGCATATCATTGGAAATCACAATATCATTTACCAAAAGAATTCGGAAATGTTTTTCCCTTTTTAGCTATCATTTTTGGAATCTTAACGGATTAGTATTCTTAAAAGTACACGTATTTCATGATAGATTATAAAACTGATATGGAAATAAATGTAGCAATGGTTATTTAATTTCATATTTATGTAATTTTTCATACTTATACATTTTTTAATATCCTGGAATCGCCCAAACAGAAGAAAGAAAACAGACCTTACATTATAATCATCACTGTGTCTTGAAAAAACGGAAATTATGTTTTCTTTCAATTTATATTAAATAAAAAATGAAAGCTCCGGGGATTATTTCTACACTTTAAACCAAACTCTAAAATTTTCAATACGACAATCGAATTATACATCATATTTGGATTATTCGGTAAGTTTTACTGTAGTATACCAATAAGGAAGTCAATCGGCCAAGGAGTTTGCTAATTATGAAGATTTAAATTTTGGAACTCCTAATGTCAAAATCATTTTTCAGTTGTTGCTAAACAGCTTGCAATACCGGATTCAAGAGAAACTCTAAAGGTACTTAGTGCCTGTACATATATACAGTTATCAACTTTTTTGGCAACTTAGGACCCCTTTCCTGATTTATGATAGCATACGTTATCATTCTTTGAACCCCGTCCCCGCTAATGATATCTGATATCGTTATTAGTGTCTAAAAGTTCTTTTTCTTTTTAGAATTTTTTCTTTCTTTTTCTTTTTGTATGTTTGCAATGATATACATTTATTGTTTACATATTTTATTGATTTAAAGGAAGAGGAATCAAAACATCATTATTGTACATGAAATAATTTTATATCAAATAACACTAAAAGGAAAATTTTATTATTTAAAAGTATTTAATAATAGCGTTTTGTTACATAACGAATTCAACAGTAACATTGTCTTCTTGCGCTTGTTCCCTGTACGGAGAAAACGTAAGCACAATCTGCTTACCATTTTTTACCAGTAAACGTAACAAGTATCATTTTGGACCTGGCTTTTCTAACAACGCATTATATGCACATATGCAGAAGAATAAGAATGCTGAACTTTGGCATATGCCACATTTTGGAATAAAATGATTTTATAATTACTTAAGGCTTTTAATTATAGCTTGGTATTGTCATACAAAAGATAACAGACTAAAAAAGGGTAACATACAAGTTTGGTGTAAAGAAGAGTTACTAAAAAAAGAAAGATTTCGTTCGGTCAAAAAAGGATAACGATATCAAAGGACAACAACCCCCGCGCACAGAGATATCTTACGATATCAAGTGTGAGTCCCCTTCTCCTTCAAAAAGTGATAAGGTTATATATACACAGTTCCTTACCGGATTAAGGTGTAATTTTAGATTAACATGTTTGGAGATTCTAGAAAAGTATCTCTATTAAGAAAAAAACTTGTAGGTTACTTACTGTGCATACTTTTTCGAAAATTAGTTTCAAAATATATATTTTGTCGCACAAAATTTTTTCATCGCCTTCCTGTTTCTTTTTAAAAGTACTTTTATTTTTTGGACAATATGAGCATTTCTATAGCAATTATGAGAACGTTACATGACAAAACTTTCAGCTTCTCGATATACATCACTTGTTTACATTTGCTTTAGGTTTTTTTGCCGCTAAAAATACAGGGAGGGTCCGAAATGGATCTTTACATTAAAAAAAAATAATTATAATGAAAACAATGATATGCAGTTACGGTTTTTATGTTAGTTAAGGAAATATGAAAGATTGTAAAATGAACTGTAAACTAGATGACGCTACATTAGTCCTTTACCGTGGACAACTAGATCTCCAAACATAACACCTTTGGACTTCGTTTTATGGGGACACGTGAAAAACATTCTTTACCAATCTCCAATTCATGACACTGGTGAACTGAAAAGTCGAATTACAGCGGCTATCCAGACGGTGCATTCTGCAATGCATCACAGAACGTTGTTAGAAATCTCGTATTCACTCGATGTCGCGCGAATAATGGTACTCGCATTGAAATCGTGTAATAAAACATTTAAGAAAAAGGAAACTTGGATTTTTTCTGCATGAAACATATAAAACTGAAAGTGCGTACCATTACTTGCTTATTTTTAATTATTTTTTTAAACGTGAAGAGATGCTTTTCGGTCACCCTGTAAAATGTTTTAAAATTCTACTGTGATTCTCCAATTTAAAGAAATTTTTAATTAGTTTTTGGACTGTGTGGCCATTTGAATATATATTAATTATGATAACATCACATTATTATTTAAATTTAGCTTAATCTGGCACATTACATCAAATGAATATGGGAGCAAGCGAGTAGAAACAAGTCTTATTTTAATAATTTTTTGAATAACACGTTCATGCATTTCTAAATTAATTTTTATTTATGTTTATCAAATTTCTCTTTAATATTTCTAGAAAATAATTAACATTATCACTTTTCAATATTTAAATTTTACTTGTTGTGCAGTGATGCAAGCGTAACACAATTTATATTTACAATGGTGTTTGCTTTAACTTTTTAGAAAGCACATACGTATGTATAATATTATTAAACTTATTATTAATATTATTATAAATATAAAATTAACTGTAGTGTTTATAAAGGAGAAACATGTCCGTAGGTTATATTTACGGACATGTCAAACGGTGACAATGATTTTAGCAATTCTTTTGGTTTTTATTGAAAATTCTTTAACTTCTAAACATTGCCAATTTTAATTTTTATACCATCAAATAGAAATTAAATGTACTTTTAAATCCTACTTCTTTGAAGTCTATCGCAAATCTACTCATTTTGTGTGCTTTTTAAAAATTTTTCAAGTATGATTTTTATAATCTCAAAAATGAACGTGTAATCCGATTACAGAAGATTCACCCGTTTACGCTTAAAACACAGAAAACGCTTCAGCATTTGTTCGTTCCGTAATTAAATTGCCAAGGAAAATTAAATTTTACAAATAAAGGCAGAAATAAAACACAAATTACAGAAGGATTTATGCACTTAAACAAAAAAAAAATCTAAATAAAAGAAGTTGCTAAAAATATAAAAATATTTTGACATTAATCGAAAGCATGCGGATATGTAAAAGTACCGAATATTTTTTTTTTCTGTAGTTGTATGACAGTCTAAGACAATAAATTAAACATAAAAGATGTTTTAGCGTGCTCAATTAAAAATGATCTTCAGCTATGCACTGTATATAAAGGGAGTATATCAGGCACAACCCTGCTAGCCCAACGCGGATCGTCTGGTTTTAAATTAAAACAAAAACAAAACAAAACAACAACAACAAAAAAAAAACATACTGCGATGTGAGGAAAGATAAATTTATGATTTACTCATGTCTTAAACAAATATTAGAAACAGCATAATTGTTTTATTATCTGCCAATTATGTCCACAGTACCTTGAACAATTTTAATCATATTAATCTCGGTTTGCGGACATTCCTAAAACTGGAGTGCAGACAGACATAAAATCCTACCGACACGTACTGTATTCAAATAAAACTTAGGGATGTACTACAAAAAAAGCACGCCCTTCTCCATCCAAAAAAAAAAAATAAATAAATAAATAAATAAATAAATAAATAAAATCACGTATTAGGAACTACGTACAATGGACATACTTAGAATATGTATACATATAAAATGCCCACAGAATATATACACTATATACTAAAAATTTCAAATATGATAAATTCATCTACAATATAAATGAAATTATAAATTACTTATCATAATACAGTATACACTTTATATATTATTCATAAGACATTCACACGTTTATTTATTATTCATAATGTATTATACGTGTTTTAAGAATTTTCAAAATGCTAACTACAATGCATCTCTATTTATGATTAAATTGTGTGTTTAATTTATATCATGCAGAGAAAGACACATGTAACAAGATTATAAAAGTTTTAATAATATGTTTATCTGTTTTTCTTATAATTTTTTGAAACAATTTCACATTAGCCATTCAAGTGAGAGTTTCTCTACTGTTATTATTATTCTTTTCATTATTTAATGTGACTATGTTGCTTCCAAGAACATTTTAAATATTTATTCCTAAAAATCACTGAATAAATCATAAGATATAAAAGATATAGTGTATATGATTAATTCACAGCAAATGGAATTTTGGAAATGATTGCGCGTCAGAGGAAAATGTGTAAAAGCGATTTTTTGTAACTTTTATACAGTTGCTTTGCTTAAAAAAAGTTTTCTAACATTAGAAAATATTGAAAGCAATTTCGAATTGCCATCATCAAATGAATTATTTATTAGATGACGTCGGAAAAAATTGCAAATGTTACCAATTTTTTACAGTAAATGTAATGCTTTCAGGTAAATTTATAAATAATAAAACCGCTGAATTTGGTTGAAAAGACATAAACTGTATCAGCGTTACTTAGAAGGGATATATACGACTATGTTTGCATAAAACAAGAGGATTAAAAAAAAAAAAAAAGGAGAAGAAGAAGAAAAATAAATATGTTTAAAAATATGTAAATGAGATAACATCGTGTAAAGTAATTCAGTGTAATTACATACAACTAAAGTATAAAAATGCATGGAAAAAATGTGTTAAAATTATCAAGTTTAATTACCTTTAGTATAGAGAATTTAAAAAAAAAACTTAGGTATTTTGCATTTAATTTCGTTTAACTTAATTTCTTCAACGTTGTGTAAGAACAAAAGCATTCATTATGCTGTTTGCCATATTTGTTGGCATTGTTAAAAGTAAACTTTTTTGCAGAGCACACGAGGGTGTATCAATACGTTTTTGCCATCACGTTGAAATATTTTAGAAAAATTTATGAAATTTCTAAATTTTATGAGTCCTTTTCTATATAGTCACTGTGCACATTAACGCATTTGTGCAATCGGCATTTCAAAAAGAGGGTGCGGATGTATTCCAGGAGGCGCGATAGTAGACCCAAAAGGGGGCATTTTTCTAACTTTTGCCGACCCCCACATGTGGCATATTGTTCGAAAGACCTGTGCACACTTATTCATGCTATGTACCTCCAGAGCCCCGAGCCCTAAATTTGACCTCAGAGGGGCACTTTTCTAAATTTTGCGGGCATCATTCATGCCCCCGGGGGACAGATTTTAGAGGTAGAGGTTCGGGATCTGGATAGCATGAATAAGTGGTCACAGGCTTTTCCAACAATGTGTCACATGTGGGGGTCGGTAAAAGTTAGAAAAATGCCGCCCCCCTCCTTTGAGTCTACTATCACGCCTCCTGGAATACATCCTCCCCCCTTTCATTGAAATACCGTTTTCAGAAATGTGTTACTGTGCTCGGTGACTATATAGAAAAGTAGTAATACAATGTAGCAATTTCATAACTTTTACTCAATTATTTCTATGTGAGGGCAAAAGCTAATTGATACACACACCTAAAAATGAATATTGTGATCATTTTATGCTGTAAGATTTTAAAATTTCTCAAATTTTTTGATAGAAATAAGAATTGTTCTTAAATTTCTAACATCGTATTATATTTTTAGATTTCATTATCCTTTGCGTTTTTTTAAATGGCTCTATTAACATTAAAAAGAAGGATGGCAGAACAAAAAGGACAATTTTATTATTATATAAATATTTAGGTTAGTTTGTCTGTTTGTAAACAATCAAGCAAAAACTATTACATAGATATTAAAGAGATTTTAACTACTAGAACATAACTCGATGCGCAACTTGTTGTTCATGCAATGTTTCCTGCTATTTAGTGCAATATTAAAAAAAGATGCAAAAGAAAACCAAATAAATCTGTCTTCACTTTCCTTCATTTTGTATACGTTAATTTCGGTACACTCGGAATTAATGTGTCTGCAAAAATTAAGCCTCTGTGACATAATTGAAAATAAATATTTCTGTGGGGTTTTTGTTGTTGTTGTTGTTTGTTTGTCTATTTTTTGTCTGTTTTTTAAATAGAAATTCATGTTTTCATTCGGATGTAACGCATTTATTTGATAAAAAATATTTTTGTTTTAATGTAACAAAGGGTCTCTGTCCCATGAGGTACTCTCGCCTACTGTCCCTTTAGACATCGCAGACTCTAAAATCATGCAAATTACGTATATTGTTAAACGATTCCGGACGGTTGAAATATAATTAAGCGATCAGTAGCGATGTTCCACAACCGGATTTTCATTCCTTTCTAATTGACGGAGGCCGATCAACTGCTGTCTCGACTACTAACGGCTGTTGTGTGATTAATTAAGTAAGATGTGTTAATTAAGTAAGTGTGATTAATTAAACATTTTAAAATAAGCTTGTATAAAACAACTAATTAAACAATGTCTTTGCCTATTGGAATTTTATAACGACGCTATAAGAATATATATTTTTTTTTAATAAGACGTTTTAAATATGACACTATTTTCTCCAGACGTAACTTTTCCCATTTCCTACTTATAGCATGATAATTTAATTATTATTTAAATTTTTCTTTCTGTTTGTCATAGTCATGCGTAAATATATTTTTTACTTGAAAGGAAATATTTTTTCACTGCTTTCTTATTTGGTAACAGTATAAAAAAAAAAATGATCTTTTCTAAATAAAAAATAAATATCTACTGAAAAAAGGAAAATTTGAGTAAAAAATTAAAAAATCATTAAAATTATAGTCAAATTAAAAAAAAAGTAACAGTGCTTGTCGTAAGTTTATCAAGCATGTCTCTGCAAAAGATGGTTGAATTGCTATGCATAGATTTGGTTCCTATAAAACTTTTTAAACCTAATTATTTTGACAGAATTCAACATTCAATATCTCTGAAAATAATTCTTTGCTTTAAAAACTGATTTCTTCAGAAAGTTTATCGAGTATTTTTCTATATAACTACCAATTTCTTTATTATGTTCATATGCAATACTTTTCTTAATATTAGCCGAAATAGATCTACGTTCCCTGAAAATTTATTTGTAGTGGTAGCTTGCACAGCGTTAGTTACTTTTATTTTAGAATAGCGAAATATTTTTACAAGCTATTTAATTCCAGTTCAGAAAATTCAATCTTGAATTTCTTTAGGATATCATAATATCTGCACAATCGAAACGAACCGTTCGAATCAAATATCCTTTAAAATAATGTTATTTTATTCTAGTATAAATCCTATTTTTAAGTGCACTTTTTTTTTTTTAATGCGACTTCCTTTTTATCAGTAGAAATATTTCCTCTGCAGAGATTTTCTTATAGAAATCACATTATTACAGTAAATTATATCTATAGACTTATAAACTTGCCATATTTATCCAAACTATGAAGCAGATATTTATAGATTTTTAAAATTCACAAGTGTTTTTACAAAAAATTAAAGAGGGAGGGGTAAGAATGGGTAGAGTGATTTGCTTTTTTTTTTTTTTTTTTTTAAATCATGTTGTTTAAGCTATCGTTCGAAAGATCTTGTAACACTAAACTCAAAAATATATTTGTTTAAATTTTTTCAGAGATATTGTCGAAAATGTACTGCAAAAATATGCCTCCCTCTATTACCCAATCTACTGAAACTAAAATTGTGAAAAAATTAGGGGTAGTAATAGTTCATTAAAATGTTGCTGGGAAACTATAGTAATTATCCTGGGTCACACAAGTTTTAATAAAATCGCATTTTCTCGTTACACGGAGACTTTACTTTACGGGAACTAAGCGAAAAAGGTGAGGAGCGCTTATTTGTAGCGATTTTGAGCGATTACTTTCCAACAAAGTTCAAATGTGTTTATGACTTTGGTTTGTCTAGCCGTCTGGCCACGTGTCCGCGCTCTAACTCTCGTAAATATACTCGGATTACCCTGAAAATTTTGGATGTTATTAATGCTTACCATAGCACATTCTATTTCAAATGAAGTTTCTAGCATGTTTAGTTCATTTACAGGGACATTCAAAAGTTTTCCGTTGCATTGCGGCCTATGGGAAAAAATCGATTAAAATGCTTTTTAATGATGTTACCTGCTTTCAAATATAATAAAACTGATATGCATTTATCAAGTGCACTAAACTATGCATTCTGTAGAACATGCGGTGCAAAGAATAGTTGCCGAAACGTCAGTGAAGGCTTACTGTGGAGACACGAAAAGTTTTGATTTCCGTTTGTCTGTCTGTCTGTCTGTTCCGCGATAACTGCCGCAAAAAGCATCCGATCGGCTTGAAATTAATTGGGCATGTTGATCAGGTACTCGGACTTAGCTGTATAGTTTTTCGTTAAATTTGGTTCATTCGTTCGGGAAATATAGAACATTTTATTTTGCTGCAATGTTTTTCTATGGCAAGTCAGACGATTTTCAAATTTTCATTTGTTGAAAAAAATGGCTCATATAAAAAATGGATTTAAATGGTAAATTTTGGATGCTGAAATTTTTAAATAAGTTTATTAAATTATTCCAATTAGTTTGAAATTATGTCAAATATTTGCGAGATTTTTTAAATTAGGTTTATAATTTTTGGGGGAACGTTATGCTTGTTTTCCAATAATGTAAAGCATTTTGTTTTATCAATTTGACATAATACATATTTAATTTTTTACCTTTTCTTTCATCAGTTGCCTAGCAACGTATTTGGTCTTAATAATATTAGTATAAATGCGTCTATAATGTTTCAGTAAAGCCAACGTCAAAACTGATGAATTAATGCATTTCTATTTTTGCATATAGATGGATTTTAGAACCAGAAATAAAAATAGGCAATATTTTATTTATTTTATTCAAATATTTTGCTTAAAAATACAAAAGTTCATTATTTTCATAGAGAATAATGTGACATTTTTCCATAAAATTTATCAATGTTTCGTTAATCGTTGCCAAGAAAATCAAAACCCTGAATAATATTTTCTCTTAAACAATTTTCAATTGAAAGATTTTGACGTGAAACAGGAAAATGAAAAAAAAAATGAAGAATAAAAAAAATTAATATGGCGGCATATTGGGAATAAAAAGAAAACTCTCAAGTATTTCTTAATATAACAAGATGAAAGGTTTTGAGTAAGTACGAATATCAGGTGAATTAGACGTCATTTATCAAAAAAAAAAAAAAAAAAAAAGATGTTGGAATAAAAAGATCTTGGCTAAAATAAAATTAACTATTATTCACGGAGGAAAGAGATAGATGGAGATGCAGTATGCTGTAAAAACAGTTTGCATTATGATGTGCGTTATCGCTCAGATTTAAATGCCCTCATTCGGCCCAAACAAAACAAGCACGTGGAACAGGGACCGAATTCTTTAACTTCATCCGTGCATTTTTTCTGTAAAATGAAAATGATCTGCTTATATTTAAGCATTCTAAAGTAGCATTTCATCGTATTATGAATTAAAAACTGTATTACTAAAAATATTTTTCTTTTCTTTCTTTCCTTTTTTAAGCACGCCGTTGTGTTTGGATCGAATGTAGCGGATTTTAAGGTTGCATTTTTGGCGTCACTTCAAGATTTATTGTTTGCGTACGGTTAACACGAGGATTTTATTTTAAATTTTAAATTTATTAATGTATAAAAAAAAAACTTATGCTTATCCTTATAAATCACAGCGTAAAAAAAATCTATGATATACTATAACCATCCGCACAATCAATAAAAAATTACGAATGTAAATTTAAATAGACTACGTGGGGTTCAGGGAGGCAGACCACCCCTGAAGAAATGCAATTTTTGATTTAAAAAGTTACCAGAATAAGCAGCTCATCAGAATTTCAGAACATCAGTGTATAACCACTTGTTTAACACATTTAATTTCTGAAACTTAACGAAGTATTTGGTATTCTTATAAATATTTATGTAATTTCAAAACTTTAAAAAGCGATTTGTGGGAAGATGAATATTACGCAATGAGTGTTAAAAAACAATGACTTGCAAAGATGACGTTGACGCTCCTGATCTGCAGATTTACTAGTTATTATTCATTTACAGGGCCACACGAAAGAATTCGGTTGCATAATGATATAGGGGTGGAGGGAATTGTTTGCGGCTATTTTAATTATGTTAAATTATTTCATGCATAATGAAATTGATATACGTCGCTGAGATTTACTATAACTTATTTCATGTATAATACGAAGTGCATAGCATTTACAGGGACACACAAAAGATTTCAGATACTGTATTTTATCAGAAGTACTGTACAGTAGCGATGATTGCAGGAAATGCGTTTTTAATTATGCTATGTGCTTTTATGTTTCCCTATATTTATGAATAGTATATATTTATGAATAGTATATGGTGTGTATAAATGCTGTAATTCATATACAGGGCTACACAAAAGAATTCGTAATGGTTACTGAGTATGACTGAAAATTGCTTAAAGGTGGTTTTTTAAATGAGTTATGTATTTTTACGCTCAACTGCATTTAGTTTACTAAGAAATGCTTGTAGAACATAAATAAAATGATAAACAGGGTCACGCAAAGAATTGGATACATGGCCGTCTATAAATGATAATTTCCGGAAATGTGATTTCAATAGTTTTCAGAGTGTTTTACTTTGAATTAAACTTTAGCTAAATAGGGGAGTGTAATAAAGGTTCTAGGTAAACTATAGAGTTGTACAAAAGTATACAAATGTGTTTTCATATATTAGCATAAACTGCTGAAAGAGAAATTTCAACCTGTTATGGCTTTTCTTGCTAAACAAAATTTCCCCTTTATATAGTACATATATCAATCTACAGATCAAATACAGGTCTGTTCAAAAGATTTGGAAATATTATACATTGTAATACATATTTGATACTTGGAATACATATTTGCTATTGACGATAACCGCTGAAATCAGTTTTTCAAATGTTTTATGCGTTTTCTAAAATGTTTACTTAGATCTCTTATATACCTTATTTCCCTAAATAACAAAGTTTTGTTAAAGCATTCAAGAAGTGTTGGAAAGTGTTTCATAATCTATGATTAGGGCCGGATTTTTCTTATTTGTTAGATTATTTGTTTGATCGACAAAATAAACATCAGATTTTTTTCGCTTATGGTATTTTAAAGATTTTTTCATCTCACTTAAAAGTAAAATTCTTCTATAAGGAATTTCTATCCTGCATGTTTTCTCAGAGTCATAATTTTAAGTTGTAGTTTTAATGCTGTGTTACTTTCTTTTCTAGTTACCCCTTTTAATGCAGCAGTGACATGCAAAACCCGTTTAGGTTGTATCTTAAAGTGTTTATCAATGTTTCACATTACATAACGCAAATAAAAAAAATGGTAATAAAAAATGGTAATAAAAATGGTATAAAAAATTTTAAATGTGAAAGTGACCTCTCCTATCAAATTATCTGAGCAGGCTCTCCCTGCGATGTATATCAGTTATGCGAAGTACCTGTCAATTTCTTTGTATTCTCAACTTTAATTGGCTGCAATCCGGAGCTTGCTCTGAAGAAATCAAGAAAAATATACAGTGTTACTCAAAATGATTCATCGGGTTTCAAAGCACTGTGTATCGAGAGGTACACACAAACAAACACGGGGGATACATGATAAGATACATACACGCACCAAGTTTAAAAGCCTATATTGTGGCTCGCGTGCAGGAACGCATCTCTGCTGCTGTGATGGACATTGGCTGAAACATGCTGTTGGACGTATGGACGAAACTGGATTAACGTTAGGATGTGGGCCAGTATCTAAGGGCGCACACATTGATTACGTGTAGTATGCCCCAGGAATTTCGTGAATGTATGTTTCTTTTCATGTATCACCCATCTTTGTATGTCGTATACTTGTAAATAAACAGTCTTTTGGAACCCGATTAATCATTTCGGCTAACCCTGTATTTTCTATTATATTAATTTCCTAGGAAGAAGTAATAAAAAAATAGAAACACGCTAATAAAATTACAACATCATAACTAAAAATTACACAATTGTAAGCTGCCTTGTCGTTTTCCTTTTAATGTAAAAATCAAATGTCTATGTTTAATACCTTTTGAGTTAGGAATTTATAAACTTTGAATCGTGTTGAAATCCCTTTCACTTAAAACATATATTAGAATTATGTAGGGAGATTTTGGAATTAGAAGTCTGCACATCAAAGCCAAACTTTCAAAAGCCTTAAAATACGTACTGAAGAAACACACTCATGTGTCTAGTCTATCGTAGCTACAGATGTCCAAAATTACGACGTAAGTAAAATTTGCCCCATAGTACTGCACTGAGATAAAAATTGCTTTTCTTTAAACTTAAAATAACGGTCGTAATTTTTTAATAGGATTTTCATTTATTTGAGAGTTAAATTTTACGAGTTCTTTTCAAAGATAACTTTTTAACTTTTGAATAAATATCGCATGAAATAAAAAATAGACAAACATCTTTGAAGATATTTCCCAATTTTGGAAAGAAAGATCATTAACGCTTTCCTTTAAACAGGGAATTCAATGGAGAATTTCAAAAACTGTGTGGACATAAAGATTAATGAATCCGTCTCATATTTCTTTTAAAGTCTGACTAGCACACATTTTTCGTTTGGCGCTTTTACTGATTTTTAACCTTTTGAATATAATGTGTCAAGAAAAATCGTATAAAAGCAATATTAAAGTCCAGTTCTTGTGCAGTAAATAAAATGAAAGCCTGTGTGGAAAATTTTTGGTTAATGTGAAATTAAAACATTTAAATATTTCTCAGAATAATAAAAAATATGCTTGTAATAACATTCTTAATCGAAAAAAAAATCTTTCTACATTAAAGAGTGTTTAAAAAATATTTAACAACTCCAGTCATTCGAAAACATTTATTTTTAAATTAAAAAAAAGTACTAGCATCATTAATGAAGTCATTTGAAATCAAATAGTGTCGTTCATCTTTTCTATAAATTTATCACTTCTTTAGTTATAAGAGATTGCTATCTCATGAAATTTTTTTTTCTCTTGATGTTGCATCTAAAACGTTTTATTCAAAACGTCAACTTTCACGTCATTATTTGAAAGATTATTTTTCTTTATTGTAAAACACTATTCAATTACATAGATTCGAATTAAAAATAAGTTCACCTGCAAATGCCATGCATCTGTTATTAAAATGATTTCGTGAGTTAGTAAGAAAATAAAGAATTTGCATATTATCATCGTTTTTGAATTTTTTCGTAATTTATATGTATTTTTTCGTAATTGACATTCATTTTTTGATTTTTTGTACAGTTTTAAAGCACTTCTTTTACTAAGCAAATTCTTCGAAAAGTTGAATACTTTCTTTCTTTTTAAAATTTTTATTCTTTAAGCGGTTACATCTATTCATGCTGCAGGAAAATTGGGTTTTCCATATTTTTTTCTCTAACAATTAGAGATCTTTTAAAATATGTTATAATATAATAATTAAAGATAAATTTGGATATATTATTTAAAATAAATAAATATATATAAATACACTTTCAAAATCTCGAAAATTTGACGAAATTGTTCGTTGATTATATTCCGTTAAAAGACCAAAAGTTTTTTTTTTTTTTTTTTTTTTTTTTTTTTTCTAATTTCCCCCAAAATACTGAAAATTTCCCAATCTAACGTAAAAATTACCCGAAGTCTTCCAATAGAAAGCTGCATCTTCATTCAGTAACCGGGCGACTGTGCCTCGTGTTAGAATTAGAATTTTTGTAAAACCGATTTCTCACAAAACCCAAAAGTTTCGCAAACCGAAGATCAACAATTCTTGAAATTCTCAGGTTAAAAACTGCATTAAAAAAAAAAAAAAAAAAAAAAAAAAAAAAAAAAAAAAAAACCAAGAAAATCTTTGCCAATCCCATGGATGTTCCGAGAACTTGCTTTTTGTCCTATTTACGTTTTTTGACGATTTTTGTTTCCCGAGAAGTTGTCTCCGCTCTCCGGATAATACTTTTTTCTCTAGTTTTCTTGCGACGACCATTGTAACTTTAATTTGGTTTATTGGAAAATTTAAAATGTGGTTATTAATTAAGTATTGTTTATTCTAGAGTCTGGAGAAGAAATTCTTGATTAAATTATTATTTTTTTATGACGGTTATCTTAAGAGAAAGTTCAATTTCTACATTTAAAAAAAAGGTCTGGTTTTGATGATAAAAAACTTTAGCTGAGTCTCTTGAATATTATATAGGAAAAAAGACACAAAAATAGAAGAAAACGAATTTAGTAATTTTTGAGTAATCGTGGTTACTAGTTTGAAAATTGCCTTTTTGAGAAAAACGACTTTTAATTTTTAGTTTTACTTATACTATACCATAGTTAAATATGATTTTCCGTACACAGAATAATCTAATTTTAACACTATTATTTAGTCTCTCTTCAGTTAATAAATCCTTTAGGCCTGCAGTTTGTAAAAAATCAATTGAATTTTATGACTAGCTGTAACCTTTTATATTTATAAACAAGCTATATTATTTCGAAATAAGCGTCTAAATTATTATACTGAATGTCTGTTTTTCCAATCTTGTTTATTTTTATTTTGTCGGAGAATTTTAATCAATGTATTTTCCTTTGTACCATCTAGATTAGCAGAATCAATCTAAATTAGCAGAATACGTTTAGGAAGAACTATAGAAATTTGTTAAAGCGTAATTTATTAAACATTATGAAATTTATAATTATTTGTACGAAATTGCACGCCACTCAAGTATTTTATTGTGTGTATGTGTTTATTAAACTCCCCGAAGCTAAGTACATTCAGAATGGATAATGGAGTAACTTTTCCTTGAAAATGATGGTAAGTGTAACTATTACATGGCGGAGAAAAAAAAATATAATATTACATATATTATTAATATATGTTCAGTTTTTTGTAAGCTATTTTATTTATATTCAGTTATTTTATTTATATAAAAAAAAGTCGTGTAAATGATATTCTTAAAACATTTACTAAATACAATCTTACTAAATACATCTTAATAAATATACTGGTTATGTAAATACTTATTTCTGATTATGCAAATATAACAGAAAATGGATAATTACAAAATTATTCTTAACTTGACACTCATTTTTACTGTGTAAACAGGAACAGATAAATATCAGCAGCTCATGATGTTCAAGATAACACGATTCAAATGAAGACCATTTTTGAAGGCACGCTGATTATCGCAAAGACATATTTTCTATATTCATTGTTATTGTTTAACAATACATCTCTAAAACAAGAACTATGTGCGTAAAGAAGAACTATTATACAGGGTGTATCTGAAATGCTTCAACAAACTTAGAGGGATGATAGTACTCATGAAGACGAACAAAAAATGCAAATGAACATGGGGTCGCAAATGACGTTTAAAGGGTGAAAATCGAGAAAATGCGTCTGGAAATGGACAAACTGAGACAAGAAAGAAACACTCCAGAAAATTATTTATTGCACAGAATAGGTACAACACAGCTCGTGATGTCCAGAGAAATCAAATATTTTACAAAAATTGTTCAAAGTGTCTACCGCGAACATTATTACAGAGTATATCTACAGAGGAACGACTGGCGGACAAGCTCGAAGACTTCGGGAGTCCTGCATACGTGGATTCCTGCTCACAGATTTGTTTGCCTTTCTTCCAAGTTTTTGTTATCTCTTTCTGGCTGGATGACAAAGTGAAAAGAAAACCAGCTTCTTGCTACTAGCCAGTTCTGCCGAAAAGCAGCATGCAAGATTTCGAGATTTTTATTAGTTTTGCAATTTCCACTCTTTAAACGTCTTTGAACCCCATGTTCTATTGCATTTTTTGTTCGTTTTGATGAGTACTATCATCCCTCTAAGCTTGATGAAGCATTTCAGATACACCCTGTATGTATTACATACTTATGTGTAAATTTTGTGATCGCTGGTTTTCAATAGATTTTAACTGGCGTTAGCATGTATCTGATTAGATTTTTGTGGTCAGACAATTGAATGTTATGTTACAGAGAGATATACTCTTTTCTTACGCAATCGTTAAAGTGGTTTATATATATATATTCATAATATTACTGTCACATGCAAGCGTGCAAAAAAAATCCCTTATATTTTACCAATGAACTTTCAATTTCAAGTGTATTTCATTCTTTGAACGATGATTATGATAAATTTGTTTTGCCATATATTTAAATAAATATTGTTTTTTTTTTGTGAGTTCGATAAGCATTCTTTTTTAAATATTTGAAATTTAAATTTAATTGCAATTTCTTAAAAACGTGATCAATGTGAATTGTGTTTTTTAAATATATATTGAAAGTGGACAACCACAAAAATATTACGTTTACATTTTTAAAATTTGTTCTTTACAAAATTTCGTGTTTTGCCAAATCTCTTAACAAAAGCCTGCAGATTTCTTGAAGAAAAACATATTTGCTTTTTCGCTATGGTTTATACACTTCAACTAGGTTATTACAGCTATTCCATTCATACGTGTAATGTCACATAAGTTTTTAAATTTTATTTTGTCATTTTACACAGAAAACAAATCTATAAGGGAGAGTTGTACTAAACCGGGTAGGCGGGTAAAACCGGATAGAGCAGATTCCACCTTGAGTTGTACTACTATCAATCAACCAATACGATAAATTTCTTTTCGATCACCATTACGGCATTTGTAGCTGAAAGAAACGCTACTGTGTGCAGTTCTTTATTGTGTGAAGGATTTAGTTTGAATTACTCTTAAAAATTGTTCTGTTTCGTTCTAGGTTTTAAGCATGTAACCACTATTTTTCAGTATATTAAATATTTGTGAGTACTATACCTAATTCTTTGCTTTCCTGCTAATATTTTAAAATTTTTACTGATCTTTTGCTATAAGATTAAGAGTAGTGACACCATGTTTTAAAATCTGTGTCATGTTGAGGTAAAACCGGGTACCTAAGAGTGGGTCAAAACCGAGTGTACCCGGTTTTGTCCTGCACTCATAGAATGATATTTTTAGTAGAGTTAATAAATTAGCATGGATCTTTAAATTGCTTTTTCAATTCTCTTAAGTCACCTTATAATTCTAAATCTATTTAGTTATAGTGAAAATGTTAATTTTGATTTTGTTTTATATTAAAAAGTGGGGATAATTTTTAATTTAAATTTATGAAATTAAATAAACAGTAATTATTAAGGAACAAAATAATAGTACTAATCAAGGTATAATTTCATATTATGCTTATTACATTTTAATAAATAACTTTCTAATCTGAGGTATAATAACTTGCGTTATAGGCCTACAAAAAATTCAAAATATATTTCGTAAATTGTTTTTTTAAATAAAAAAAATCTGTCCTAATTGATAAATAATCTATAAAATCTCAATCCCATGTAACTAGGCTACACAACCTATAATAAGTTTTTTTTTCTCAAATAAATATTAAACAAGAAGAAAAAACCCTCTATTGATGGATGATGCTTTCCCAGACCCATTTGCTGTATATAATACACTGTAAAAAAAAATCTGTAGTTCTACAGATGTAAAGTTACATGCTTACTAAACTTTCACCTGTAACTGTACGAAAAAAGCTGCAAATCTACAAAACTAGTTTCTGTAAAGCTACAAAAATCTGTAACTTTACAAATTAATCTGCTAAAATTTCAGTAATCTTACTAAACTTTCATTTGTAACCCTGGCTGCAGTTACATGAAAAGTTCTCGGAATCCCAGTTTCCAAAAAAATTCTTAGTAACCTTACAGATTTTTTGATTTTCGGCGCAAAAGTGTGTCTGTTACATGAAATTTTGTTGTTGCCGTTACATGAAAAGTTCTAGGAATCCAAGTTTCCTAGAAAAACTTTAGTAACTTCACAGATTTTTTTTTACAGTGTAGGAATGGATGGATTACGAAAGAGGTCTTCATTATTTACTTAAAAATTTTATAGATTTTTCCAATTCTTGTCCTAAAAAGCCTGTTCTTTTAATTCTTGTTGGGCATTCAATTGATATTAAAAGCATCGAGTTAATGAATGCAGTAAGAGAAAACAATGTACTTATCTCATTATTCCCTCCATACACTGTAAAAAAAAATCTGTGAAATTACTAAAGTTTTTCTAGGAAACTTGGATTCCTAGAACTTTTCATGTAACGGCAACAACAAAATTTCATGTAACAGACACACTTTTGCGCCGAAAATCAAAAAATCTGTAAGGTTACTAAGAATTTTTTTGGAAACTGGGATTCCGAGAACTTTTCATGTAACTGCAGCCAGGTTTACAAATAAAAGTTTAGTAAGATTACTGAAATTTTAGCAGATTCATTTGTAAAGTTACAGATTTTTGTAGCTTTACAAAAACTAGTTTTGTAGATTTGCAGCTTTTTTCGTACAGTTACAGGTGAAAGTTTAGTAAGCATGTAACTTTACATCTGTAGAACTACAGATTTTTTTTTACAGTGTACGCAACACATCGATTTCAGCCCCTTGATGTGTCATTCATTCAGCTCTGAACTCATACTAAGAACAAAAGGTGAGGAAGTGGTTACTTTCCAACCCAGGGCGATCTGTAACAATTTATCAAATTGGAAATTTCTTTAAGCTGCATTTTTGAGAGAAGCAGTTGCAAATGCCGTTATAACAGGGATAGAGAAAACAGGAATTTTTCCCTACAACAATGATGTTATCGACCATAGTTTTGCTCCTTTCTTTCTTTCTAACCGATGACCAGGCCCCTACCTGTCGGGTTGCCCCAGCTTAACGGGTTTAGTACCTGGCATCGTGGCGAAAGACCGCCTAATCGCCGCGAAGCGGCAATAAACCTGACACTATTGCCTTGATCGTCATCCTATCTGCAGTGCCTACTGCTCGTTTGTGTATACTTGGTTTTGCCGGTTACTTAACGTTATATCCTGTTGTTTGGCACCTGCACATTGCTACTCAAGTTGGTCTCGTAATTTAGAACCTTGATCAGATGATACGACCTTCACCTGGCAAGGCACCTCCAGAGGTATAATTCACAGGTAACTTGGAGGACTTTGCACCCACGACGGATTTTACAAGCACCAGGCGCCACTAGCGTACATGGCGGATTATAGTCAGCAGTAGGCCTCGATCTTGCTGCCTTAGCTGTGCATTCGATGCTCTGCCAACTGGGCCACCGCTGCCCGAACTACTTCTGATTGGCCTGGGGTTTATTAGCCGAATTTTTGGTGCAGACTTGTCGTAAGAAAATGGATTTTGGAGGGGGGGGGGCAAAAAAATAGAGCGCCGCAGATAGACAAGTTGCACCAAAAGTTAATTTTGGGCCGAAATGCTAGGCAAACATAACGATGCAGGGGGATGATACTCCACCTATCTACCGTACCCCACCGTGTAGAAACTGGCTCCGTAGACTTCCCACTGGAGAGGGTCCGGTAGCTTGTGCATAGTTTTTTCTCATTCGGAAGTGACAGAGAAATCCATGAAAGTCATGATAACACACCTAGGTCTAGGCAGCCACTGGTTGACATAGATGCAACAATAAATATTTCTGAAACATCACATGATTACGGAGTTTAACCTTCCATACCTAAAAGAGTTGGCATCACATATCCAGTAGTTGACAACATCCATCGTCTTTCACGTCGAGCTGACATGCTGAAGTTAACATCACAATCACAGACGTCATCAGTGATTTAAAATGTTACCTCTACAGAACACATTAGTAAAACTATCCATTCGACTTCTTCAAACTATATAGACCAGCAATGTGAATTTCCAAGTTTGCCTAAAATGTTGTTATTTCCTCCGAATGAAGGCTTCAGAATTGAGAAAAGAGCTGACAAAAGAAGGGTAAAACTGTTATTTTGATTTCTCCCCCCTATAAAATTAGAGATCGAAACAGATATTAAGGAGATATAAGTCAAACAAACTGCAAGACGAAAAAAGAAGATTCTTGAAAAGAAAAAAGAAATTCAGAATCAACAGAAAAATAAACTAAAAAAGGTTGCAGAGACATCTTCAGAAGAAGAAGAAAATAATGGAACCTATATGTTTTGCAATGAACTTTACTCCAATTCTAAATACAAAGAAGGCTGGATACAATGATTGAAATGCCACGGATGAAAACACGAAGTATGTGGAAATGCAGATAAATATGATGACAAATTCCTTTTGGATTTTTTCGGCTAAAAGAACTCTAAGACTTTCAGTGTAAAGCAGGTTTGCATATATAACGTAGAAAAATTACTACCGATTTATTATTGTCACATGGAAGAACACATGTATAATTTCGTTTTGTTAAAAATAACAAAAATGTATTTTTTACTATATTAAACAAAAATGATTTTACAGTACATATACATTTAACGTATGAATTTAAAAACCATTAAAACACCAAATAAAATAAACTAAGACGGACTTTAGCACAGTTAAAAAATAAAATTTATAAAGAATATACTTAAAAACAATTAAAAATACAATATGTGAACGTTTCGCCAAGCGACACGGAAGGCATCATCAGTACAAAAAATATCCATTGCATTTCAAACGTCAGAACAAATTAAGAACAGTTACAGTTAGTTATTTTAAAAACAAACAATATTCACTAGGGACAGAACGAGCATCATTCAAAGCCTGCGACCGCAATTCACTGAACCAAGCCTCAAGGAGCAATCTACCATGGTAGTTGTTGCAACCCGATTTCAAAATACTGACGTTCGCAATGAGCGGAATGTGATTCGTTTGAAGTGAATGCTGGACAATTTTTGAGTTCAAATTACCCTTTTTTTAAGCACCAGTATGTTCTTTTAGGCGAATTTCCAATGATCTACCAGTTTCATCAATATAAACACTATTGCAATCTTTACAAGGAATAATATAAACAACACCGGGTAATTTAGACTTATCATATTGAAATTTATGCTTATTGAAAAAGGAACTCAATTTATTAATAGGTTTAAAATAAACCCCAATATTGAATGATTTTAGGATGCCAGAAATTTTTTCAGAAATGTTCTTATAATAAGGGATACAGATAAAAGAGCTTGGTTTACTACGTTTAAAAGGCGGGGGAGTAGAATTTACAAAATTTAAAGTATTTTTAAAGATTTTTTTAACTACACCAATAAGATAGCTATTATTAACCAAATCGCGATAAATTTTACATTTCTCTATTTCAAAATCATTACTGGAACTTCAATATTTTATGGCTGTGAAGGCTAAAGTCTTAATAACGGTTATTTTATGGCTGAAAGGGCATATTGAATTGAAATTAGTATATTGACCAGTAGAAGTAGGTTTTCTGTAAATAGTAGTGGTGACAGATTGAGAGATATCAGTCGTGAGTCTGCGGATTAGAATGTCGAGAAATGGTAATTCAACATTATTTTCTATTTCAACAGTAAACTTAATAGGGTTACCAATAGAGTTAGAAATCGTGAGAATATCATTTAAGTCTGTTTCTTTCACTATCAAAAAAATATCGTCGACATAACGTCTCCAAAAAAGAATACGTGAACCAAGTTCAGAATTAATAGTATTTTCAATATTCTGCATTACAAGTTCAGCAATTACAACAGAGAGGGGAGGTCCCATAGCGGTACCAGAAATTTCACTATAAAAGCAGTTATTAAATACAAAAAAGTTTGAGGTCAAACAAAACTTAACCAATTCAACAATCTCTTCAACATTAAAATCAATAGGATGTGTAGGAGTAGGCCAGATATCTTTAATAACATTATAGACCAGATCAAAAGGGATTGAAGTAAACAGCGAAACAACATCGAGAGAAGCCATGATGTAACCGATAGGGAATACAAAACTCTGTAAATCATCAAGAAATTTGTAAGGTGAATTAAGACTGTAATTGGAGTTTAAAGTAAGAGGTTTAAGAAGTGCGGATAAGAAGCTAGAAAGATTATATAAAGGGGATTTTGAAAAATCAATAATGGGGCGGAGTGGGATAGATGGTTTATGAATCTTTGGTAACCCATAAAAACGAGAGACAAAACCGGCGTAACATTTCAGTTTCGAAGCATCATCTACTGATTTTAAGTCGAAGAGATTGTTGAATTGGTTAAGTTTTGTTTGACCTCAAACTGTTTTGTATTTAATAACTGCTTTTATAGTCAAATTTCTGGTACCTCTATGGGATCTCCCCTCTCTGTTGTAATTGCTGAACTTGTAATGCAGAATAGTGAAAATACTATCAATTCTGAACTTGGTCGACGTATTCTTTTTTGGAGACGATATGTCGACGATATTTTTTTGATAGTGAAAGAAGCAGACTTAAATGATATTCTCACGATTTCTAACTCTATTGGTAACCCAATTAAGTTTACTGTTAAAATAGAAAATGATGCTGAATTACCATTTCTCGACATTCTAATCCACAGACTCACGACAGATATCTCTCAATCTGTCACCACTACTGTTTACAGAAAACCTACTTCTACTGGTCAATATACTAATTTCAATTCAATATGCCCTTTCAGCCATAATATAACCGTTATTAAGACTTTAGCCTTTAGAGCCATAAAATGTTGCAGTTCCAGTAATGATTTTGAAATAGAGAAATGTAAAATTTATCGCGATTTGGTTAATAATAGTTATTCTATTGGTCTTGTTAAACAAATATTTAAAAATATTTTAATTTTTGTAAATTCTACTTCCCCGCCTCTTCAACGAAGTAAACCAAGCTCTTTTATCTGTATCCCTCATTATAAGAACATTTCTGAAAAAATTTCTGGCATCCTAAAATCATTCAATATTGGGGTTTCTTTTTAACCTATTAATAAATTGAGTTCCTTTTTCAATAAGCATAAATTTCAATATCATAAGTCAAAATTACCCGGTATTGTTTATATTATTCCTTGTAAAGATTGCAATAGTGTTTATATTGGTGAAACTGGTAGATCATTGGAAATTTGCCTAAAGGAACATACTGGTGCTTTAAAAAAGGGTAATTTGAACTCAAAAATTGTCCAGCAATCACTTCAAACGAATCACATTCCGCTCGTTGCGAACGCCAGTATTTTGAAATCGGGTTGCAACAACTACCAAGGTAGATTGCTCCTTGAGGCTTGGTTCACTGAATTGCGGTTGCAGGCTTTGAATGATGCTCGTTCTGTCCCTAGTGAATATTGTTTTTTTTAATAACTAACTGTAACTGTTCGTGATTTGTTCTGACGTTTGAAATGCAATGGAATTTTTTCGTACTGATGATGCCTTGCGTGTCGCTTGGCGAAACGTTTACATATTGTATTTTTAATTGTTGTTTGTGAATACTGTGTGTAACTTTAGGAATGAAGACGAATAGGTTTCTTTTTCACATTTTTTATAACACACAGCACACAAATGTTACAAACACGAACACTGAAGAACATATAGAAAGATGAAGTGACTTTGGGGTAATAACCCGCTGTTAAAACAAGTGACGTTCGTAAAACATATTTTTGAGGAATACTCCCGCTATAAGAAACAGAATAATGGGGGATAAGACCCGCTATAACATAATGTGCCACAATGGCAGCTAAAAGCACAACATACTCTATACTTGGGGATAAGACCCGCTCGAATACACAACGTGCCGCAATGGCAGCTAAAGAACAACTGACCTGGGTCACATGACCGCAAAGCCGCGGAGCTCGTTCGGCATGCGCACAAGGTCCGAACAGTTGTTTTTATGTATATTCTTTATAAATTTTATTTTTTAACTGTGCTCAAGTCTGTCTTAGTTTATTTTATTTGGTGTGTTAAAAATGATTTTAACAGGAGTTATGGATACCCGGTTTTACCCAGCCATTGGGTTAAAACAGGATTTTTGCATATCTGTTAAAAAAGCTATTTTTTATAAAATCAATTATATTTTTTATTGAAAAGAATATGTTTTACTATACCAAAGTTTCATTTTATATTAAAAACGGTGTTCAAAGTTTGTTTTCTCATTTCACTGCATTTGAGAATAACAAACATTTATGGTACGTGATTTTGCCCCACCTTACCCTACTTATGTTTAAAAGACAAAATTTATTTTAAACTAACTGACCCAGCGAGCGTTCCCCACACCCGTGATAATAACCTTAAATGAAATTTAAATTTGTTTGATTTTATATTTTTAACTTGATTTTGTCTGAGTTCATATTTTTAAATGAAAAAACCGTAAAAAAACATTAATTTTTTTTTGTAAAAGCACTCGTAAGAAGGCCTTTTCATTTGAGTAACAGGATTTCACCTTTCTTTACAAAATGTTATTTTTCACAAAAATATGGTGAGTTTTACAACCTATAATTGTCCAAATGCTTAAACATTTAGATATGTTATGTAAGATGCTTGGATACTGTCCGTGTAAAAAATCGGGTTAAAAAACTGATATTAAGCAGTAAAACGGGTTGAAATAACTGCAACAGAAAACTGAGGGGTAGATTCTACGTTTAAAAAGATACATTCCTTGTCTTCCAAAGCCTGCGTATAATTTTCATGCTACGATATTGATCTTGAGCTGTAAACAGTAATGTTTTTTCTGTTATTTTTCTTTTTCAGTTTTTTTACTTTAGATGAATAGAATATATGGCAAATTTTGAATCAATGAAATTGGAGATCATTATTTATCCCTATAATGTTATATTTTCAGAATCAAATTTCTAAATTATAAATACGTTTCCGATGACTGTGTGCCATTTTTGTGCTAAAATATTGATATTTATGAGAAAAAATTACTGTTTTACGCATAAATATTCATTTATTTATTTGTTTTTACACACAGAAATTGTGAGTAAATAGTTTTGTTTATCAAACTATATTTTTTTTTTACCTTGATAACCGAACTTACCTGAACCAAATCGATACTAGATCCTTCGCTAAAGAGTTAATAGTAGTAAAATTTCATAAATACTGTATAAAAAAATTTTTTTTATCAAAATGGGCATAATTTTAATCCTATGACAGCATTCGCGTAAGGAACGAACCAGTCACAGAGGCAGAATTTTTTTCAAACGGTTAATTTTCGTATTTTTAGAAATGGTCGTCTGTTTTTTTTAAATTCTTAAAAGAATATCGATTATCATCTAAACTCTTTCAACTTTTTAGAAGTTAGAAGAACACGTGATGTTTTCGTAGTCTGTGTTAAACAATTGAGAAATAATATCGATATTTACTGGTAAAGTGGCTCGTACGAAGTCTTTTGGTTTTACATTTGTTCTGTTTAAAAAATCGTCCTTGTTGTCCGAACTCTGAGATTTTCAGCAGTTATAAATATAATGATTATGCACCTTATGAGAAAAAATCATGAAAAAAATATCAATATCTAGTTTAAAAGACAATACTTTTCGTGTATTCGGCTCACTTCCGTAATAATAATATAAAAAATCCGGTTTCTCTAAAATTTTAATTGTTTATAAATATAAGTCTATTAGAGACTCGTTTAAAGTGGGGTGAAAAAATATGCATATTTATTAGTAAAAACCTGATCCAAAGTATAGCGAAACTGCTTCTAAAAACCTCAGTTTTTGGTGTTTTCGTGGAAAATTTGACGCATTTTATTTTGTAAAAATTACTTCTTGTCCGAACTTTTCTAAATGTTTGTAGTTAATGTTAACTCTCGTGAGCAGTGGTGATCTGAAAATATTTTGCCGAAATAGAAACGTCTAGGTGCGTTTACCGTGTAAAAAGTATTGTCTACATAAGGCGCAAAGTGAACTGCGTTCGAGAATTTTTTTAAAGATTTCAAATTCATATGTTTTAAAGCCGATTACACCTTTGAAGAGAAGAAGATATCTGTTTTACATACGCATTTTTCGTTAACTGGTTCTTTCAAAATTGCTCCCTAGGGAAACGATGCCGTATCCAATAAAAAGAAAACTCCCAAAAGCGACACTTTTAGAAATTTGTTTTTATAATGTTTAACAAAGATGTGCTTTTCAAACTACTTGTGGCATTTCAGACTTAAATGTATGATCCTTAGAATATGTTTTCCATTTTTAATTATATTAGTTTGGCCGATCGAGTTTAAAAAAGAATGACGATAAACCCTTGAAAATCCCTCTGTTGGGTTCTTCATTTTCATTCCTCTGCGTATATCTGGTTCTGGGCATACATGAACCCTTTTGCCAGCGAGTAATGAAAGAGAGTCATCGCAGATAGAGAGACAAAGCGAAACTTTATATTAAAAGTATAAATTCGATGCTTAAATTTTTATCATTAAAAATTTCATTGCCAGTTTGTCAATTAAACAACAGTGTTTATTGTACTTATTAAAACAGAAAGATGCTGAATAGATCTGTTTACTTTTTATATAAAGAATTAAATGCCGTACAATTATATTAAAGATTCATGTAACAATAATTCAATACATTTGATTTTACGCAATTATTTTATTTGCTATATGAAGAGCAGTGTATAATTAATTGTTAAAGCAACAAGCAGCTACAAAGTAATATAATTTACCTGAACCAAATCGATACTAGATCATTCGATAAAGAGTTAATAGTAGTAAAATTTCAAAAATATTGTATAAAAATATTTTTTTATCAAAATGGGCATAATTTTAAGCCTATGACAGCATTCGCGTAAGGAACGAACCAGTCACAGAGGCAGAATTTTTTTCAAACGGTTAATTTTCGTATTTTTTGAAATGGGCTTCTGTTTTTTTTAAATACTTAAAAGAATATTGGTTATCATCTAAACTCTTTCAACTTTTTAGAAGTTAGAAGAACACGTGTTGTTTTCGTAGTCTGTGTGAAACAATTGAGAAATAATATCGATATTTAATGGTAAAGTGGCTCGTACGAAGTCTTTTGGTTTTACATTTGATCTGTTTCATTAGTTTAAAAAAATTGTCCTTGTTGTCCGAACTCTGAGATTTTCAGCAGTTATAAATATAATGATTATGTACCTTATGAGAAAAAATCATGTAAAAAATATCAATATCTAGTTTAAAAGACAATACTTTTCGTGCATTCGGCTCACTTCCGTAATAATAACATAAAAAATCCGGTTTCTCTAAAAATTTAATTGTTTATAAATATAAGTCTATTAGAGACTCGTTTAAAGTGTCGTGAAAAAATATGCATATTTATTAGTAAAAACCTGATCCAAAGTATAGCGAAACTGCTTCTAAAAACCTCAGTTTTTTGTGTTTTCGTGGAAACTTTGACGCATTTTATTTTGTAAAAATTACTTCTTGTCCGAACTTTTCTAAATGTTTGTAGCTAATGTTAACTCTCGTGAGCAGTGGTGATCTGAAAATATTTTGCCGAAATAGAAACGTCTAGGTGCGTTTACCGTGTAAAAAGTATTGTGTACATAAGGCGCAAAGTGAACTGCGTTCGAGAATTTTTTTAAAGATTTCAAATTCATATGTTTTAAAGCCGATAACACCTTTGAAGAGAAGAAGATATCTGTTTTACATACGCATTTTTCGTTAACTGGTTCTTTCAAAATTTCTCCCTAGGGAAACAATGTCGTATCCAATAAAAAAAAAAACTCCCAAAAGCGACACTTTTAGAAATTTGTTTTTATAATGTTTAACAAAGATGTGCTTTTCAAACTACTTGTGGCATTTCAGACTTAAATGTATGATCCTTAGAATATGTTTTCCATTTTTAATTACATTAGTTTGGCCGATCGAGTTTAAAAAAGAATGACGATAAACCCTTGAAAATCCCTCTGTTGGGTTCTTCATTTTCATTCCTCTGCGTATATCTGGTTCTGGGCATGCATGAACCCTTTTGCCAGCGAGTAATGAAAGAGAGTCATCGCAGATAGAGAGACAAAGCGAAACTTTATATTAAAAGTATAGATTCGATGCTTAAATTTTTATCATTAAAAATTTCATTGCCAGTTTGTCAATTAAACAACAGTGTTTATTGTACTTATTAAAACAGAAAGATGCTGAATAGATGTTTACTTTTTATATAAAGAATTAAATGCTGTACAATTATATTAAAGATTCATGTGACAATAATTCAATATATTTGATTTTACGCAATTATTTTATTTGCTATATGAAGAGCAGTGTATAATTAATTGTTAAAGCAACAAGCAGCTACAAAGTAATATAATTTACCTGAACCAAATCGATACTAGATCATTCGATAAAGAGTTAATAGTAGTAAAATTTCAAAAATATTGTATAAAAATATTTTTTTTATCAAAATGGGCATAATTTTAAGCCTATGACAGCATTCGCGTAAGGAACGAACCAGTCACAGAGGCAGAATTTTTTTCAAACGGTTAATTTTCGTATTTTTTGAAATGGGCGTCTGTTTTTTTTAAATGCTTAAAAGAATATTGGTTATCATCTAAACTCTTTCAACTTTTTAGAAGTTAGAAGAACATGTGTTGTTTTCGTAGTCTGTGTGAAACAATTGAGAAATAATATCGATATTTAATGGTAAAGTGGCTCGTACGAAGTCTTTTGGTTTTACATTTGATCTGTTTCATTAGTTTAAAAAAATTGTCCTTGTTGTCCGAACTCTGAGATTTTCAGCAGTTATAAATATAATGATTATGCACCTTATGAGAAAAAATCATGTAAAAAATATCAATATCTAGTTTAAAAGACAATACTTTTCGTGCATTCGGCTCACTTCCGTAATAATAACATAAAAAATCCGGTTTCTCTAAAAATTTAATTGTTTATAAATATAAGTCTATTAGAGACTCGTTTAAAGTGTCGTGAAAAAATATGCATATTTATTAGTAAAAACCTGATCCAAAGTATAGCGAAACCGCTTCTAAAAACCTCAGTTTTTTGTGTTTTCGTGGAAACTTTGACGCATTTTATTTTGTAAAAATTACTTCTTGTCCGAACTTTTCTAAATGTTTGTAGCTAATGTTAACTCTCGTGAGCAGTGGTGATCTGAAAATATTTTGCCGAAATAGAAACGTCTAGGTGCGTTTACCGTGTAAAAAGTGTTGTCTACATAAGGCGCAAAGTGAACTGCGTTCGAGAATTTTTTTAAAGATTTCAAATTCATATGTTTTAAAGCCGATTACGCCTTTGAAGAGAAGAAGATATCTGTTTTACATACGCATTTTTCGTTAACTGGTTCTTTCAAAATTTCTCCCTAGGGAAACGATGTCGTATCCAATAAAAAGAAACTCCCAAAAGCCACACTTTTTGAAATTTGTTTTTATAATGTTTAACAAAGATGTGCTTTTCAAACTACTTGTGGCATTTCAGACTTAAATGTATGATCTTTAGAATATGTTTTCCATTTTTAATTATATTAGTTTGGCCGATCGAGTTTAAAAAAGAATGACGATAAACCCTTGAAAATCCCTCTGTTGGGTTCTTCATTTTCATTCCTCTGTGTATATCTGGTTCTGGGCATGCATGAACCCTTTTGCCAGCTCGTAATGAAAGAGAGTCATCGCAAATAGAGAGACAAAGCGAAACTTTATTTTAAAAGTATAGATTCGATGCTTAAATTTTTTATCATTAAAAATTTCATTGCCAGTTTGTCAATTAAACAACAGTGTTTATTGTACTTATTAAAACAGAATGATGCTGAATAGATCTGTTTACATTTTATATAAAGAATTAAATGCTGTACAATAATATTAAAGATTCATGTAACAATAATTAAATACATTTGTTTTTACGCAATTATTTTATTTGCTATATGAAGAGCAGTGTATAATTAATTGTTAAAGCAACAAGCAGCTACAAAGTAATATATTACAAAGTTTGCAGGCCGAAAATTTATTGAAGATAACATTTTAAGCATTCCTAAAATATTTCACAAACACAATAATGATATTTATGAAAATATTGCAACTGCTTTACTGCTTTTCTGTTATTCTGTTTTCAGAATTTTGAAACAGAATGCCATTTCAACTTGAAACAATAACAAAATTTCGTTTTTTTTTTCAAGACCTTAGCACCCAGACAAATCAGCATTTTTAGATGCGTTTGAACTTCAACAAAGGACAACGTATAAAATATATTTTTAAGATTTTCCTTAATAAAAATGTTTGTTGGAATATGGTAAAATTGCTTTTTCGCTTGTATATACGAAAAAACGGAAAAAGTGATGATTATTAATGTTTTGCAATTATTGAATGTTCAGTTTAAAATACAGCATTCAAAAAAGTTTTAAATTACAAAATTTATGAAATACTTCACACATGATATTACTACCGAAAATATACTGCCGAAAATGTAAGATAGCAACAAAAGGTAACAATTTTTTATTTTGATTGTTTATCGAAAATTCACATTGTATTCATTTGAAGATGAAATAATACAAAATCTAATTTTATAAATGAAACATCATTAAGCAAGTTTAAACATCTTTCAAATAAATTGGTATACATTTGAAAGTAATTCTTACGTAAAATATTTAATTATATCCAGTAATATTTGTAATGTAAGTAATATCCACGACCTGTTGCTTAAAATAATGTATGTTCTAAATTTCAGAATATTTTAATTGCTTACATTCACAAAAATGAAAATTAAAAAAAAACTTTTAAGAGGCAAACTTTATGGCGCACAGACAGCAAATCTGTAAATTGAACAGAAAATAACTCTTTGTTTATTAAATTGTTCTATGTATGCTATTGGAACACAAAGTACTATCGCACAATGCAGGTGTCGTATGCTACAGGAAATTTTTCAGGAAAAATAACTATATTTTTTTAGAGCAAAATAAATCTAGGCGAGAGATTTCGCCTTATTTAAGAAGAGATTTTTCTATAAGAAAATACTGATACCGAAGAATTTCCTGGTCTTAAAATTTCAGGACATGTACGACCCCTGACAATGGCAACGTGCTGAAAATGATTTTGAAATTGAAATATTTGTTTCCGCCAAGTTTTCATCTCATTTTAATTAAAATGTTCCCTTTAATCTACAGATTCCAGCGTTCTTTAAATAATACTTATCAACAAGATCAGTCAATTTAAAGACGTTTTCGAATCTCACTAATAATTTCAGAAACTTTTATGCTATTACGAAAAGATATATGTTTATAGATATATTATTTTAATCAAGCAGCTCTGTAGCTGTTACGATTTATTTTTACCGTTTCAATGCCTATTACAGAAATATTTGATGGAGATGGAGAAGAAGTTGCAAGACTATTTTTTGTAGTTAATTACGCAAAAAACGCGGAGGGTGATTAAGACCTGATCTTTTATATCCAAATTTCTTGGAAGATAAAAAATGGCCTTGAATTTGCACGATGATGATGACCTAAAGGTTTTCCATTCGCCTCATGTCTCCCCGACAAATGATGCTAAGTTGTTATCTATCGTCTTTTATCTGATATGTTCAAGAATCATGGTTTCGAATGCAAAATACACAAGTTACAGGCTTTTTGCACCTGTAATATGAATACCCCTAGCGCTGTCATTTACTGCATCTGAAAAAGGAGCAATTTTTAGATTATTAAAGAGGAATATTCAAGAGGAATTAGCTTTTGTTTAGTAGAAATTTTGCGTAATCGGTCTGCAAACTAGAGTACTATTTCAACACTGCCCTTCGATTTTTGATCCTTGCTTTTCTATGATTTTGAATAGGAGTGTGATTTTTCGAATACAAATTTTGACATTCAGTTCGGAAATTTTCAAAACATATAAAATCAATCATTTATCCCTGCATCAACGGCATAATGTTTTTGATGATCCTTCTGTGCCGACCACACTGTAATAAAATTTTATTTTACAAACTAAAATTTTTTTGAAGATGTAAGCTTTTTACAAGTACAGATTTAGACTTGATAAATTTCAGTAGAATGTTTATAAAACAAAAATAAGTTAAGAATCTTGGTAAATAGAAGGCCTTAACTTATTTTTAAACATAATCTGTACTTATAAGACAGTACAAAAAGCAAATTTTTGGAAAAATTTGAATACATAAACTCACAACAATAATATTTAAAACCCATGTCTTTTAAAAAGCATTTAAAGCAAATTAAAAAAAAGAATTATCCCTTTAGAAGATGTTATGAGAAATACCGTATTCGTATTATGTCACAGGTTTAGAAATCGTAAACGGTATTTCATTAAATTTCGCATTTTAAAAATATTCACCAATAATAATTATCTCTATTTATTTCACGTTACTGCTACTATTAAATAAATATTCAGTACTGATGTTTAAAGCTACACATATCTATTTCATAAGGCAATATGTTAGTCAAAATATAAAACTATTTATTGAGGAAATATCTTAAGATTATATTGGTTCCAAATTTGTAGTTAACTGTTAAAAAACAAATAATTTTATACCTGAAAGGAAAACTTCTGTTGTAAGAAAGACCAGCCTGTTCTCTAAGATATCTTTAAAACAACATTTATTTGATTAAATAACTGAAATGTAATAATCCTGCATGTTTGCAATACTTTTAAATATTTAAAGGGGAAAAAACAAAAGTTTTAAATGGGAAATAATATTAAAATAAATTTAATGAGAAATATGTTTAATCCATTTATTCTAGCTGTTTAAAATGGCACAATGTCTTTTTAAAAAGGGAGATTCTTATTAAAATGATTTTGATAAGAAATTTCATTAACTCTTAATAATAAAAGTGAAACATAAAACTCAAAGATGAATACAGAAAAATTAATCAATTTTGAAAATGAATATAATGTTCTTTGGCAATTAAAATTATATCAGAAAACTAATTATGATAACAAATAATCTTTTTATTGAAGTTAAGAAGCTTTGTTTAAAAATTCAGTTTAAGAAAATATATTTGAAATTGAATTATATCTTTAAAGATCAGATTGCACTAAAATGTTACGGAGGAGCGTTTTAGAAATATTAGTCACCTAATATGTTTTCTCACTTTATTAAATAGTAGGAAATAATAAACTTGTGTAACTATTTTTTAATTTTAGGGTTGAAAATTTATGTTTAATGCTATTTGAAATAACATTTAAAAAGTAAAAGGGACTCTTATTACCTATTTTTCGTACTAATTCATTTAAACGAATTGAGACATATCATTTTAACTTATTATTATAAAAATCAACAATATAAAACATTATAACTTTCAAGCACATAAAAAAATTATATATTTAACGCAATTTTTTTTAAGAACATATAAAGAAAAAGCAACAAATGGTCGAACATGAAGATTTTGCTAAGATTTACTCCGTTTCTTCTCATTATGTACGTCTATTCTACACTGTTAAAAATTTGCAGCATTCTGTCCAGTCATTTGACCGTTTTTTGAAAAAAAGTTTTCATAACCATAATTTAACTATATTCTGACCATAAAATGGCCAATAATATGGTCAGAATAGTGTTAAATTACGGATGTGTAACCGTTTTCGATAAAAACGGTCAAATGACTGGACAGAATGCTGCAAATGTTTAACAGTGTAGCACTATTACGATTTCATATCCTTATTTGCATTATTGGGCAATAATATACACCGTACAGGATTATAATTTCGAATTATTTTTTACATTTAATGCGTAATTTCATCCACCCAGCAAACAACTATGTGCAATATATGGAAAACATCATTATGTCGTAGTCTTTATTGATAAATAAGTTTCATCAAGTATGAGTCCTTCTGTACACAAGTAGAAAGTATATACATTTTCAATGATAATGTAGGTAGTAAAAAAACTTTTATTGATAAATTTACATGAAATCGAAAAGATCATAGGAAAACCGGAAAGAATGAAAATTGAGAAGCTATAAACAGGAAATTTGTTGCTTTTGGTTTGTTGTTTTTTTAAAAAATTCGTGTAATCACAAAACAAATTAAGCATAAAAATCCAGATTGTCCCGTAATATAGATGACAAGTTTGATTTGTAAACAAATGTTGATGATGTACTACATAAGATAACAAACACGATTTATGTTGCCAAAGAACAGATCACTCGAAACAAAACCCATTTCTTTACTTTAGGGGCCCCCACCAGTGGCTGAGAGGTTCTGCTCTCGAATCTGGTAGACGGGAGGTGCTGGGTTCAATCCCAATCGCGCCCGTCGGCCTAATCGTTCGGAGTTTTCGTGGTTTTCTTCGAACCTTGGATTTCCAAGCGTTAATACGGGTTAGGTTCCCTTAGAAAGACCCCCACGAAGGGCACTCCCCCCCTGGGCCCATATCCCTCGTGCAGATAATTGGCCGTCATAAATACAACCAACCAACCAAATACTTTACTTTAGGATTTGTTGTATGATTATGTAAAACTTTTTACAGTACATAATATCTATTATCAATGGCTGGTGATATATTAATCTCGTACACGTGCACTTCTCCACTTTCTGTAGACTGTTGCATCTGCTGAAAATCATGCGTTGTTGCATTTCCAGTCTTATTAAGACCCAAAAAGTTCTTTTCGTATTTGAATATGCTTTCACAGTTTTAAAATTTTTCATATATACTTACGGAATTTATGGTTTCGAAGTCAAGTGCTATTAATCTGTGCTATAGAATTGTTATCATTTTTTATATTTCTATTTTTAATTTTCTTCACTTCATAGTTTTTTGTCTGTGTCAGTGGCGAGTGTTTTCTGAATTCCTACTATCATATGCGAAATAATTGCTGGGAAAATATTAATAACTCCTATTTTTGTTATTTGATAATTTGATCCCTGGTCGAGACCATCCTGAATTTTTATTTACGAGAAACCACTGCATTAAAGTTAAGAAATTTAATCTCATTCATGCATTTACAATGCTCTTTTTTGAGTTTTCATTATTTAACCATGAGATTGGAGTAAAGAAAATGCCCTAAAAAGTGTTTAAACAAACAGGTATCGTTTCCTACCAGTCAGAGGACAAATATTAGTAGTCGTAAAATAAACAAATAAAGGGAATTTGTCTGAAATATTAAGTTATTCTATTGCAGTATGGTAAGAACCAATGATATGAAAAAATTCACTGAATTAAATTTTGATAATTCAAAAGTCTGTTTCAGTTCCGATTTTTAATTTTTTAAGCTGTATTTTCTAGGACATATTTATCACATACCATATATTATCAATACAGCGAAGACAAATGGTGAAAAATACCAGTTATTTCTATTTTTTATATCTTTAAAATTAAGTATCCCTGTTCTAGATCAACAGTATATGGCACGTTTTATTTGAATTACTTATCATACAAAACGTTATGTGGAAGAATTTTATTCTTTATAATAAATTTGGAAAATAATTTTTTTTTGTTTAAATTTTATTGTCGTTCACAATAAACGTTCCAAAATATAGTGTTATTCATAAATACAAACATTCATGATTATAGTTTACATCGTATGATGTCATAAGTGTAGTTGGAAGTAATAAAATTTACAAAATACGTTAAGAAGGGATTCACGTTAGAATGTATTTCTGGTAGAATACTCACTCAACGGGTTAGCTTTCATAAATAAAACAATTCCAAATAAATATGGCATTAACAAACTATTAAAACTTTGTATTACAATAAAATATCAAAAGATCAGTTTTATCATCTGACTAAAATTAAAAAGTTGTGTAAAATAAGATAAATATTTAAACCTCGATTCTTAAAATTATTTTATTTAAAAATTTCCTGTTCTTTTAATGTTCGGTTCCTGAATGTTCGGTATATGTTAAAATTGAATGAAATGGTATTGGCAGATTTATAATTTTTTTTTCTCAGGCGTTACCTAATTTCCCTTAACAGATTAATATTCTTTTTAAGCAAAAGGTAAAATAACTTGAAAACGAAAACCCCTTATTTCAAGAACTTAATATTATGACTGATAAATTATACTTCTGTGTTTTCCTGGTAAATGTGAGACAATGTACAAAAATATCGCTCAGTAATTCTTTGGACGATAATTTATTTGAAACGTTTCACCTACCTACACTATATGGCCAAATGTGACCGGTCACTTGCGATTTTTGACGTTTTGCTAAATATCTAGAAAAATACATGAGGAATTAATCTGAAACTCCAAGTGTGTAAACAGTATAGTGTAGGTCATATATTACCGCGAAGACTTTAAAATAAACGAATATCTTTTGGCTAACCCTGTAAAAACTAATGTAGCAAAAGCGTTCAAACTCGAGATTATTAATAAGTGATTCCTTGTAATACACTGTGTTCATTTTTTCGAGGGTGGCATGTACACTCGTAGAGAAATTAATGTTTTTATAAAAAAAGTCTCAAATTTCGCCAAGTTTTTTGCTTATTAATTGCAGAGTTCTTAATATAAAAAAAAGTTCTTTTCAGAAAATATGACAAACAACATTGTGCATAATACTCTGCAATCAGAATTAAAAAATAATAAAAATTGGATGCAGAATGAGTAGGTTTACTAAAAAATGTTTCACGGCGCATGCGCGAATGCAATCGAAATATAATAAGCATAATGTATTAACTAAGTATATAGAGCAAGTTTTGTGATGTCTCAAAATCATAGCTTGAAAATTTTGAAAATTATCGTCGATAGATTAAGCTCGAAATGCGTTGTTCCCAAAAAGAAGCAAAAAGTTGCGGGGTTGTATCAAATATCTGTTGATTAGTGCCAAGATAGCGTACAGAATATTGCCTGTACTACTACCGAACCCCTATGGGGTTTCGGGAAAAAATCTTCGCGGAAATATACGACCTATACTATACTGTTTACACACCTGCAGTTTCAGGTCAATTCCTCATCTATTTTTCTAGATATTTAAAAAATACGTCTAAACTCGCAAGTGACTGGTCACCTTTGGCCATATACACTGTAAAAAAAAAATCTGTAAAGTTACTAAATTTTTTCTAGGAAACTGGGATTCCTAGAACTTTTTATGTAACGGCAACAACAAAAATTCATGTAACAGACACACTTTTGCGCCGAAAATCAAAAAAGCTGTAAGGTTACTAAGAAATTTCTAGGAAACTGGGATGCATAGAACCTTTCATGTAACTGCAACCAGTGTTACAGATAAAATTTTAGTAATATTACTGTAATTTTAGTAGATTCATTTGTAAGGTTACAGATTTCTGTAGCTATACAAAAACTAGTTTTGTAGATATGCAGCTTTTTTTGTACAGTTACAGATGAAAGTTTAGTAAACATGTAACTTTACATCTGTAGAACTACAAATTTTTTTTACAGTGTAGTGGAGTAGCAAATGTTGCTACTACCAAATTTTTCGTATACGCGATGGATCACCACAACGGTATTTTGGGAGTTTTAATAATGTGATAAAACAATGTTCTATAATTATTATAAAACTGAGACCATTCTTTATATTGTAACAAACATGTGTTAGTGAAACACGAAATCTTCCTGCATAAAAAAACAAATTTTGAACATAAACTGCAATTAATAACTAGAATGAAATTATAATCAATAACTAGAATGAAATTACAAGCAAAAACTAGAATGAAATTAATCGGATGATCCAATCCCAAAACTTTCTTCTTTATCACACATGCTAATATTTCAAAAAGTTGTTTACACATATATAATTTTAATTAATTTTTCAATTAATTTTCAGCAGCGAAACTACGTTCGAAATTATTGAATATTTATTACGTGATTTATCACATTGGTAAAAATAAGCGTAGGACTAACATAGTGAAAAATGTCCAAGCCGGGATTTCCCGGGATTCTACGCCTATTTTTAGCAATGCGATCAAACTACGCGTTTTAACGTTTTATAAATATATACTACATCAAAACCCTCTGCAGAACCTTTCGAAAAATACATCATTCATTGCTGTGTTTTTAGTATGTGCAGAGAAAAAGTAAGGAAATTGATTTCAGAATAAATATATATGATTGTTTCACCTATATTCTGTTACGCGGGAAGACCGGGTTTACCCCTTAATGTTTTCTAAAAGCTTAAGAAAGATTAAGGAAATTGATTAAGAAACAGTGTCCTTTGTTTCTAGTATAGATTAAGAATACCAGAAATATTTATGCATGCTCATGAAGCGTTTTATTTACAAAGACATAGAAAAAATATTTTATATAAATATTAGACTTTTATAATTTAATAATGCTTTAAAAATATTAGAAAAGCCCGGTTTTTTTCAAGGAGGAAAGAGGAAAACAATAAGCTAAAAAATAGCATGTTTGAACGTAGTTATCAATATTTGTAAATATTCATTATCATTGTTATTTACATAGCTTATATTTCTTTAGTTCCTGATAGTTTTTATTGTTTATAGATTTAGGAAGATTCTGAAAAAATAAACTATCACAAAGGAATTCCGTTGACGCTTTGGAAACAAAACCAAGTGCATATGTCATATGTATAAACTTTTTGGAGTGAAATTGCTGTCTTTTTGTCTTCTTTTCAAATGGCAACTCTTATAGTCTTTTATGGTTTCAGCATACAACAATACATAGATATATATTCCAAAAAGTTCTGTTTTCAGAATTTTTTATGCGGAGTTATTATAAATCTAAATTATCGCGAATATGATATTGGTATCATTTTCATAAAATATTTTAAATTAGTAAAACAGATATGGATATTTTCTCTTACTCTAACTTTAATTAGACGAAATGAATGATTTTGAATTGGCAGTTTAAAGTTTCAACAATACTGGAGATAAATTCTAATTAAAAGAATTTGTTTAATAATTTGATTAAAAATTTCATGAGAATAGAAAACGTTAATCATCTTGATTAATTTAAAAAAAATTCTCCATTGGCTTTTAAAAGGGCTTATTCAGAGAAATTATACATAGGATAAGAAGGATTATGTTTTTAATCTTCCATTATGATACAAAATGTGCGATTGCTTGTTTATTTTCATGCGAGAGTTTTAAAAATTTTTGTTATGGATAAATAAACTTATTTCATAATTTGTAAAACAATTTATTTATAATTTTACTTGCAAACACAAATACTAACAGTCTTTCTTAATGCTTATCCACTTTTAACGTTGTTAAAACTAATAAACATAATCTGTAAGAATTTATGCTGAAATCGCAATATCAAAATTTAAAGAACTCAGAGTGGCACAAAACTACTATGAAAGACGGTGAGAATACTATGAGAAACGTGATTATGATTTCAATTGAAATATCAGGTATATGTACGGTCTCTTAATGATATGTGAATGGCTTGAATTATTTAGTTTTTCAGTCTCTTAGAAATCAAATACTTTGTGCGGTATGTGACTGTGCTTTTTCTTTTTCAATAGTCACAATCTTTACATTTGGAAGTTTGATTACACATAAATGGTAATATACTTTCAGTAATACAGTAGCCGTCATTATTTCGCTCATTAGTATATATCGTTTCCGTTTCGAATAAAATAAAACCAGAAAACTGTACTAGCAGTTTTGAAACTTCTAAAAGTAGATGATAATGAATAAGCGTCTTTTTCAATAATTTCGTTTAATGATAAAATTGTAACATACGTATACTTACTAACTATTGGAGACAAATAGAGAAAGTTCAGATATTTTGTTACACTATTTTATTTTTATTTGTAAGTCGCCAGAATAAATTGAGATACATTAATGCTTAGTAACGACCAAACTTTCATTATTCCTTTACACATTTTTAATGCATTTAAAGTGGAAGAAAAAAAGTACATATAAACTAGAAAACAGGAATTCTGCTTTTTCAGAATTTAGTGTCGCCCCCGATGAAAAAAAAATATATATATGTATAAATAGTAGAAAACATATTTCAGTTTAAAGACTTACGGCACACGCTTTTATTTTATGTAAAATGACGTCATTCGCATCGGCTTAAGAATTCCACATTTACGATCCACTCTTAAACATATACAGTCGCGTATGCATAGGCCGTCACTATCGCGAAATAATACTACACATATCCAGCAAAAATATGCTGTAATTAAAGAAACCTGACCAAAAAAAAATGGCTATATAATAATTCATAGGCCTTCATTTGTTTATAACATTAATATAGATACATAAAATTTAATATAGTTTATAATAGCTCCATGTTTTAACAGAAATCGTTCATTTATATATTTTTTTAAAATAGCACGTATTTTAATTACATTTTCTTTCGTTTGTTATGAAAAAATAGCAACAAAAATATATAATCAACATTTTAGAACTATTTTTCCTTTACTTTCTACAGAAATGGAGTACTTACGTAGCCTGCATTTAAGCAAATGGCTCCAAACACTAAAAAAAAAAGTAATATTTCAAAAATAAATGGAGATGCAGTTTTCAAACAAATTGCATTAAAAAGTACTTTTTTCCAATACAACGGTCTAAAAATTAAAAATGTGCGATGTTTAGAAGCTTAAAAAATTGCTATAGATTATTTAATCGTACTGCATTCTTTTACGACTGGCTTCTGTAAGGTAACGTTATTTTTTGGAGACGACACAAAACAAGCTCGGAGAAAGACATAGCATACTATACCGGGGCTAATATTTAGCGTTTAAAATAAATTTACAATATTCTTGTAATTTCAACCAGTCGCCTAATATGGAATAGTACTATACGGAATATAAAAATCGCAAGAAAAACCACGATTTAAAACGATAACCTACATTATATAATGATTGTCACATGATCTATAAATCATCTGATTATTTGAAAATTGTTTTAGTTTTTAGACTCGTCTTGAAACAGTTGTGTTGCTAATATTCCATATTACCCGGCACACCTTCTTGCAGAACATGACCTCCACATTCGACAACAAGTTATTACAGGGAAAAATTGACTAACACAGCAATAAATACAACTTTTCAAGATTATGCTGAACTTGGTTAACGTCAGTGACAACGAGATTTCATTCGTCAACAAGTTAGTACCGGGAAAAATTGACTAACACAGCAATAAATACAACTTTTCAAGATTATGCTGAACTTGGTTAACGTCAGTGACAACGAGATTTCCTAATTTATACGATTGTACAAAATTTGCCTCCAAAAAACTGTAAAAATTGAGAATAAGAGATTTTTCACCGCGTCGTTCCAATAACAGGTCTCCAAACAAAGCTAATCACAGACCCTGATGGGCGTTCTAGGAACTCCAATTACAGATTCAAGCTTGGGTGAAGCACCGTATGCGGCAGATTTTGAAGTATTCCATATTGCCCGACCATTCCATAATACCCGAACATCCTCTGTAAAACTTTTACTTAATAGTTACACTTCTTTTTTATTTTCTCAATGACCCCGTTTCATCACGCATTATGATATTGTTTTTTTTTCTTCCCATGTTGCACGATACGGCGAGGGACTGCTATAAAAGTAGTTCTTTCTATCCCTTAATTACTTGCATGCAGATAGTCTTATTGTAGTGCATAGACTGCTTTTTTTTTCATAAACGAGAAACATTATAATTAACATTATAAGCATGTTTAACTTCACTGAAAATTGAAACTATTTAAAATAACAAATATATATACTATTGAGATTATTTTGCTTATTTGTACTTACTTATTTCAGCAACAAATTATATGTAGTTAATGCATGTTTTGCATGATACATGCCATTACATAAGAATTCTTGACGTCAGACACGCAATTCCAACATGCAGGATGTTTAATGCGCAAAGAATATTTTCATGTTATTGCAAAATTTAGAAGATGGAAAATATACTACTTTGATTCATTCCATTAATGGAATTCCGTTATTGAAAGCTCTTTATTGCTATGTTCATTATTATTTTGCTTAAAGGCTTCATTAATGAAAATAACGAATCTGGTATGTGTTGTAAATATTACATCTATCTGTGATTGTCAGGTTAATAATCCTTTTATACGGAAATATTTGTATTTGTTAGAATGCCGTGCTTTTGTTAAATATGAAAAATAAAAAATTAGAAATGAATAAATATTGACTGATTTTTCTTTTTAACATACAATAATAGATATATGAACGGTGTTTATACGTTTTGTAGTATTCATACTCTTAATTATCTTGATGAAACAGTTTATAGAATATGCGTTAGTTTTTAATACATTAATGTGTGGTGGGGCATTAAAATATCTTAATTTTAAAGAGATTAATAGACATTTGGACCTGAATTTCCAGCTCACATACATTAATGGATTAATCTCAGAATCTGTAACGAATGCAAATTCGATTGCAAAAATATTTGGAAAAATAAATAGCCTTTATATTTAAAATAATACGTTCCTTCTTATACAATCAGAAATATACATATATTTTACAACAGGTAATTAACATGAATTTCAATACATGAACTTTATTTTTGTTGTAATTAGGGCTACACAGAATTTTTCTTATACACCATGTTGAAATATTGTACAATATATATATATATATATATATATATATATATATATGTGTGTGTGTGTGTGTGTGTATATATACACTGCTCAAAAAAATTAAGGGAGCAAACATAAAAGGTAAGAAAACAGTGCGAGATAGC